>JAQQAC010002837.1:110642965-110714836 GCA_029783875.1 Phataginus tricuspis
GTTTATTCCTAGGTATTTTATTCTTTTTGATGCAATTGTGAATGGAACTGTTTTTCTGATTTCTCTTTCTGTTAGTTCATCATTAGTGTATAGGAAAGTAACAGATTTATGTGTGTTAATTTTATACCCTGCAACTTTGCTGAATTCAGATATTAGTCTAGTAGTTTTGGAGTGGAGTCTTTAGGGTTTTTTATGTACAGTATCATATCATCTGCAAATAGTGACAATTTGACTTCTTCTTTACCAATCTGGATGCCTTGTATGTCTTTGTTTCGTCTGATTGCCATGGCTAGGACCTCCAGTACTATGTTGAATAACAGTGGAGAGAGTGGGCATCCCTGTCTTGTTCCTGATCTTAGATGAAAAGCTTTCAGCTTCTTGCTGTTAAGTATGATGTTAGCTGTGGGTTTGTCATATATAGCCTTTATGATGTTGAGGTACTTGCCATCTATACCCATTTTGTTGAGAGTTTTAATCATGAACTGATGCTGAATTTTGTCAAATGCTTTTTCAGCATCTATGGAGATGATCATGTGGTTTTTGTTCTTTTTGTTGATGTGGAGGATGATGTTGATGGATTTTCGAATGTTGTACCATCCTTGCATCCCTGGGATGAATCCCACTTGATCATGGTATATGATCCTCTTGATGTATTTTTGAATTTGGTTTGCTAATATTTTGTTGAGTATTTTTGCATCTACGTTCATCAGGGATATTGGTCTGTAATTTTCTTTTCTGGTGAGGTCTTTGCCCGATTTTGGTATTAGAGTGATGCTGGCTTCATAGAATGAGTTTGGAAGTATTCCCTCCTCTTCTTTTTTTTGAAAAACTTTAAGGAGAATGGGTGTTATTTCTTCTCTATGTCTGGTAGAATTCAGAGGTGAATCCATCAGGTCTGGGGTTTTTTTTCTTGGGTACTTTTTGATTACCGATTCAATTTCATTGCTGGTGATTGGTCTGTTTAGTTTTTCTGTTTCTTGCTTGGTCAGTCTTGGAAGGTTGTATTTTCTAAGAAGTTGTCCATTTCCTCTATGTTTTCCAGCTTGTTAACATATAGATTCTCATAACATTCTCTTATAATTCTTTGTATTTCTGTGGGGTCCGTCGTTATTTTTCCTTTCTCATTTGTGATTCTGTTTATGTGTGTAGATTCTCTTTTTCTCTTAATGAGTCTGGCTAGGGGTTTATCTATTTTGTTTATTTTTTCAAAGAACCAGCTCTTGGTTTCATCGATATTTTCTGTTGTTTTATTCTTCTCAATTTTATTTATTTCTTCTCTGATCTTTATTATGGCCCTCCTTCTGGTGACTTTGGGCCTCATTTGTTCTTCTTTTTCTAATTGCAGTAATTGTGTCTTTAGACTATTCATTTGGGAATGTTCTTCCTTCTTTAAATAGGCCTGGATTGCAATATACTTTCCTCTTAGAACTGCCTTTGCTGTGTCCCACAGAAGTTGTGGCTTTGTGTTGTTGTTGTCATTACTCTCTATACATTCTTTGATTTCTGTTTTGATTTGGTCGTTAACCCATTGATTCATTAGGAGAATGTTTTTAAGTCTACATGTATTTGTGAGTCTTTTTGATTTCTTTCTAAAACTTATTTCTAGTTTTATATCTTTGTGATCTGAGAAGTTGGTTGGTAGGATTTCAATATTTTTGAATTTACTGAGGTTCTTTTTGTGGCCTAGTATGTGGTCTAATTTGGAAAATGTTCCATGTGCACTTGAGAAGAATGTGTATCCTGCTGCTTTTGGGTGTAGGGTTCTATAGATGTCTGTTAGGTCCATCTGTTCTAGTGTGTTGTTCAGTGCCTCTGTGTCTTTACTTATCCTCTGCCTGGTTGATCTGTCCTTTGGAGTGAGTGGTGTATTGAAGTCTCCTAAAATGAATGCATTGCTTTCTACTTCCTCCTCTAATTCTGTTAGTGTTTGTTTCATATATGCTGGCACTCCTGTGTTGGGTGTATATATATTTATAATGGTTATATCTTCTTGTTGGAGTGACCTCTTTATCATTATGTAATGTCCTTCTTTATCTCTTGCTACATTCTTCGTTTTGAAGTCTATTTTGTCTGATACAAGTACTGCAACACCTGCTTTTTTCTCTTTGTTGTTTGCATGAAATATCTTTTTCCATCCCTTCACTTTTAGTCTGTGTATATCTTTGGGTTTGAGGTGAGTCTCTTGTAAGCAGCATATAGGTGGGTCTTGCTTTTTTATCCACTCTGTTACTCTGTGTCTTTTGATTGGTGCATTCAGTCCATTTATGTTTAGGGTGATTATTGATAGATATGTACTTACTGCCATTGCTGGCTTTAGATTCGTGGTTACCAAAGGTTCAAGGGTTGCTTCTTTACAATCTAACAATCTAACTTAACTTTCTTGTTAAGTTATTGTAAGCACCGTCTGATGTTTCTTTATTTCTCTCCCTTCTTATTCTTCCTCCTCCATTCTTTATATATTAGGTGTTTTATTCTTTGCCTTTAGTTAGTATTTGGATGGTCTGTTTTCTTTGCTATGATTTTATTTTCTCTGGTGACATCTTTTTACCCTTAGGGGTGCTTCCCTCTAGAGCAGTCTGTTTAAGATATCCTGTAGTGGTGGTTTATGGGAGGCAAACTCTCTCAACTTCCATTTGTCTGGAAATTGTTTAATCCCTCTGTCATATTTAAATGATAATTGTGCTGGATACAATATTCTTGGTTCGAGGCCCTTCTGTTTCATTACGTTAAATATATCATGCCATTCTCTTCTGGCCTGTAAGGTTTCTGTTGAGAAGTCTGATGACAGTCTGATAGGTTTTCCTTTGTAGGTGATCTATTTCCTCTCTCTAGCTGCCTTTAATACTCTGTCCTTAAATTTGATCTTTGCCATTTTAATTATTATGTGTCTTGGTGTTGTCTTCCTCATGTCCCTTGTGTTGGGAGATCTGTGGGCTTCCGTGGACTGTGAGACTATTTCCTTCTCCAGCGTGGGAAAGTTTTCATCAATTATTTCTTCAAAGATACTTTCTATCCCTTTTTCTCTCTCTTCTTCCTCTGGTACTCCTATAATGCGAATATTGTTCCGTTTGGATTGGTCACACAGTTCTCTTAATATTCTTTCATTCCTAGAGATCCTTTTATCTCTCTCTGCCTCAGCTTCTCTGTATTCCTGTTCTCTGATTTCTATTCCATTAACAGTCTCTTGTATCTCATCCAGTCTGTTGTTAAGCCCGTTGATGGCTTGTCTGATTTCTGCATTGTCTTTCCTCACTTCCCTCACTTCCTCCCTCAGCTCTTGCACATTTCTCTGTAGATCCATCAGCATGGTTATGACTTTTATTCTGAATTTTTTTTCAGGAAGAGTATGCATTTCCATCCCTTCTCCTCCCTTCCTGAGGTCTGGTTGATCTTAGTCTGAATCATATTCCTCTGTCTTTTCATGGCTATAGAAGTGGTCACTGGTAGTTGCCACATATGTCAACTGGGCTCTTTAAGACTATAAAAAGAAAAAAAAAGAAAAGAGAAAGAAAGAAAGAAAGAAAAAAGAAAAATAAAAAAGGAAAGAAAAGAAAAGAAAAAACAAAGAACAAAACAAAACAAAACAAAAACAAAAAAAAACCCCAAAAAACAAAAAAGTCTCCCACCAGGAGTAGATTCTGTGGGGATGCTGTAGGTGGCGCTGTTGGTCCACTATTCTGCAGCAGTGGCTGCCCTGTTCAACTGGGCCCTTTATAACTCTGGCAGGGGTGGGAATGAATGGGAGGCTGTTGATCTCTGTGGCAAGTCTAAGTGCAGCCAACCTTTCCCAGTTGCCAGCTAGGGGGTCCAAAACTACCCAGGACTCCCAGCCTGCTGGGCTGAGTGTTCCGGGGCAATCCGGTCCCTCTG
Organism: Phataginus tricuspis; assembly: GCA_029783875.1. Classification (NCBI taxonomy): domain Eukaryota; kingdom Metazoa; phylum Chordata; class Mammalia; order Pholidota; family Manidae; genus Phataginus; species Phataginus tricuspis. Next base: position 110,646,836 of record JAQQAC010002837.1, read on the forward strand.
CTGGGCTCCTGTCTCTTTAAGACCGCTGAAAACAGCACGCGCTTTTCCTTTTTTTTTTTTCTTTCGTTCCTTCCCGGGAACCAGCTGCAAGCACCCTGGTGCGTTCCCCGCTCAGATCCTGCACACTCTGTCTTTCCAATCTCTGCTACACTGTGCGATGTGTGTCAGCGCTCCCTGCGCAGGTCACCGGGGCTGGTTATTTCGCGGGCCTGTACTTCCACTCCCTCCCGGCTCCGAATCCTCTCCTCCCGCTGGTGCACTGGGGTGGGTGAGTGCTCGGGTCCCGCTGGGTGGCGGCTCTGTATCTTACCCGCCTTGCAGGGGGCGAAGTCCTCTCGGGTGTAGCTGCACGCTGTGCGCTTTCCTGTGTATTCTGGTCTCTCTTTTAGGAATAGTTGTATTTGCTGTCTTTTCACAGATATATATAGTGTTGGGAGGAGATTTCTGCCACCCTGCTCACACCGCCATTTTCCCGGAAGTCCTTCAGTCATTATTTTTAAATGAGCTTTTTGCCCATTTCTCTCTCTTCTTTTTCTGAGATTCCCATATATTTGTCACTTGCTGGTGTCCTATAAGTCCTGTTCTTTCCTCTTTATATTCTTTTTTTTGTTCTTCTTTTGACCAAAGAATTTCAAATGACTTGTCTTTTAGTTTGCTGATTCTTTCTTCTATTTGATCATGTTTGCTTTTGAAGCTCTCTACTGAATTTTTAATTTTAGTCATTCTCCAGCTTCAGGATTTGTTTGGTTCTTTTTTTAATGTTTTCTATTTCTTTGTTGAAGTTCTCATTTTGTTCACATCCTGTTTTGTTTCATTTAGGTTTCTATCTTCCATGTGTACTCTTCCATTTCATTGAGCTTCTTGAAGATGATTATTTTGAATTATTTGTCAAGCAGTTTGTGATCTCCATTTCTTTAGGGTTGGTTACCAGAGGTTTATTAGATTCCTTTGGTAGTGTCATGTTTGCCTGATTCTTTGTGACTCTTATAACCTTGTGCATTTGAAGCAGCCTTACTGCTGGTTTTGGCAGGGAGACCTTCACCAGTCTGCTTGTTCAGGGATTCTGTGTTGATCGGGTTGCAGCATCCATAGGTGGGCCTAATGCTAGAATCTGTGGGCAAGCCTGCTGCTGTGGCCTGTGGGTGGGTTGGGGCCTGCTGCCATTGTCCATGGGTGGGTCTGGCTGCTGGTCATGGTAGATGGGGCTGCTTCTGGGTCTGCAGTTGGAATGTAGTTGGATCTCCTGCCGGGTCCACAGTGGGTAAGATTGCTTAGGGTCAGCAGCAAGCCAACTACTGGGGTATACTTTTTTTATAATCAGGGTCAGTAGTAATGGCCTTTTAAAATTTTTAGTTATTTATGTCTTTTCCTTTTTCTTGATAAGTCTAGCTTAAGGTTTGTTAATTTAGTTGTATTTTTTGAAGGAACTAATTTTTTATTTTGTTTATGTTTTTCTGTTTCCTACCTTATGTATCTCCACTCTAATCTTTTTCTTCTGCTAGCTTTGGGTTTAGTTTGCTCTTCTGTTTCTAGTTCTAAAAGGTATAAAGTTAGATTAATGATTTGAGATCTTCTTTTTAAATGTAGGCATTTATAGGTTTCCCTCTGAGCACTGCTTTTGCTGCATCCTATAAGTTTTGTCATGTTGTGTTTTTGTTTTCATCCATCTCCTGGTATTTACTCATTTCCCTTATTTCTTGATTCTTTGGTTTTTAAAAAGTGTTCTGTGATTTCCACTCATTTTTTAATTTTCCAGTTTTCCTTCTGTTATTGATTTTCAGTTTCCACTCTAGTCAGAGAAGATTCTTTGTATGAGTTCAATTTTTTTAAATGTATTGAAACGTGTTTTGTGGCCAAAAAAAAAATTCTGGAGTATGTTCCATGTGCACTTCAGAAGAATGTATGTCTTGGTGTTGTGAGGTGGAATGTTTCATGTATGTCTGTTAGATCTATTGTTTATACTGTTTTTCAGGCCATTTGTTTCCTTATCAATCTTCTGTCCAGTTTTCCATTTATTACTGAGAGTGGGATATTGAAGTCTCCAACAATTATTGTGGAACCATCTATTTCTCCATTTCTGTCAGTTTTTGCTGTGTGTATTCTAGGGATCCATTTAGGTGTATGTGTTTATAATTGTTGTGTCTTATTGATAGAATGACCCTTTCATCAACATATAATGCCCTTATTAGTGTCTTAAAACAATTTTTGACTTCACATCCATTTTTAGTATCTATTCTTTCAATGATACCACTCTGTCTTGATTACTATAGCTTTAGAGTAAGTCTTAAAATTGCATACTGTCAGTACTTTGACATTGTTTTTCTCTTCAGTATTGTTTTTGCTATTCTGGGTCTTTTGACTCTCAATATAAACTTTAGAATCAGTTTGTCAATATCCACAAAGTAACTTGCTAGGATTTTAATTTGGATTTCATTGAATCTATAGATAAAGTTGAGAAGAACTGACATTTTGACAATATTGAGTTTTTCTATCCACAGACATAGATTATCTCTCCATTTCTTTAGTTCTTTGATTTATTTCATCATAATTTTATAGTTTTCCTCATGTAGATCTTGTACATATTTTTTTAGATTTATATCTAAATATTTCATTTTTTTGGCATGCTAATGTAAGTGGTATTGTGTTTTTAATGTCAAATTCTCTTTACTCATTGATGATATATAGGAAAATGATTGACTTTTATATATTAACTTTGTATTCTGTAACCTTCTTATAATCACTTAGTTTCAGAAACGTTTACATTCATTCTTTTTGGTTTTCTACATAGATGATCATGTCATCTGCAAATAAAACCTTTTATTTCTTCCTTCTTTATATGTATACCTTTTATTTTCTTTTTTCTTTCATTTCTTTTCTTGTTTTATCTGGTCACATTTGCAAGAACTTCCAGTGTGATGTTGAAAGGAATGAGGAAAGGGAATATCCTTGCATTTTTCCTAATCTTAGCAGGAAAGCTTTGAGTTTCTCACCATTGAGTATAATGTTAGCTGTGGATTTTTTATTGGTGTACTTTATCAAATTGAAGGAGTTCCCTTCCATTCATATTTTGCTGAGAGTTTTTAATTATGGGTATTTAGTTTTATCAAAGTCCTTTTCTGCATCCATTGGCATAATCAGGTGATTTTTCTTCTTTAGCCTGTTGAAGTAATGAATCACATTAATTGATTTAAAGATGTGAACTGGACTTGCATAGCTGGAATACATCCCACTTGGTTGTGGTGTACAATTCTTTTTATATATGTGAGATTTGATTTGCTAGTATTTTGTTGAGGATTTTATTTCTATGTTCATGAGAGATATTGGTCTGTAGTTTTCTTGTATTGTCTTTGTCTGGCTTTGGTGTCAGGGTGATACTGGCTTCATAGAATGAGTTTTGACTCTGTCTTCTTGAAGAGATTGTAGAGAATTGATATAATTTCTATTTTAAATGTTTGGTATGATTCTTCAGTGAACCCACCTGAGACTGTTGCTGTCAATGATCATGGGATCTGTAATGATGTCTTCTCTGTTTTTTCTGATGTTAGTATTTGTTTCTTCATTCTTTTTTTTTTTCCTAGTTAGTCTGACAAGGGGTTTATTGCTTTTATTGATCTTTTGAAAGAACCAGGTTTTGGCTTCAATTATTTTCTCTATTTAAATTTTCTATTTTCAATTTCATTGATTTCCAATCTAATTTCTATTTTTTTCTTCTGCTTACTTTGGATTTAATTTGCTCTTCTTTCCCTAGTTCCTTAAGATGAAAGGTTAGATCATTGATTTCAGATCTTTCTTTTCTAAGTTATGCATTCAGTACTATAAATTTCCCTCTAAGCACTGCTATTGTTGCATCTCACAAGTTTTGATAGGTGATATTTTCATTTCATTGAATATATTTAAAAAATTATCTTGAGATTTATGCTTTGGTCCATGTAATACATTGTTTATTCTCCAAGAATTTTGGAAATTTTCTAGGTATTTTTCTGTTAATGATTTTTAGTTTAATTGCATTTTGGTTTGAGAGCAGACAATGTATGATTTCTATTCTTTTACATGTGTAAAGATGTGTTTTATGGCCCAGAATGTGTATTGTCTTGTTGAATGTTCCATGTGAACTGAGAATAATGTATTTCTGCTGTTCTTGGATGAAACAGTCCATAAATGGCAATTATATCCATTTGACTGCTGCTGAGTTCAGCTAAGTCTTTACTGTTTTTCTGCCTGCCGCATGGCTCTGCCCAGCTGTGTCCCCGCCACATGTCTCTCTCTCTCTCCTTATGGATTATGCAGTCACTGTCGGACTGATTCCCATCTCTGGGGGCCTGCTTTCAGTTTATTGCGCAGACCCAACTGGGGTCGCAAGTCCTGCTCTGCCTACAGCTTCCCGTCTCTCATTTCTGTCCCTGCTGGTGCCAGTGAAGAGAGACATCCACACGGCCTTCCTGCAAGTAAGGGGCTTTACTTTTGGGATACTCAGAGCCAGCGGGGATTTCTGGAGCTTAAGTGTCAGAGCCCATGGGATGGGAGGGGAGTGTGTTCATGGGCTGGTGCGTTTTTATGTAAAATTTGTGAAAGCAAGATACGTTAGCTGCATTTGGAGCAAGTGTCTGTCTCCCCTCTCCCACTCCCTGCTCCTGTGGCCTGGTGTGGAATGGCTGCAGCCTCTTTGGGGATGTGGCTGAGGGGAAGCTGAACTGGGAAGCCTTAGTCTGGGTCACATGGGATAGATTCGTGTTGTTCACAGCCAGCCCTGGGAACAGATACAGTCTCGCGGGGAGTTCTGCTGGGGATGGTTCCTAAACTGCAGCCATCCACCTGGCTGGCAGGGTGAAGATGGGGACTAACCGCTGCTGTGCGGAAGGAGCCCGGACCTGGGCATGTGGGAGAGGAAAAGCCAGATTTGAAACATATGGAGACAAAAGCTGATCTGTAGAAAATTCCTCCTGTTGTTAGACATGTAAAACCCACAAGCAGAAGATTCTTTTCCCACTGATGCCTAATTAAAGTTCTGTCTGGTCAGGAATATACTTGATAATGCAGGGAAACAGTTAGAAACATACCATACTCTCCTCTTATTTTGGTGTGAATCCTGTGAAATAGCAACTGTCAGAAATTTCTGTGATTGCAGGGCGCTGACTTGGAAAAGTACTGCAAACCGTGTGTAAGCCAGCATGGGAAATCGTGTTTGTGCGTGCCGGTGTCCACAGTAAGCGAGTTTCTATAGGAAGTGATACCACAACATTATCGCATGAAATAATCAAAGGTTATGCAGAAAACATGTATGGAAAATAGAGGTGGGACAGTTAACTAAGATATATTCTATTTTGGTGTTTGCTAATTTTTAAAAGTTTGTAATTTGTTGTGATTTCTTTACTCGTACTAAATAATCACTTGCCTGATTTCAAGACTTTATTTTTTGCAGTCTTTTTCTTCAAGTAGGCCTTAATAGTAGGCAAGTTATATAAGCCTCAAGTCCCACGAGACCCAGGTCTGCCCGCTGTGCTGCAAGGCTGCACCTGTGCTGCCAGGTCTCCCGGGGACTCTGAGTCAGGCACCACGGACACAGGGGTGGAGAGGCGCCGGAGGCCTCTGGGATTTGCAAGGCTGTTCTGGCTTTGGCTTTAGGGTGCATGTCATTGCTTGTTTTTCTGTAGCGTGTTTGCTGGGTGCCCACTGCCTGAGGGGCCACGCACGGTGTGTTCATGCACAGCTAAGGCCTTGTGCGCTCTCTCATACTGATGGCCATGACACTGTCCACTGGGGTGTCTTACCCTCACCTATAGTCAACCAGAAAACCACTTTGTAACTTTGTGTCATGGTGAAAGGTCTCAAAAGTGGGCGCTGTTGCGACCTTCATGACTGTCAGCCTGGGCGAGCAGAGCGCTGCTATCGGTCGTCTCATGTGCCTCTGTCACTGCATTGAACCACTGGTCTTGGCGTCAGGCACCCACTCCAGCCCAGTCCGCTGGACTCTGCAGAAGGGGTGCCTTAGGGGAGGCTGTGGGCGTGGCCGGAGCTCTGAGCCTCAGTCCATCCAGGCCAGGCCGCATGGTCCAGACACCAGCTCCCACTGTTCCGTGTAGGTCTCTTCCCTACCCTTCTGGCCTGGCTCGTTGTTGCCAGAGTATCCTGGCTTTGTCCTCTTCTTAGAAGTCCCTGGGTAAAGCTGCTGGCCCCTGTTTATGTTCACGAGTTTGCAGTTATTCACCAGGCGTGGCACATGGGGTGCAGGGGTCAGATGCACTCCCTGAATCCTACTGAATTTTCACAGATCATGAGCCTTGGTCTCTATTCCCTCACTGCTCAGCTCCCCAGCTTCTGAGTCTCTTCTTCTGGCTTGATTTTTTTTTTTCTGACTATAAATATAGTACATTTATTGCTAAAATTTTAAATACTGCAGGAACATATAAGGTGGGAAGTGAATTTTCCCACGAAATTTGCCCCCCTGAGCTACTCCTCCAGACCCTTATACCATGTCCAGACTGACTTAACTTTCCTATTAAAAATAATTTATTTTTAATTAACACATTTCAAACTAAAATTTCCCTTGGCAATTAATGTTTCCTTCCTTACGTCATTATTTCTCCCAGCTTGGAGGGTATTCTGGACAATTAGCTATGCATTTAAAGGCACAGTACATCCATGTCCCTAAAGATACATAAAACTGTTTTGTGTGTTTCTATGTGTCTTTTTAAGTGAAAATCATGTATCAGAAAATTTACCATTTTAGCTATTTTAAAGTGTACATACAGTTCAATGGTTTTTAGTATATTTACAATGTTATATAACCATCACCCCTATCTAATTCTTGTTTCTCATTTCATCTCATTTTAATTCTAATTTCATCTCCCCCAAAAGAAACCCTGTACCCATGAAGTGGTCACTTACCAATACCGTTCCTTCCTGCCATTCCCTGGCAACCACTAATCTGCTTTTAGGCTCTATGGATTTGCCTATTCTGAATATTTCATATAAATGAGGTTATATAATATATGCCCTTTTGTGTCTGCTTTCACTTAGCATGTTTTTACAGTTCATCTATGTTGCAGCATGTAGCAATACTTCATTCCTTTTTATGGCTAAATAATATTCTATCATGTGGCTTATTGTATTGGATATAAGTTGACAAATGCTTGAGGTATCCTCACTCTTTGGTGATTGTCATTGGTACTGCATTCATGTACAAGTATTTGTTTGAACACCTGTTTCCAGTTCTCTTGGGGATACACCTAGGAGTGGGAGTTGCTGGGTCATATGGTAATTCTGTGTTAACTTTGAGGAACCACCAAATTGTTTTCCACAGCAGCCAAACCATTTTACATTCCCAGCTATCTCCACATCTTTGCCAACACTTGTTATTTTCCATTCTCTGTGTTTTAGCCATTGTATTGACTGATATCTCCTTGAGTTATGATTTGCATTTCCCTAAGACTAATGATGTCGAGCATCTCTTTCATGTGCTTTTTAGGCATTTGCATATGTTTCTTTGCAAAAATGTCTTTTCAAGTCCATTGCCTATTTGTTAATTGTCTTGTCTTTTTTTGTTGAGTTGTAAGCATTCTTTATACATTCTGGACACTACATCCTTATCTGATACATGATTTGAAAATATTTCCTCCCATTCTGTAGGTCATCTTTTCACTTTCCTGATAAAATTCTCTGATGCAGAAAATTGTTTAATTTTGATCAAGTCCAATTTACCTACTTTTCTTTTGGAACTTGTGCTGTGGTGTCATAGTTAAGCATCCACTGACAGATCCAAGATCCTGAAGATTTACCCGTTTTCTTCTGAGAGTTTTATAGTTTTCTCTCTTATATTTAGGACTTCAATCGAGTATAGGTTGATATTTATACATATTGTGAGGCAAGAGTCCAGTTTCATTCTTTTGCACTGGGGTTATTCACTTGTCACAGCACGATTTGTTGAAGAGATCATTTTTTTCCCATTTTGATTCTCTCATTGAAAATCAATTGAACATAGATCTAAAGGTTTATTTCTGGTCTTTCATTTCCAATCCATTAATCTGTATATATCTGTTCTTATGCCAGGACCACACTGTCTTGATTACTATAGCTTGGTAGTAGGTCTTGAAATCAAGAAGTTTGAGTCCTCCAACTTTATCTTTTTCAAGATTGTTTTGACTATTCTGGGATCCCTGCAATTTCATATGAGCTTTAAGATTAGCTTTCCATTTCTGCAAAAAAAGGCAGTGGAAATTTCAATAAGAATTGCATTGAATCTACAGTTCAATATAGGGAGTATTCGGTCCTTCAACCCATGAACACAGAATATCTTTCCATTTATTTAGCTCTCCTTTAACTTTTCAACAATGTTTTATAGTTTTAAAAGGTGTACAAGTCTTGCACCTGCTTGGTTAAATTTATTCCTAAGCATTTTTATTCTCTTTGATGCTACTATCAATATAATTATTTCATTAATTTCATTTTTGAGTTTTCCATTGCTGGTGTATAAAAATACAAATGATTTTGCATGTTTATCTTATATGTTGCAACTTTGCAGAATTATTTTAATAGCTCTACTGATCTTTGGTAGATTCTTTAGGAGCTTCTCCTGGAAAGGTCATGTCTTCTGCAAATAGAGGTAGTTTTATTTGTTCCCGTCCAATCTGGTTGCATTTTAGTTCTCTTTCTGCTTAATTGCCTTGGCTAAAACTTCCATTACAATGCTGAACAGCAGTGATGAAAGCAGATGTATTTGTCTTACTCCTTGTGTTGGAGAAAAAAAAAACCGTTTAGTCTTTCACCATTAAGTATGATGTCAGGTGTGGCCTTCTTCATAGAAGAGAAGTTCCCTTCTATTCCCAGTTTATTGGATGTTTTATCATGAAGGGTGTTCGATTTTGGCAAATATTTTTCTCTGTATCAAGATGGTCATGTGATTCTCCCCCTTTATTCTAGTCATATGGTGTATCGTGTTGGTTTTCCTATGTTGAACCTGCCTTGCCTTGCTGGGATAAACACCACTAGGTCATGGTGAATAATCCTTTTAAAATGCTTTTGGATTTGGTTTCCTTGTATTTTGTTGAAGATTTTTGCATCTGCACTCACAATTGGTACTGTCTTTTGTTTTCTTCTCTTATAGTGTCTATTTGTCTGGCTTTAGTATCATGTTACTACTCAAAGAATGAGTTGGGAAGTGTTTTCTTCTATATTGGGGAAGAATGTTAGAAGGATTTTTGCCATTTCTTTAACATTTGATAAAATTCACCAGTGAAGTCAATTGGTCCTGGGATTTTCTTTATTGGAAGGTTTGACTACTGATTCAATCTCTTTACTTGTTATAAGCCTATTCAGATTTCTATTCTTCAGCCAGTTTGGGAAATGCGTGTGATTTTAGAAACGTGACCGTTTTATCTAAGTCATCTAATTTGTTGGCTTACGATTGTTCATGTATTCTCTTATGGTCCTTTTCATTTTGTAAGGTCCCCACTTTGATTCCTGATTTTAGTAATTTGTGTATTCCCCCTTTTTTACTTGTCTAGTTAAAAGTTTGTCGATTTTATTGGTCTTTTATTAAAAAAAAGAATGGACTTTTGGTTTCATTGATCTGTTGCTTCTCTGTTTTTTATTTTGTTAATCTCTGCTCTAATCTTTATTATTTCTTTCTGCTTTGTGTTTAATTTGCTCTTCTTTTCCTAGTTTCTTGAGGTGAAAGGTTATTAATATGAGATATTTCTTATTTTTTAAGGTAGGCATTTATAGCTATAAAATTCCAAGTGCTGCTTTCGATGCATCCCATCAGTTTTGGTATGTTGTGTTTTTGTGTTTAATCATATCGAAGTACTTTCTAATTTTCTTTGTGATTTCTCCTTTGATCTGTTAATGATTAACAACAGAATGGTTATTAACATTCTGTTGTTAATATATATATCTATTATTCCACTGTGGTCAGAGAAGATACTGTATATAATTTCAGTGTTTTTAGACTTATTGAGACTTGTTTTGTGTCTAACATATGGTCCGTCCTGGAGAATGTGCCGGTGCACCGGAGGAGAATGGGAATTCTACTGTGTAGGGTCAAGTATTTTCTGTAGATGTCTGTTAGGCCTCAGGACTGTACAATGATGTCCCTATCTTCTATTTCCTTTTTTATCTTTCATCTAGTAGATCTATTGATTATCAAAAGTTGGATGTTGAAGTCCAACAATTATTGTTGAACATTCTGTTTCTCCCATCTATTCCTGTCAGTCTTTGCTTAACATATTTTGGGGCTCTTGTTACATTCATATATGTTTATAATTATTATATATTATTGATAGATTGACCCTTTTGTTATTATATAATATCTTTCTTTGTCTCTTGTCACAATTTTTGTCTTAAAGTCTATTTTGTCTGATACTGGCCCCACTGCTTCAGCCGCCTTCTGCTCTGGTTTGCCTGAAATATGTTTTTCATCCTTTCATTTTCAACCTGTTTGTGTCCTTGGATCCAAAGAGAATGTCTTCTAGACAGAATATAGTTGGATCATGTTTTTTTTTTTAACCGGTTGTGCCATTCTCTGCTTTTTGATTGGAGAGTTTAATCTGTTTAATGTAATTACTGATAAGAGGGATCTTACTTCTGCCATTTTGCTGTTTATTTTTTTCTGTATGCCATATCCTGTTCCTCAATTCCTCCATCACTGTCTTTTTGTTTTGGTTAGATAGATATTTTATAGTTTACCATTTTGATTCCTTTTTTGTTTCTTTTACTATATATATATTTAGTTTTTTTGTAGTGTTGCTCTGGGGATTACAATTAGCATCTTATATTATAACAGTCAAGTTAGATTAATACAGATTAGTTTCAGTAGTATATAAAAATGTCAGTCCTATATAGCTCCACCCTCCCTTTTGTCATTACTGTCTTTACAGTTTCCTTCATATGTGTCCCCTGTTTAATCTGTTCCTAAGTATTTAATAGTAAATTTAATTTCATTTGTTACTATTAACACAGAGTAATTCTGTATATTTATTTTGTATCAGGTCACAAACCATATTCACTACTATTTCTTCTAGCCTGTTTTTTCCTCATTAGATTCTCTTGGGATATCTAGGTATATGATTATATCAACAGCAGAAAGAAATAATTTTTATCTCCTTTTCAAAATTTATACAGAATTTTCCATTCTGTTGCATTTGCTAGAACCAAACCAATGTGTATAACAGCAATGATAGAAGACATTTCTGTCAGGTTCTTTATTTTAATGGAAAGTTTTCTTTCCACCAACCACTAGAATGCTGTTTGCCTTGAAAAACAAAACAAAACATGTCTATATCAATTTCAAGTACTTTATTTCTATTCCAGTTTTACCCAGAGTGTTAATAAGATCAGCTGCTAAACTTTGTAAGCAGCATCTGTAGTACATGTCAATCTGATCAGGGAGAGTTACATCGTCCGCAAACACATTTGCTGATTCTTCCTGATGTCGAGCCATTCTGGGAATACATTTTATTTAATCTGACTGTATTCTTTTGTCATTGCTGGATTCTATTTAGCAATGTTTTATTTCATACTTACATAGCTGTGTGGTTAGTGGGATTGGGCTATATTGTTCAGCAAACTACTGCCAAATCCAGCCCAGTGCCCAGTTTTGTACAGCCCACGACCTAAGAATAGTTTCTGCATTTTTAAATGGTTTAGAAAAAAAATCGTAAGAGAAATATATTGTGACATGTGAGAATCACACCCAATTCAAATTTCAGTGTCTATAATAAAGATTTATTGGAACGCTACCACACTCATTCATTACATGGTGCCTGTGGTTGCTTTTAAGCTTCAACACAGAACTGAATAGTTGCAACAGAGACCATATGGTCTGCTAACCTAAAAGTATTTGCTATTTGGCTTTTTATAGGAAAAGTTTGTCACTCCCTGGTCTGGCTTTCTTTTGGGGTATTAATGTTATGGTAAGTTGGCTTTGTGAAATGGTAGAGTTTTCCCTCTTTTTTTCTATTATGTGGAATAGTTTAGATTTGGAGTTCTTTTCTCTGTAAAAATTAAATAAAAATCAGCTATGAAACCGTCTGGTTCCAGGGCAATATTTAATACATAGTAAGTATAATCTTCTGTGATAATTGATCTATTCAAGTTTTCAACTTTTCTTCGATTGATTTTGCTAATTTATATTTTGCTGGGAAATCATTCATTTCCTCAATATTTTCAATTTGGTTAGCCATAGTTTCACAGAATATTCTCTTCAAATAATTTTGTTTTCCTGAACATCTGTAGTTATGTCTCAGTTCTCATTTCCTCTCTTGTGTATGTTTACCCTGTTTTTTCTTTAATCTGGTTCATAGGAGTTTATCATTTTATTAGTCTTTTTTGAAGAACCAGCTTTTGAATTTATTTATCTTTCCTGTAATTTTTTTTAAGGGGGGAGGGTTTCTGTTTCATTCATTTCGACTTTTTTTTATATCTCCCATCCTCATGTCTTTTGGATTATTTTGTTGTTCTTGTTTTTTCTTATTCACAGGGTGGGTACTGAGTTCCCACACTTTTGATTTTTCTTTCTTAATAATGAAGATGGTAGAGGCTGTGAAATTCCCTCCATGCCCAAGCTTTGTTAGGAAGTAATCTCTTTTTCAGAAAAAAAAGAAAAAGCAGCCTTCTTTGTCTTCCTGCTTTTTCAATTGTTTGAAACTTCATTTTGGGTTTGCCTTCCACGAAGGGTTCTTTCTTAATTTTCAAATGAGGTAAGACTTTAAGAAATGTTTAAGTATTTGTCTCTGGTATTATGGGACATGATCATTGATTATCCTTGTAAATTGGTGTCCAAGTGCATTACAGTTCCCATTCTGGGCATGTATGAAATAAAAAATTATTCTCTATTTGAAAGAGGTAAAGTTCTGTAGGTATCTGATGAACTTTGTTTGTTATTATTTATTCAGTTCCCCTATGTCCTCAGTTTTTGGCTACTGATATTAAAATCTCTTACAATAATGATGATCACATTCTCCCTGCATTTCCTACTTCTAGTAGTTTTTTTAGTTGATTCTTAGGGATTTTTTAAAGTAGACAACCATTATCAATTGCAAATTCTAACAAGTTTACAGTGTTTTCTCCCTCTTTTCATTTAATGTTGTTACACAAGGACACCAATACACAGTTGACAGGAATGTGTGGGGAATGGCTCTGCTTCTTCCTCTGACTTTAATGCTCTTTATGTTTTCCCTCCAATGAGGATGTCTGTGGAAGGTGGATTATAGCTAATCTTTTCAAATTAATTGTGTTTCTTCTTATTCTGATATGCTGATTTTTTAAACTATTATTTTTAACTGTATTATTTTTTAGGGTTGATTTCTCTTTAGAGTAGTTTCAGGTTCACAGCAAAACTGAGCAGAAGGTACAGAGAGTTCCCCTATGTCCCCTGCCCCCTGCCTGGCCAGCCTCTGTGATGATCAACACCCCCCAGCAAAGTGGAACACCTGCTACAGCTGATGAACCTACACTGACACATTGTCACCCAAAGGTCACAGTTTACATTAGGGTTCACTCTTGGTGGTGTACATTTTGTGGGTTTAGACAAATATATGGTGACATTTATCTACCACTATAGTTTCAATACTTTTCCGCTTAAATAAATATGAATCAGTTTATGTTCTCATGGGATAAATCTTACTCGTTTAAGTATTATTTGAAATCACCACGGGATTTGGTTTGTTAATATTTGCATGTGGGTTCAGAAGTCAATTGGCCTATAGTTTTCTCTCCCTGTGTTGACCTAATTTGATTTTGGTGTCAAGTGGGTGCTAACTTTGGGGAATATGTCTGTAGGAAAAATTCCCATAGCAGAATTGCTGGGTCAAGGATTCTGCACATTTTTGTCTTTGGCAGATGCTGTCAAATTGTTACCCAAAGAGGTTTTACCAAGTTATATTCTGGCCAACAGCACAGCAGTGCTTGTTATTCTCCACTGTGGCCCACCTGGACGACTTGTCACTGACACTCCACCTTTAATTTTTTTATGGCTAAGCTGAGCTTCTTTGCATGTGTTCAGAACCCTTTTCTGCCTGCTGTTTCTTTGTCTATGAACTGTCTGTTCATGTCCTTTGCCTGGGTGGTTGGCTTTGATTATGGGAACTGATCCACTGCTCTGGAGTCGAAGCTGAGCTCCTTTGATGTGGATGTTAATGGCTGTGAAACTGGCAAAGGCCCTCCACAAAGACCAGCTCGGACGCTGGCATCACTGCTTCTGCCCCATTCAGGACCCTCATTTCCTCACTGCATCTACCAATTGTGCAAAGGTTTTTATTGAAATCTGCCCCCCCCCCCAAATCCCATATTCCTTAACGACGATCAGGTGCTCTAGAAACAAATCAGAACGTGTTGCATTTTTAATATTTTTAGCAAATGGATCCCAAACCCATACAATTGTGTTGGTGGCAGGGGAGTGATTGGAAGTGATAAGGAGGTCGGGAAATTATACTTTCCAAGTTTTAAGTGGTCAGCTATAAGAGTTTTTATGAGTGAACCATATTCCTTTTGGCAATAAAATCACATAAAGAAGGAAACATTTCAAAACCTGTTTTCCAAGAGCCTTTTCCTTGGCATCTTACTTTGGCTGATGGGGAGCTCCCTCTAGAGGCAAGAAAATCTCAGCACTGGGTTTTTTTTGGTTGTTCTTTATGGGTGAGTTTTAGTCCCAGGTTTCTTGCAGGAACTTTTTTAACCTGCTTGCTCACGCTGGTGAGAGTCGACACTGTTAAACTAGGCAGTGCAGCCCATAAAGCCCTCTGCCAGTGGAGCAATGACAAATGGCCATTGGCCCCAATTCAGACACAGCACATTTAGTCGCTGGCGTGCGACCTCGCTGCAGGAGGGACTTGAACAAATGCCTGTAATAGCACCTGTTGCATCGCCGAGCTTCAGTAATTGTTGAATGAATGAGTGACCCTTTGAACAAAAGTTCTCGGCCTAGTGTTGCTGGGAATCATGGGGCAGGCCCTGTGCTCGGGCGAAGGCACTTGTCTGTGACCCAGGGCTGGGTGGCCTGTGCTCAGTGGGGTTGTTTTTAACTGTTCCCTCCGTACTCGGCTGCTGAACACCCATTCTGTGCCACGCTGTGCCACAGGGGCTGGGGATCCAGTGGTGAAAGATGCAAGCAGACGCCTACCCCTGTGGAGTGGTGATCCAGTTTCGACCGTAATACTTGCTAGAGAGAGGAGCTGAGGCAGGGAGACAGAGCTGGACAGAGAGGGGGAGGAGGTCTCCCTGGTGTGTGGGTGGTCGGAGCTCTGCTCTGAGGGGGAGGCAGGGCGGGGGGAGCTCAGCCACTGTCTAGGGGAAGCCGCTGTGTGTCCATGGGGCGGCGGAGCACCAGGCAGGCGGCTGTAGCAGGAACGGACTAAGGAAAGGGCGAGGGGACGATGATATAAGAAAGATAAATTTAGGAGACATGCCCCAGAGATGTGAGCTGTCTGGAGAGAGAGTTGAGAATTTTCCAGCACTGAAGGACCTGTGAGTCCAGGGCAGAAGCAGGGCTGGGCCTTGCCTGCTTCCAGGTTGCCTTCTTGGAGACCACTGGATGTGGCCCACATGTCTGGAGACGGGAGGTGGTCTAGATGCACGAGATGCATGAGAAGACTGCTGGGCCGGGGTCTTGCTGAACTGTGTTGAATTAAGAAGTGAACACCTCGGAGCCTGAAGGTCAGGGCTGGAGGGACAATTACCCTCCCTCAGCTCTTATCTGCAGGGCATCTGGCCACCTTAGTTAGCCCACCCTGATAGTTAGCCACCCCCTCACTGACCAGTGAGAATCTTGAAACGAAAAGTCTCGAAACCTCCCAGCATCACCTGATTCCAGAAGGGAGCAGCCTCCATTTGATGGCAGAACAGGACAGACTTTCCGGACATGTGCATGGTTCCCCGTAGGCTCGTCCTGCCACCGTTGGCCTCTCTTCTGCGTTTCCACAGAGCGCTAATCCTGCCGACCTTCCTAGTGCCAGTGTTGATGGACACCGGCATTGCCCCGGGCTTGCTGCTGGCCAGTGGGGACAAGTGTGCTGTTAACGTCTGTTGCTGCTTCTGGATTCGTGGTATTTTCAGCTGAGTTGGCCCCAGACAGGCACCTGGCTGGAGCTGGTCCTCTAAGCGGGCCCGATCACCTGCCTGGGAGCTGCAGTTATGATGATTCTAAACCAGTTGCCAAAGGCCAAAACGTCTCAGCCCCCAATCTGCACGATGTACTAGGGTGTCTGACGGGGGCACCGAGGCTGCTGCAGATTCTTAGCTGGACATGGGGAAGGTAGGGTGGAGCTGTTGGGCAGAGACTTTGCTGTGGCAAACTTCCACATGTCCACAGAGGTTACCAAAGCCAAGGCTTGAACCACAGAGAATCCGAGTTGCCACACGGCCTTGGATCGTCTTGAGCAGGAGAGGAGGGGGGCACGTAAGGAGCTCTGTGAGGCCCCTTAGGCTGTCACAAGGCCGAGCCCTCCCTGGGGTCCTGATGAGTAGGGCTCTCTGGCCACCTCATCAAGGTGGAGCTGCAGGATATACAGCTGCCTCGCTGCCACCTGGACCTGCCTCCTCAGCAGCGGGGCGTCCCACACCTGCACTGCAGTCGCCAGTCCCTTTTGTTTCCTGTCATTCCTTTCATTGTGTGGGTCAGGGACCCAGGGAACTGGCACTTCTGCGAACCTTCTTTTAACTGTCATGGTGAGTGATGAACTGGGCCCGGGGTGGCTCACTGTGTGCAGTCAGGCCTAGGCCTGGGCTGTTCACTGTTATGGGGCCTCTGTGTGTTGACAGAAGCCCGGCCCTGGGGCCTGATTACTTGTCTCGGTTCCTGTGAAACCTCGGTGATGCCAGGGTTCAACCTTGGAACTGGCAGAGTTACGAGCTATCGTGCTGATCTTGTGCCTGTGTGCTGGGAATTAGATCAAAGGCTGGTAGGACACAAAGGCCATGGGCCTCTGGCCAGGTGCCCTTGCAGGCGAAAGGTGGGGAGAAGCAAGCCCTGCACGTGTGGGCAGCTGCTGGACCCCCTAGCAGACTGGAGTTGCTGTGCACGCTGCCTTCCAGTCCTGTGTTTTCTGTAGAGAAAAAGAACTTTGTGTAAAAGTCTGTCGTGTCTGGAGTTCAGTGGCTCAGCTGCCCTGCGGTGGTGGGGCAGGCCTGGATTCTCAGACTGAGGACAGAAGTAAGTCCAAATATATCAGTCATCACAATAAGTAGAGAGCATCCCACTCAATGATTAAAAAGCAGGTTCACAGATTGTATTAACTGTACTAAATGCATCTACAAAATGTTTATAAGAGGTACATCTAAGACAAAGTAACACAGAGAGCTCGAAAACCAAAGGCTAGAGAGAAGATTGATAAGGCACATGCTCAACAGAAGGCAGCCGGTGCAACACAGGATGGGATGAAATGGAACATAAAATGCAGTGTGAACATTAAAAGGAGTAAAGGTATTTTACCCTAGGGTTCAGCAGACTATGGTCCACTGGCCAATCCTACACACTCCCTGTTTTTATGAAAAATGTTTTACTAGATAGACACAGTCACTCATCTGTTTACATATTGTCTATGGCTGCTTTAGACACTGAATGGCTGGCTCAGCCTAAAATATTTACTAATACTGAACTAATACACTACTTACATTAGTAAAACATTTACTAATATTTTAAGCCTGAAATATTACTAAACTTCACCACTTTAAACCAACAAAATGAACAGTTTTCCAAGAAACTACAATAACTGGGAATTTGTACATATTCAACAGCGTAACTTCCAAATATAGAAGTAAAAGATGGATAGAATTACAGAGACAAGTAGAAAATGCTACACTTAAACTTCCGTGGCTCAAGCAAAAAACTGATAATAGAATATTTGAAATAGCTAATGGATACATGTTTTTAAACACACGTGAAATAATATCAGAAAATATTCTTGTGCCCTGAATTTTGGACTGTTAAGAGAGATCATTAGGAGGAGGAGTAGAGCCGAGGGTCACATGCATGGATGTGCGAGGGGTCATGAGTGCTCACGGCCAGGCCCAAATCATGACTCTGTCCATGTAATAAGGCAGACAGAACAAAGAATACAGGTCATGACCAGTGACAGCAGCAAGGAAAGTTAGAATGTAAAAAGTACCCAAACTGGACAGACTAGCCTGGAGCGGGCGCCACGAAAGTCCCGGAGACTCTGGGTCTGCCTTGCGTTCTAGTCACGTCTTTGTGTGGCTCAATCCTGGGACTGGTTCTGCACCTGCCCGTCCAGGACGTCTTCTCTCTGGTACCGATCCTGTGTTGGCTCCGTGTTGTGTGAACTTGCCCAAGGGAAGTCATGCTACTTGGGACCCAAGGAAACACGGTGAAATCTCCTCCTGACCCTCTTAGCACAGCGTGACCCAGGGCTGCGGCAGACACGCAGTGGGCGGGTGAAAGTCTCGGGAAAGCTGGCCTGCCGGAGAGCCCTGGACCTTCTCCTTGTGCTGCATTCAGGTAGCTGGCTTCCTGTGGAAGAGAATGGGGCGTTAGCTCTGAGGTATTAAAACCAGCATGTGGAAACCTGGGTCTCCTGTTCTGTCTCATTCGTAGGAAGGAGCGAGAGCTCAGGACTGGGTATGGCCTGAAGGCTATGAACTCTGCAGCATGCCCACTGTACTGTGTTTTGTTCTCTATGCACGAAACCTAAAAAGCAAACAGGAGCAACAGTGTGTTCGCCGAGGGACCACTGGGAAGAGCTGGAGAGAGATGAGCCTGGCAGCATCCAGGTTTGGCTGGGAGCGCCATCTTCAAGGACATACAGGAGGAGAGGAAAGAAAGCTGGCCAAGGACAAGAGGCCAGGGCCGTGGGAACATGGGCAGGGCTGCCTAGAAAGAGAAGAAAACTACAGCCCAGCACCTGTATGAACACTGATGCAAAAATCTACCTCCAAACACCAGCAAGCTGAACTCAGCCGCATAGTACAAGGATCACACTCACAACTCCTAAAACCAACGACCAAACACAACCCAACTCAAAAATGAGCCAAGGACATGGGGGGGACTGTACAGCTCAGAGAAGACAAGTAGTGATTCTCATCTCACTACACTGATGGACAGTGACTGTAATAGGGTTGGTGGGGGGGACCTGATGAAGGGGGTAGTTTAATCACCACAATATTGCTCATGTAATTGTAGGTTAATGATACTAAAATAAAATTAATTGTAAAAAAAAAAAATGAGCCAAGGACTTGAACAGACATTTCTTCAAAGAATATATACAAATGGCCAATAAGTACATGTAAAAATGCTACAAAGAAACATCGGTAATGGGGGGAATCTAGTAACCACAATGTTGCTCATTAATGATACCAAAATACAAAAATAAAATAAAATAAATGCATATGTCAGCATATTTTGTAGGTAGTTAAAAATGTCAGAATAAACAAAAAGCACATGGAGCACAAAAAAGCACACAAAAAATACAGACAGAAAAAGAAACACCGGTTACTGCTATTACTGTGTCCAGCGGTGCTGTTGCTGTGTATGGGGAAAACCACATGGCATGTGATCGTTCCTAGTTGCCTCTTCTCCTTTATTTCAGTGGTTATCAGTCATAATGTCTCCTCCTTCATTTCTGATTTTATTTGAGTCTTTTTTACTTAGTCTAGCTAGAAGTTTGTTAATTTTGTTTATCTTCTGCAAAAACAAGCCCTCAGTTTTGTTTTGTTTTTTGCTGATTTTTTTCTATTGTTTTTCTGGTGTCTGTTCCACTTACTTCTGCTGTGATCTTTGTCACGTTCCTTCTCCTGTCGCTTTGGGCTTGGTTTGCTGCTCTTTTTGTAGCTCCTTGAGGCGTGAAGTTAGGCTGTCTCTTTGCGGTTCTCTGTCCTACCGCAGGCATCTGTCCCCACAGACTCCCTCCCAGGACTGCTGCTGCTGCATCTCATAGGTGTGGGTATGTCGTGCTTCCGATTTCAATTTTCTCAAGACAATTTTTTAATTTCCCTTTTGACTTCTTCTTTGACCTGCTGGTCATTCAGGAATGTGTTAATTTCCACATATCTGTGAATTTTCTAGCCTTCTGCCTGTTACTGATTTTTAGTTCCTTGATGTTGTGCTCAGAAAAGATGCTTGGTATGATTTCAGTCTTTTTAAATATGTTAGGACTTATTTGGTGGCCTAACATATGATCTATCCCAGAGCATATTCCTTGTGTGCTTGAAAAGATGGTGCATCTTCTGTTGTTGGGTAAAATGTTCTGAATTTGTTGGTTAGGTCCATTTGGTCTAAACTGTAGTTCAAGTCTAGTATTTCCTTATTGACTTTCTGTCTAGATGATCTGTCCATTGCTGAAAGGCAGGTATAGAAGACCCCTACTATTATGGCATCTCCATCTATTTCAGCCTTCAGATTTTTCATATTTGCTTAATAGATTAGATGTTGAATGTTGATTGTGTATATATTTACAATCGTCATATCCTCTTGATGAATTGACCCCTTTACTAAATAGTGAGCATCTTTGTCCATTGTCACAGTTTTTGACTTAAAGTCTATTTTGTCTGATGTAAGTATGGCTTCCCCTGCTCTTTTTTGGTTCCCATTTGCATGGAATATCTTTTCCCATCCCTTCGCTTTCAGCCTCTGTGTGTCCTTAAAACTGAAGTGAGTCTCTTGAAGGCACAGGGGGTGGGGGCTGCCAGCCGCAATCCCAGGGCAGTGCGGCTGGCACTCCCTGTGCGGGCACGTCCCTTTCTGAGGAGTGCCCGGGGGCTGTGGCTGGCCATTCCCTCAGTGGTGAAAGCTGCTGATGTCCCCCAAGGAGCGGGCTGCTGGGCTAGACACAGGGGATTCAGCCACCAGGAGGGGTTTACTCTGTCACCCAATTCCACTGTCCTCATCAAAGGTCATATTTTAAATGTATATCTCCCTAATCCCCTCCTTTTAAAACCACGCCTTTATAATATGTACATATAAATATGTAACTAGAAAGGAAAGCTATTCCTCTTCAGTTTGTTTTACTTACGGCTTCCATGTCAGTACATAGAGAACAGATTCATTCTTTGTGGTTTTATTAAGTGCTTCTTAATAGATAAGTTTGATGAGTTTTCGCAGTTCTATATTCCCCAGTAACCACTGCCCAAAACCAGATACAGCACATTTCTCCTTGTTTCTATGTGGTGTTTGCAGGTAGTACCTCCTATATCCCTACTCTAGATGTAAACTATTCTGAATGATTTTACCTGTAGTTAGGTTGCCCATTTTAGAATTCAATATAAATGGAATCATAAATACTTTTCTATGTCTGGCTTCTTACATTTAACAATGTTTTTGAGGTTCATCTCTGTTACTGTGTATCAGTAGTTTGTTCATTTTATAATATGCCTTGGGGCATATTATTTTATTATAATAAATATACCACAATTTTTTTGTCTACTTATCTATTGAACATCTGAGCTGTTTCCAATTTTGGCCTCTTTGGATAAAGTTGTTATGAACATTCATGCACAAATCTTTTATAGACATGTGTTTTCATTTCTCTTGTGTAAACACCTAGGAGGAGGACTGCTGAGTTATAGAGTAGATCATACATTTAACTTTATTAGAAGCTGCCAACCATTTTCTAAAGCATTTCTACTGTTCCCTGCCTTCCCTCCAGCAGTATGTAGGAGATACAGCTCTCGTACACCCTCGCCAATATTCGCCGGTGTCTGCATTTTTATTTTAGCAATTCTCTATCCTGTCTTTGGGTATTTCACTGCAGCTCTAATTTTCATTTCCCTCATGACTGATAATGTCTTGCATCCTTTCATGTGCTGTGTAGTCATTCATAAATCTCTGCAGCACTTGTTTAAGAATTTGTTACAAACTCATTGTTCCTAATCATTCTTTGGTTCCATTGTTTGGTTGAACTGAAATCCATGTCATTTAATTCCCTATTGATAAATGTTTTAATTGTCTCAAATTTATGTTTTTAAAAACAGCCTGAAATGACTGTCTTTATACAATTCCATGCCAATGGGCTAGTATTTCCAGTGTCGGCATTTTTAGCCAAATTTTGGGTGTTTGTGGCAGGAAAGAATAGACAGAGCTTCAACATTTTCCCCAGGAAGGCTCAACTGGTACCTGCATCATCGGTGCCCTATGACCTCACAGACGCTCCCCACCTCTCCTCTTCCTGCCAGAGTGTGGCTGGGGAAGAACAAACCCGACAGGAATGGAACCATCTAGCTGCTGAACATGGGACATTTAGGGGACTGCAGACCTGAGGGGACGGGACGTCCCCATCTAGTTCCAAGTCATGGGCATTCACTGTTGTGTAAGATGAGCCTGTCCACACAGCTGCAGGCAGGGAGGGTGGCTTTCCCCGGTTGGCTCAGGGCGAGACGGTCCTGAGTTACATGGAGGCAAAGAGCTGTACAGAGAACAATCTCGACTTTTCCCCTCTCAACTCTGATTACAGAAAAATGACCAGGTGTGTGAAATCATAATAGAAGATATTAATGAAACCACATTGCTAAGAGAGAAGGAGAAGAAGAAACAGAAAGACAGAGGACAGCCTCCCTCCACACTGCCCCCACCAAAGGTGCGTCCCGGGAGGCCCTACCCACCACCTCCCCGACCCAAGTCACCCGGGAGTGAAGGGCCGCCTTCCCTCGGCCCCTAGCGTGGGATGACCACAGACTCGGTCACCCACGCGGGTACGTCTGTGAGAGAAACACAGAGCTGTGAACTGTTACTCGGGAACAACAGTCACAAAGTGAGAGTGTCCCAGGTCAACGGGCTCACGCTCGGTCACCCTCTTCTCCTAGTTCCTTGCTGGACTGAGAAAGGTGGGGGGCTGAGATGGGGGCATGTGCTTGCAGGGAGGAGAGACCTGACAGTGGGAGGTGGGCCGTGATGGGGAGTGTGGGGACACGAGGCCAAGTCCGGGGAGGCCCCAGGCTGGACGCGTGTGGGAGTGAGTGCGCACACGCGGGCACGTACACGTGCTGAGGGAAGTTTAAGGCCTGAGAGCCGAAGCATGAAGTGAGAAATAGATGAGAAAGACTCCAAACGGTGTGGTGCAGGGAAGCTTCTGTTGCACGACTTGGCGGAGGGGCAGCGGGCTTGGGCTGGAGCTGGAGGCAGGCGGGAGGGGAGAGCAAAGGAGGCCACTGCTCCAGCCTGTGCATGCCTCCAAGGGCGGGGACGTGCGTCCCAGGTGGGTGGCCGGGCCCAGGAGGGGCTGAGCAGGTCTGCGCAGCCGAGTGCAGCCAGGGCGGGTGTGCCCCGTGGTATGGATGAGGCCGCTGAGCCTGAGAGCGCAGTGGTGTGTCCGTGCCCATTAACCGGGGGACAGGGACAGGACCGACAGGCCTGTCTGGTCTTCTGGCCGCAGCTGGAGGCCTGCCGGTGCTCTGGAGGCTCTGAGGAAGGGCCGTTGTGGGTAAAGGACCAGGACCCTTTCCTCGCACATCCTGGGGCTGAGGTGGGTGGGGAACGTGTCCAGAGTGTTCATTCTTTTCTTTGCAACTTCTCCCCCGCAAGATAAAGCCCACTGACCGAGAGCAGAAAGCCGTAAAGATCCAGGCGTGGTGGCGGGGCACCCTGGTGCGCAGGACGCTGCTGCACGCGGCGCTCAGAGCCTGTGTCATTCAGCGCTGGTGGCGGCTGACGCTGGGGAAGATGCTGGCGAAGAGGCGGCGGGCGGCCCTGGAGTTCTATGCGCGGCAAACATGGGCGGCGGTCAGGCTGCAGGCCTGGGTGCGCATGTGGCGTGTCCGCCACTGGTACTGCCGCTTGCTCCGCGCCGCCCGCGTCATCCAGGCATACTGGCGCTGGCGTAGCTGCCCCGCGCACGGCTTTATCCAGGGCAGCTATGACATCACATCAAACCAGCTGGCACTGGAGCTCGAGATCTTTCTGGGGTCCCAGATTTGCCGGGTCACAGACTGCATCCCTTTCCCAATAAAGAACTGATCGGGTCTGCTCCAACCCTGTGTCACCAGGTCTCTGTCACACAAGCTGCGGGAGGTCCTTTTGTTAGCAAAGCGTCAGGGAAAATGACAGCAGGTGCCGGCGCTCACAGCCACCTCCTGGGGTCATCTGGGGCTCCCTGGGAAGGTGCTGGCTGAGGGGGCTTGTGGCTGGTTAGCAGTGTCTGCCGCACTCGGCCGGGAGGAGGGCCGGTGGTGCGGGCCCGCCAGTCCCCAACCCCAGGGAGACCCTTCAGCGTGGGCTGTGTGACAGGCGCCCCCTATCGTTGTGCAGTGCGGAGGCCTGGGTGGCCTGGTGCTCTTACTGGTTCAGTGTCCTGTCATTCGATTCAGGGCATTCCACAAGCCCTCTCCCTGGTCTGGCCCGGCCACGCCACGTCTCCGTGTCCTCCCTGGCGCCCTCCTGCTGTCCCCAGCCAATGAGGCCACCCGTCCAGCGCTGCGCCCTCCCTGCCTCCTCGTGGCTCCCTCCTCGTGGCCTGCTCTGACCGCCGGGTCCGCAGGGCCGCCACGTGGGCTGTGGCTCCTGACTGGCCCTCCTGGGTCAGAGTCCCGCCTCTGCCAGGTCCCCCACCTCCCTCTCCTTCCCGCTGGCCCACCAGAGGCCGCGCTGCAGGGAATGGCCTCGGGTCAGCGCTGCTCCCGGACCTGGGACAGTAGACTGGCTCTCCCCTCGTCAATATGAATTGTGTATACTTTCCATTTTCTGTATATTACAACATTCTGACAGCTTCTAAAAAATTCCTGTTTTGGGTGAGATTTTTCCCCCAGGGCTGGCCAGTTAGACAGTAAAGACTCAGCCCTGAGCATGCCTTTGATTTGCAAACTTCCCAATCCAGAGCCACCCCTCCCCTCTGTCCTGTACACCCCAGAGGGCAGTCCTCTGCCTGAACCATCCCCTGGCCAGGCCCCCGGCTTCTGGGGCCTCCCTTGCAGCTTAGAGCCCACCAAACATTCAAAGCAGCCAATGCTAACCTGTGTACCTACCCTGCCTGCCTCTCCCACTCCCAAAAGGGCCATGGAAGAGCTCTTTTCTCGCTCCTGTCTTCTGCCGCCTGACCAGCACCTGATGGCTCAGTGACACTCCGTGACCTGCCCTAGGATCTGTGAGCATAATAAATGTCCTTGTGTGTTTCCTATTCTCCTGTGGCCACACCTAACTGACCATCACAAAAAAGGACACAAAATGTATATAAATTAAGTGAAATTCACATAGCCACTTTTAGATTAACGACATAATTTTAATCATTACTATAGATGAACAATTCAGTGGCATTTAGTACATTTACAGTGTCAATCTGCCACTGGCCTCTGTTTCAAACTCTAAAACATTTTTATTGCCCTAAAAGAAAATGCTTTGCCCATTAAGCCGTCACTCCTTGTATCCGCTCCTCCAGCCGCTGTCAGGCACCGACCTGCATTCTGCCTCCCGTGGATTTACCTGTGGGTAGTAGGTACATACGTTCATATGTACCTATGCATATGCATGGAATCATACCATTTCTAGGGTCTGGTTTCACAAACCAGGATGTTTCCAAGGTTCATCCTCGTCGGATCATCAATACTTCATTACTTTTTATAGCTGAATAATGTATCATTGTGTGGACCGTCCACTTTTATCCCCTCACCTGTTGATAGAATCTGGATCGTTTACATATCTTGGCTTCTGTGACTAATGCTGCTATGAATATTTAGCAGCCACAGCATTTTAGAGTCCCAGCTACAAGGAACCAGGATTCCCAGGTCTTTGCATCCTTGCTGACACCTGTTTTCTTTCCACTTTTCAAAAATTCTAGCCATCTTGGTAGGTGGGAAGTGGCATCTCGTTGTGGTTTGACTTGCATTTCCCTCATGGCAGATGACGTTGGGCACCGTTTTGTTGGCCATTTGTATATCCTTTTTGCCGAAGGGTCTATTCATGATTGATAAATACTTTCATTGGGTTGTGGTTGTCTTTTTGTGGTTTCAATAAATATTTACGTAGTGAATGAACTTGCAGTTCTGTCCAGGCCTTGGACTGGAGCCTCACCATGGTTCAAATCCTACTCTTTAGGAACAACTGTCCACCATCCCTGAACGAGTCTCTCAGCCAGCCATCCCAGCTCCCTTATACCCGATAGACATGCTGCTCTCAGAGTCTTTGAATTGTTCTTTCTCTGGTAATGTTTGTGTGTGTGTGTGTGTGCTGTGTGGTGGAAGGACATTCTGCTGTCTCTCCATTTCATCTGTGCATGCTGCTCTCTGTCTTTACTGGACTTGACCCCATCTCTGTCTCCATTTCTGTCTATCCCTCATAATTTTGTCTTTCACTATATCTGTAATGATCTCTTTATATTCCTCAGTATCTTTCTCCCACAACCTCTGCCTCCCTCTAGCTACACATCTTATAATGTCATGTCTCCTATATCTCTCTCTCCACCTCACTGAATTTTTCTGGATTGTAAATTGCTGGTAGAGATCATTAGTATTTAACCTGCTAATCCTTAGATGTAGCTCTGCTCTCCCCTAACCCCTAATCACCTCTTACCCCTAATAGGGTGGAGAAGGCTCACCGAGGGAACCTACGTCGCTGCTCCTGGGTGGTGGAGGCACACAGGCTCAGCCTAGGGTGTGCAAGTGCTTGGAGGAATATCAGAGTACTTCATATATATGGCCACAAAACTGGTTCAGGATGAACACATGATGCAAGCCAGGCCAGTAAGACTCAGCTCTGGAGCCGTGTTAAAACTACTGGAGTCACTAACTACAGGATTATGAAACCAGAGTGGCTTGGGTTCACCACAGAGAAATAGCTTGCTGAGAATGGAGCCAACACAGAGGGAAGTAGAGCAAAAGATGGAAAGAGACCAAATTCTAAGGATTCCTTTTGGCCTCTGGATCCAGCCATGCCTGAAGCTACCACCAGCTGTATTCTGGGAATTCTTAGTTTGTAACCCAAATAAACCACATTTTCACTTAAGTCAGTTTGCTGACAGATAGCAAAAGATTAGATGACCTCAACAGATTATAACCTATTGAATTAAAAAGGAACCCATCCATCCACATGGATAGAAATGAATAAATGAAAAATAGGTAAATCTATAAAGACATAAAAAGTACATCAGTGGTTGCTAGAGATTGGGGGAGGGGAGAATCTCCATCAACTGCTACCGCATATGGAGTTAATTTGGGGTGAAGAACGTGTTCTGGAACCAGATAGTGGTGTATTTATACACCTCTTTGAATATACTAACAACTACTGAATTGTACAGTTTTAAATGTGACTTTTATGAAATTACACCTCAAAAAAGAATTTTCCAGACAAAAATTTTAAAACTTTAGGGAAAGACATGAACAAATTCCTGAGCAAATGGAGGCAAACTCCACATACATGTATCATGAAGATAGTGTCTCTCGCCAAGATCAATGCAGTTTCAGTGAAAAAATCCTGGCAGGACTCTTTCAGGGAACCGACACTGAGCCCATGAAATGCTTGATGGAAATTCCCATCTTAGATGATGACTTTGAGGAGTTCGTCACAGTCAAAATCATCTGAATTTGTTTTTAAAAGTTTGGATGCAAATCTACTGGTGTTGATTGCCTCATTTACGGTTTATCTGTAATAGCCTTCTCAATTTACCAAGCTTTACATATTTTCTTCTCTTAATTTTGGTAATTTATTTTGTTAGGAAATCATTTCCTCTTAGTTTTCAAACGTGTTTCCATATTATTCTCTCACATTTATGTACAACTCCCGGGGGTCATCTCACCTTTTCTCATTTCATTTTCTCTTGCTCCATCACCCAGGTTCATGGAGTGTTTATCCTATGTATCTTTTCAAAATACCATCTCTTAAATTTATTTTCCACCACCTATTTCTGGTTTTCATTTAGTTAACTTTTTGTCTTTATTTTGCTGCTTTCTGGTTCCTCTGCTGTCTCCTTCTAGGTGCCCACGGTGTGCACACTGAGGTACGGAAGGCTAAGTCAAGGCAGACAGGAAGTGCTGAGGCTGAGAGGATGTTGGGGGCCCGCCCTGCTCTCGTGGGTGCCTGGTGACCAGAAGGCACATGGGTGGGCCTGGCTGGAGGAGAGTCCTGGTATGGAACAGCACACAAGCGCCCTGGTATGTCCCGACAGGAGGGAAGCGGCCCGGCCATCCGAGTTCCTGTGGGGCTGGTTTGAGGGAGACTCCACTGTGTGGGGGTGTCCCAGTCCTTAGGTTGTAATGCAGTTGTGAGCTCATAGCTCTCCCCCTCAGGCCACTCACACCAGACATTGGGAAGCAGAGAAATCAAGGCCAGTGAACCATCTCGAGACAAACCATGGGGATTCGATTTTGTGTAAGAGAGATGGCCAGGTCTGCTGGGCAGGCTTGGGGTGGGCGGATCACACCGGGACCTTACAGGTCTTGGGAAAGGAGGGGAGGCTGGGGCAATGGGCATCTTTGTGCAGAGCCGTAGGGAGAAACAGCGTCTTAACTCAGTTGTTCATTTCCCGTTTAATTCTGATTACAGACTGATGGCCATTTATTTGTAATTGTAATTGAGGATGTGGAAGAAACAATGGAATGGCACATAAAGAGGAAGAAGAAACTTAAGGTGGGTACAGTCTCCGTTGTAGCAAAGAGACCCCTAGAACACTGATGTCTGCATCCTGACGATGTGGGATTGTGGCTCTCGGGGGGCCCAAGTCTAAAATAACCACGAGTCAACTCAGTCTCAAGCCCGTTTTCCTCCACTCCCCTCTGAGCAAGGCTCCCTGGGGCTGGGCCTGGCCTGCTGGTGATGTGAAGAGGGAGTGGAGGGAGTGAGAGCTGCCGAGCAGCGCGTGGGTCTGAGGGTGAGGCTGGAGTCCTCCGTGTCAGCGGAACGTTCAGAGGAAGTGCTGGGGTAGAGGGTGTGCGGCGGGTGCTGAAACCTAGCCCAGGTCGGAATGGTGGCAGAGAGACACCAGCCAATGATGGTCTGGGGCTGGAATTAGCAGAGGGTCTAAGGTAAACCTCACAAACCCAGCAAGCAGGGGAGAGGGGGGTGTGACCCTCCCTAATGTAGCCATCCTGGTATAGTGGTTTTTCCCTGACCCGTGCAGCTGTGAGACCAGGGTGGTAGGTCCACAGCGGTGGACGAGGCTCACCACCCGGGGCCTCGGCTCTTGGCCAGTGTCCTGCCAACCCCCTGAACTCTCCGAAGGAGGGCCGACTATTAAGAGAGTCCAGGCCCTTCCCAGGAAGACCCTGGGAGTGGATGGCAGGTGTTCCCTGAGTGGTCTCTCTTATCTCTGCCTAGAAAGAATTAAAAAAGAAAACAAAAGTGGCCACAAGGATCCAGGCGTGCTGGCGGGGCACCCTGGTGCGCAGGACGCTGCTGCATGTGGCGTTCAGAGCCTGGGTCATCCAGCGCTGGTGGCAGCTGGCGCTGCGGGCCCTGCTGTGGGCCCTGCTGCCGGCGTGGCGGAAGGCAGCCTCATCACGTACGCCCGCAGAGAGAGGACGGTGGTCAAACTGCAGTCTCTGGTCCGCATGTGGCATGTCCACTGGCAATACTGCCAGGTGCTCTATGCCATCTGTGTCATCCAGTGCCACTGGCAACACAACTGCCAGACCTGGGCTGTCCTCCAGGGCCACTGTGTGGTCACAGCATGCACCCGCAGCTCCACATCGAGATCATGAACCGCTGAGGGCCAGCGGGAAGGGGCACTGTGTCTCCTGCCCCTAGTAAATGTCTGACTGGTCTGGCATGTCTCATGGTCTCTCCCAGCTGATGGAGATTTGGGGTCTCAAACCACAAAATGTGCCTCCTCTTCTCCCTGGGAGGACATCAGTGGGGTGTTCCTGCTTTGCCCATATCGGGTTTTTTCACCTCTCCCCCACTGTTCCTGCTCTCAGTCAGGACTACAGCTCTTTGTGTTACAAGCTCTTTCTGCAACCCTCCGAGCCAGCAGAGGGGAGGAAGGCAGGGAGAGAGGCTCGCCCCGATAGGCAGAGCAAGGGAGGTAAGCGCCGGCTGTCCGCCCGTTCCCGCAGCCTCCGGTGCTCGGCGGCGCCGCCACTTGCAGCCGCTCCAGCCTCTGCTGCCGCCGCCGCTGGCCGCTGGCTGCTGGCCACTCGCCGCTGGCCGCTCCTTTTCGCCGGAGACAATCAGACACGACAGGAAGTTCACTCGAAGGGAGAACTCGTTTATTGGGGCTCAGGGCATGGGATATATAGGGTGAAGTCTCCCCCGATCAGTCACCTATGCTAATAAGGTGACTTTACTTTTCCGAATCAGGCACAGAGCTGCGCGCATGCGCAGCTGTCTCTGATGTAAGAAGCGGACCGGAGTGGGCGCAGCTAAACCTCAGGGGGCTTTTGGCGGCCACCCCTGCAGCGCGGCTGAGTTCTCAGTGGCCATCTTTGTGGCATGGCTGAGATTCAAAGGCAGTTCCCAGCGGCCACCCTCGTGGCGAGGCTGAGATGCAAAGGCAGTTCCCCACATGCCCACGGACCCTGTTCTGGACTGACCGTGACCATATGTTACTTAGTTGTCAAAACAGAACTGGTCTGCCCTGATGTGTGACAGAGCCAGGGGGCCGAGCGCCCAGCCCCAGCCCCTTCCTTTCTTCCCTCCTGGAGGTCAGTGGGCTGCGTCTCCCTGAACACTCAGTGACACCCCTGGTCGTGGGAGCTGGCGGGGAAGCTCTTCTCTGCCGGCCTTGGGTGGGCATCGGCCAGTGTCCGGGGCCCCTCAGACACCTCACCCATGCCCCTAGAGAAACGCCATGTCTGCCAGCTCTGGGCCGGAGGCAGCCTTTGGTAAGTGTCACTGGGCAGGCAGATGAGCAGGTGACAGCCTTCGGGACCGGCAGAAAGGGGAGCCCATGGCGCTCTGTGCTCAGCATCCTTCCCAGCACGCTGCTCTCATCACCCTGTCATCATTGGCCACGGAGCTGCTGTCCATCCCCTTCATTGTTACCCCATAACCCTCTGCATTCCCTGCCACACAACCGCCCCCACCGTCCTCCTGAAGCAGTGCTGTGCGGGAGGACTGTGTGGTGGCCAAGCGGTCCGTGTCTTCCAAGCAGCGTGCTAGCCGCGGGCCCGTGTGGCTGTGGACGCTTGAAATGCACCTTGCGCAGCCAAAGAATTGCGCTTTTCACTTCAATTTATTTAAGTGAGTGGCTGTCCCAGTGGACACTGTGGCTCGAGAGCTCACCGCTGCCAGGGCGGTGCTGTCGCCGAGTCGCCCTCCTAGCGTCCCATCCCCTGAGTACTCGCTCCCTCCTTCCACTTCACTTTCCCCGATAACCCTAATAGGGTATTTCCTCAGATGTGATAAGGACTTCCAACCTGTTGACCCTTCTAGTTTTTTTTTTATGGCTGTCCCCCTGACACGCGCTCGCAGCTTTCTTTACCCCGTTCATTTTCTGTGGTTAACTTGACTTCCCTTGGCCTTCTCACTCGCTCTCTCTGCAAACAGCTGTGGGATGAACTCAGCCGTCTACCTGCCCTGTGCCTGCAGAAGTGCAGCATGGCCGGTGCCCAACAACCAACCATGAGGCGTGGCCTCAGGCTCACCTTCGGGGCCGCAGACCCCCACTGCACACATTTCCCACTGAATTTCTCTGGTGTGTTTGCATTTCCATTTTCTGAGTTGAATAATTCATATGACCTCCTTCTCCCCTTGACCTAGCTAATGATGTCTGTCACCACAGTTAAGTGAAGAGATGGGAACAGACTGGACCCCCAACCCCCTTCCGCCTCATTCTGCGTCCCTGTGTATAGGGGCCACACTTGCTGCCTTTCCTGCAGTTGTAGTGACCGAAGCGTCTCTGAGCGCATCAGAGGGCAACCCCGTCATGGTCCTGCCTCCGTCTCAGGCTGCCTCACCCTGCTTTCGTTACCCCACGCGAATTATCATGGCCTTCCTCTTCCGTCTTTAAAAATTATGTCCTCGATAAATTTCTGTTCCTGACACTTTCTCTTCGACCCATTCCAACCAGCTTCTATCCCTCTCCCTGCGCTGCCATTGCACCAACCAACGTCCCCAGCATCTCAGCTGTGGCCAAATCCGACAGTGAGCCCTCCGTTCTTGCCGTGTGCATGCACTCCACATCAGGCTACAGAGTTAATTACTCCCTCCTTATAGAACTACACATTTTTTTTAATTTACAATTTATTTTGGTATCGTTAACCTACAATTACATGTGCAATATTATGGTGGTTAAACTACCCCCTTCATCAGATCCCGCCCACCAACCCCATTACAGTCACTGTCCATCAGCATTGAACTACACATTTTTTTAAACACAAACAATAAAAACCACACCACGTAATCCATAACTGCTTTAATATAGGTCTTTGTATCTTTTAACAGTCACAGTAATTCCTTAGATCATAGAATATGTACATGCACTTAATAATTGACTTTCAAACTACGTAAAGCAGCACGCACCTGCGCCCCTCTGTAGCGCACCACCACTGCACCACCAGACCCTCACGAGGACCGCTGTATGCTCCGTCCCTATTGTTTTGCTGCTTCCAGAATGTCATATAAAAGGAATGATAGTTTGTACCTTTGGGGTCTGGCATCTTTCAGTGCACTTGAGACTGCTCTGTGGTGCACTGGATTAGTTCTTGTTGCTGAATGGTACCCCATGGTGTGGACACTCCCACAGGTTTTCACCAGGAGAAGGATCTTGGAGTTGTTTACAGTTTTTGGTGGTTACAAATGGATCTGCTGTGTATATTTGTCTACTTTTTTTGTGTGTGGTGAACTGAAGTTTTGCACTTTATTTGCCTAAAAACCTGGGAATAGGAGCTTCTGACTGTGGCACAAGGTGGTGGTGACTCACTTTCTCTTTGTCCTCCCCTCTGACCGTGCACTACATTCCCTGAAAATAATCCAGCAATCATAAAAGGACTTCCGTGTGGGAAGAAGAAGGCGGATCAGCTAGGAACCCCAGGATTTTACAGGGTACACCGTGATGGATTCCCTGGCTCTCCTTTTTACCTATCACATATTTCAGACTGGACACCAGAGATACCTGAGACCCAGAGCTACCAACAGGCACAGGGAACGCAAAGCCAGAAGGAGAAAAGCCTGCTCTCTCTGGCCAAAGGAAGGGCAAGTCCAGCAGACACCAAGCAAGGAGATCCATTCCTCGTGGCAAGAGCACTGAGCCGGCCTGCAGCAGGGACCCCACTGTGTGGATGAGCCAGCCCGGCCCGCGCCCGTTCTGCTCTGCTGGCAGCCAGGCCCGGGCGGCCCACCGCAGCTGCAGTGGTGGACCCCATGCTAGGCCATCATGTAGCTGAACGTTTTTACCTTTGACCAATATCTCCCCCTTCTCCCCACCTCCAAGCCCCTAGTAATCACAGTTCAACTTTTTCAGATTTCACGTATAAGTGAGACATCCAGTGCTTGTTGTCTGTCTGGCCTATTTTACTTAACATGATGCCCTCCAGGTTCATGTCTGTTGTTACAAATATAAGGATTTCCTTCTCTTTCTATGGCTGAGTGACACGCCATTGGATATATATCCATTCACCCTTTGACAGAAGCATAGGGTATTTCCATATCATGAATAATGCCACAACAAACGTGGAAATGCCGATATCTCTTCAATATACTGATGTTATTTCCTTTGGACATATACCCAGAAGCAGTCCTGCTGGGTCAGATAGCAGTTCTATTCTGAATATATTGAAGAGCCTCCTCACCCCCTAACATGACGGCTGTGTCACTCTGCAGCCCTCCCTGCAGTGTGCGAGGGTTCCCTGTGCTCCACATCTTTACCAACACTTTTTTTTTTATCATAGCCATTCCGACTGGGGGGAGGTGATGTCTCATTGTGGTTTGGTCTGCATCTCCCTGACGAGTGGCCATGTGGAGCATCTTTCATGTGTCTGTTGACCGTTTGTATTATCTTCTGTGGAAAAATGTCTGTTCGGGTCCTCTTCCCATTTCTTAATTGGGTTGGTTATTTGTGGTTTTGTTTTGGGCTATTAACCCCTTCTCAGATAGGAGGTTTGCAAATATTGTCTCTCATTCCTTAGGTCGCCTTTTCGTTTTGCTGCTTGTTTGCTGTGCAAAAGCTTTTCCGTTGGATGTAGCCCTACTTGCAAATTTTTGCCTCTGTTGCCTGCACTTCGGTGTCATATCCAAAAAACCATTGTCAAGACCAATGTGAAGCATTTTTTTCTCCTATGTTTTCTTCTAGGAGTTTTACAGTTGCAGGTCTTATGTTTAAGTCTTTCATCCATTTTTCTTTTTTTTGCTATTATTAATATACAGTTACATGAGCAACATTATGGTTACTAGACTCCCCCTATTATCAACTCCCCACCACATACCCCATTGCAGTCACTGTCCATCAGCATAGAAGGATGTTATAGAATCACTGCTTGTCTTCTCTGTGTTACACTGCCTTCCCCGTATCCCCCCACCCCACCCCCACCCCCACTACATTATGTGTGCTAACTGTAATAGCCCTTTTTCCCCCTTGTCCCTCCCTTCCCACCCATCCTCCCCAGTCCCTTTCCCTTTGCTAACTGTTAGTCCATTCTTGGGTTCTGTGAATCTGCTGCTGTTTTGTTCCTTCAGTTTTTTCTTTGTTCTTATACTCCACATATGAGTGAAATCATTTGATACTTGTCTTTCTCCACCTGGCTTATTTCACTGAGCATAATACCCTCTAGCTCCATCCATGTTGTTGCAAATGGCAGAATTTGTTTTCTTCTTATGGCTGAATAATATTCCATTGTGTATATGTATCACATCTTCTTTATCCATTCATCTACTGATAGACACTTAGGTTGCTTCCATTTCTTGGCGATTGTTATAGATAGTGCTGCGATAAACATAGGGGTGCATATATCTTTTTCAAACTGGGCTGCTGCATTCTTAGGGTAAATTCCTAGGAGTGGGATTCCTGGGTCAAACGGTATTTCTATTTTGAGTTTTTGAGGAACCTCCATACTGCTTTCCACAATGGTTGAACTAATTTGCATTCCCACCAGCAGTGTAGGAGGGTTCCCTTTTCTCCACAACCTTACCAGTATTTGTTGTTGTTTGTGTTGTGGATATTGGCCATCCTCACTGGTGTGAGGTGATATCTCATTGTGGTTTTAATTTGCATTTCTCTGATGACTAGTGATGTAGAGCATCTTTTCATGTGCCTGTTGGCCATCTGAATTTCTTCTTTGGAGAAGTGTCTGTTTAGCTCCTCTGCCCATTTTTTAATTGGCTTATTTGCTTCTTGTTTGTTGAGGTGCATGAGCTCTTTATTTAATTTAGATGTCAACCCCTTATCGGATACGTCATTTATGAATACATTCTCCCATACTGTAGGATGTCTTTTTGTTCTACTGATGGTATCCCTTGCTGTACAGAAGCTTTTTAGTTTGATATAGTTCCATTCATTCATTTTTGCTTTTGTTTCCCTTGCCTGGGGAGACATGTTCATGAAGAAGTTGCTCATGTGCATGTCCAAGAGATTTTTGCCTATGTTTTTTTCTAAGAGTTTTATGGTTTCATGACTTACGTTCAGGTCTTTGATCCACTTTGAGTTTGTCTTTCATCCATTTTGAGTTGATTTTTGTATATGGTATAAGATAAAGTTCTGTTTACATTCTTTTACATGTAGCTGTCCAGTTTTCCCACCATTACTGAAGAGCCCCTCATTTACCCACTAATCTTGGCTCCCGTGTCAAATACTACTTGCCTGTACATGTGTGGGTTTATCACTGGGCTCAATTCTGTCCCATTGAGCTGCGTGTCTGGCTTTATGCCAGCATACTGTTCTGATTACTATAGCTTTGTAATGTAATTTGAAACCAGGAAATGTGATGCATCCAGTTTTGTTCTTTTTTCTCAAGATTACATTGGATAGTCTGAGTCTTTTGTGGTTAGATATAAATTGTAGGATTTTTTTTTCTATTTCTGTGAAAAATACCATTGGAATTGCAGTAGTGATTGCACTGAACCTATAGATTTCTTTGGGGGGTATGGATAGTTTAACAATATTAACTCTTCTGAACCATGAGGATGGCATGTTTTTCCATTTATTTGTATCTTCTTCAATTTCTTTCATCAATGTCTTATAGCTTTCAGTGTATAGGTCTTATAGGTTTCAGTGTATAGAAAGGTTGTTGTGAATGGATAGAAATGCAACTGATTTCTGTATGTTGTATCCTGTAACTATACTGAGTTTATTATTTCTAAGCTTATTGGTGGAGACTTTAGGGGTTTTCTACAGATAAGATCATGTCATGCAAACAGTTTTATTTTTTGCTTTCTGAACTACGTGACTTTTATTTCTTTTTCTTGCCTAATGGCTCTGGCTAGGACTTCCAGTGCTGTGTGGAATAGAAGTGCTGAGAGAGGGCACCCTTGTCTTATTCCTGATCTTAGAGGAGAAGCCTTTCACCATTGAGTATAATATTAGCTGTGGACTTGTCATCATACATGGCCTTTACCAGGTTGAAGTACATTCTCCATATACCCAATTTGTGAGAGTTTTATCATGACAGGATGTTGAATATTGTCAAAGGCTTTTTCTCATCTACCGGGATGATCATATGATTTTTGCCCTTTGTTCTGTTAATATGGTGTATTACATTTATGGATTTGAGTATGTGTTGAACCATTCTTGCATTCCCAGGAAGAAATCCTACTTAGTCATGGTATATAATCCTTTTAATATGTTGTGAATTTGGTTTGCTAATATTTTGTTGAGGATTTTTGCATCTATGTTTACATCTTAGACTGATCTCCAACACAAACATACCCTACATCAAAGCAACAAAAGTCAGGGAAAGGGCAAACTTCTGATCCCTCGAATTACCTTATAAGATTCAAATGTCCAGTTTCCAAGAAGATCAATTATAAACTATACAAAGAAACAGGAAACTGTGGCCCATTCAAAGGTAAAAAGTAAACCAACAGAAACTGGCATAGGAAAGAGAAGATGGTGGACTTAGCAGAAAAAGACTTTAAAACAACTGCTTAAAGAAGTTCAGAGAACCAGAAGAATACATGGACAAAGTCAAGGAAATGGCATGTGAATGCAATGTAAGTTATCGATAATGAGATAGAAAACATAAAAAGAAACCAAAAAGCAGGTCTGGGGTTGAAAGGTACGATAACTGAAATGAAAATTCCATCGGAGTGAATCAAAATCGGATCTGAGCAGGCAAAATAAAGAACCAGCAACCCTGAGGACAGGACGGTTGAAATTACTAGAGTCTGAGGAACAGAAAGAAAAACAGATTGACTAAAAGTTAACAGAACCTAAGGGATCTGCAGCAGCCCATCTGGCCTTGTGGAAGTGCCAGAAGGGAGAGAGAAAGCTACACAGAGCTTATTGTAGACATCATGGCTGAAAACGCCCCTGATCTGATGAAACCCATGAACATAAACATCCAAAAAGCCTAATGAACTCAAGGCAGGATAAACTCAGAGAGACCCACTCTGAAACACACTATAATCAGACTGCACAAAGTCAAAGACAGCATATCTTGAAAGCATCAAGGGAGAAGCAACTCGTTACCTATAAGGCATGGCCAAGGAGCAGACCAGCAGAGTTCTCACTGGAAACCTTGCAAGCCTGGAGGCAGTTGGTTGATATTTTCAAAGTGCTAAAGGAGAAAACCACCATTCTGCATGAGCCACCACTTACCTGTCTGTTAAAATGGAGCATGATGCCTGCCTTGCAGGCTTGCAGGAGGAACACCATGGGCTGAGCACAGGGCCGCAGACAGAGGATGTGCTTAGCACCTGTCAGTCTGGATGGAGGGCAGAACCCTGGCCCCAACTGAGGCCAGTAACTGCACAAGGGGCCTGGTTGTAGTGTCACCGGGTAAACTGTGTGCCTGAGCTAGTGAAAACACTGGTGCCTCAGCACCCTGAGACAAAGGGCGGGGAGGGGCCTGTTCCCACCATCTCCCTCTCATGAGTGGCAACTGATGGGGAACCATGGGGTGGATGGTTTCAGCAGAAAACACAAAAGCCACCTCATAGGGAGCAATCACCTGGGCCAGGCTCAGCCTTCTCTGTTGGTCAGCTCACACAATCCTTGCAGACATGGGAAGGATACTGTTCTCTGCAAATGTCAGGTTTACTTCTGTGTATCTATGTAACTATCTCCTGTTTTTAGAGCAGTTTTAGGTTCACACAAAAACGAAGCAGCAAGGACAGAGTTCCCCTCAAACCCCTGCCCCCCATTCTGGTGCATGTCAGTTTTATTTTTTTATAAATAGATGATTTTTTAGAGCAGTTTGGGTTCAAAGCAAAATAAAGCAGAAAGTACAGTTCCCCAGCGCCCAGCATCCTGACACGTACAGCCTTCCCCGCTAGCGACAACCCTGCCAGAGTGGGGCACCTTTCAGTCAGTGAGCCCACACTGACACACCGTCACCCCGCAAGGTCCACAGTTTATGCTGGGGTTCACTGTTGGTGTTTGTGCAAATATATATGGGTTTGGACAAATACGTAACGATGTGCATAGCTTTCTTTTCAATACAATTTTAGTTTTGTCAAAGTAGTACACACTGAGGGGCTTCAAAGCCAGAGGACAGAAGAGGCTTATATGGAAAACCATGCCCCCTCCCTGCCCTTCGCCTTCCTGACCCAGCCCCAAGCCCCAGCGGCAGACAGCATCCTCAGCCTTTGGCTGCCCCGTGGGCACTGGAGGGATGACCCCTCTTCTCCGGTCAGGAGCCTCAAAAGGGCCTGGGGACCAACAGCCCTCTAGACAAAATGGCCAGAATGGCTAAACACAGCCCCTGCCCCAGGGGTCACCCCAGCATACCAAACAGGACATTTGAAAGGCATTTTAAAATTCCTCCTGCTTCTTTATGAGCCCAGCAATCGTTTTTGGCGTTCGGCTAGAGGAGGAAGGCTGAGGTCCAGCAGGGGAAGCCTCAGGGATGCCTGGCGGCCTGGGTGGGGCCAGGTTCAGGAGCTGCAGCTGTGTGACTGGGAGGTTCCTCTAGACTGGGTGGCGTGCCGGGGACTTCAGTTCATGGGGTGGGCCGGGTGATCCCTGGGGCCTCGCCTGTGCTGCTGGGGGGTCGGGGCTGCCCCTGCTGCTGTCGGCAGCCCCGTTCCTGGAGCGCCTCCTGTGGGCAGGTGCTTGTAACCACCGCCAAAGTGGGCCACATGGCTCCGTTTTACAGACAGGGAACTGAGACTTAAACAGGTTGTCAGGACCACTGCCATGACAGATTCTAACCAGAGTGCGTGTTCCTTTCCCTGGGGCTTCTGTCCCACTTTTCTGCCCCAGGTGCTTTGGGGTGTGTGGCTGGAGGGTGGGTAATGGGGTCCCATGGCTTTCAGGAGCAGCAAGGTTCAGCTTATTTGGCCCCCAGGATTCCAAGCCTCTAGGTCCCACCACAGGATGGAGACCATCATACCCACATCAGTTTAATGTCAGTCTCTCCTCCTAGACCAGTGGCTCTCCGTCTACACTGTTAGCCACCTGTGGGGCTTTGGGAAACTGGCACCTGTGCCCGCCTGTAGAGACACTGATTTAATTGATCTGGAATCCATGTTGTCCTGGTCCTCAGAGATCACAAAAGCTCTACTGGTGATTCAGATGTGCAGCCATGGTAGTAGCTGGTCAGCCCACTGCTGAGCCTCGCTCACCAGGCCTGGCCCTGGGGGACATCTTCTCTTCCTGGCCTGCCACCCCACCCACAGGGGCAGAGAGCCCTTGTGCCCTACCTCTTCCTGTGAAGCCCGCAGCACCATCCTCTGCTCCCCTGAATCTGTTCCCCTCCTCAGAATAGCCAGGCCCTGATGCTCCACCTGGATTCTTTGGAAAACAAGCCCCTGGAATCCAGAGCTGCCTGGACGAGTACAAAAAAGCATGAGGACAGTTCCACAGGCTACAAGGGCCTCAGAAGAGAGTCAGGCAAAGCTGAATGGTACCTGGAGAAAGTGTCTCCTGGCTCACGAACTCAGGCGCAAAGAGGTGCCTGCTGTTCCTGACTCCAGAGCCCCGGATGCTGACTGAAGAGCCCATGGGAGGAGCAGCGTGGGGAGCAGAGGGCCGGGTGAGAGGGGGGCTGGGGGTGCACTACCAGTCGTAAATAAGCTGAACCGGAGCCAGGACTGGTGTGGTGGTCGGGGACATCCTCAGGGCGGATGCTGGGGTGGCCCTCATCGTGGCGTTCCTTGGCCTGTCCTTATGCTGCATAAGGCCTGGGCTTCGGGGTCGCAGACTCCAGGCCAAACCTGGAGGGGTCTGGAAGGCACCCGGCATGTGGTTTTCAAACTGAGCTCCTCGGAGCCCCAGGGGCCTCCTCCGAATTGGCGGGGACTCTGCCTCACCACGTCCTGCGGCTCCCAGCACAGCCCCTCAGAGCTGCTAACTGAGCAGGTGTCCGAGATTTCCAGGGAAGAAGGATTCTGGCTAAAATGACACGAACGCTTGACCATAGGTGTAGTAGACGTACGCGTGCCTGGGTCACCCTCGAGTCTCGTCCCCGCAGGTAGGCCTGTCCCCACAGCTGCCCACAGAGCAGACGGCAGGAGGCAGGCCCTCTGGGGGCGCAGCTCCACTGCAGCCCCGTCGGGGAGCTGCTCTCCCCAGAACCAACGACCGAGGCCCAGGCCTGCACCCCAAGAGGCCGTGTGCAGCTGCCTCGGCTCACAGGCCCTCCACATTCCCATCTGTCCTTGTGTGCAAGGAAATGCAGGGCCCTGGCCTGGGAGGCGGGCTCCCGGGGTCCAGGCTGCCCCCACTTCCTGGGACATTGGCCTTCTCGCAGAGGCAGAGCACGGCCACTCAGTCCCGAGCTGGGCAGGACCCGTCATCTCCACCATGGGCTGCCTCCTCCCCAGCGTGGGGAGGCGCAGAGCCCAAGCTTGGAATCCTTAACATCACTGAAAACGGTTTTCTTTATTTGCTTTTAAACCAGGCCTCCATCGAGTGGCTCTGCCCGGGCTCCGGGGACAAACTGCACCTTTGGCAACAGGGGCCGCCCCCCCCACTTCTGCCCGGGCTTGCCCCTCCCTCCTGCTCTTCCCGGGTGGGCTCCCGACTCTGCCCTCTGAGTGGGCGCTGGGCATCCAGTTCCTTCTCCGGACATTCTCCTTCCTCTAAGCCGGCCACCAGGTGAGGGTGCCCACGGCCACAGGGGCTGCTTATCAAGGGGGCACCTGGGGCAGCACATGCCCGCCCAGGACGCAGGCAGCCATCAGCACCAATAGTCATGGTGGGCTGCACGGAGGGGCCATCTGGTCCCCAGCTCAGAGGTGTCCGTCCCTCTTACCGTGGACCACCCAGAGCATGGGGGCCTCCCCAGTACGCAGTGGGACAGGACCCTCTTTTCCCCCCTCTCTCCCTGGGCCTCCAGGGATAGGCGCTTGGCTAAAGACGCAGAGCCAGGCCCCAGCTGTTCTCACCTCCTGACAATGACCAAGAAAGACCTGAGGAGCTCACCCTCAGGTCTCTGGCAGACCCCCTCACCCCTGCAACCTAGGCCCCCAGAGCTCCTCTCCAGAGTCCAAAGGCCACTTCTGAAGTCCCCCACCCCCAGGCCATGCCCACCAGTCCCGGTTGCCCTGGGCCCTGGCCCTGTGGGGAGGCAGCCAGCTTTGTGACTTCATAAAAGGCTATCTTGTGACAAGTTTGGGCCTGGTGAAAAGGAGCTGGGCAGAGGGGCTCCCCCAGAAACATCATGTGACTTTTCACGGAGAGACACCTCCACCTCTGCGGGAATGAAGAACTGCCCTGGGTAAGAGCCCGGGGCCTCTCGCCACTTGGCACCCCCTCTCCGTGACGGCCTGGGCCCCTGGCAGTCTCACCCAGGGGGGGCCCACTGCAGAAGGGTTTGGAGGTGCCTGGACGGGGTCAGCCCAGCCTCCTCCCTTACACCCAGCCCTTCTTCCCTCGGCTTGTCAAAGGGAAGGAAATGACGGGGGAGTTCTGCCTGCAAGCTTCCGGATGTAGGCTTCTCCCCAGCAGGGAGGCCGGGTGGGTGGACTGGTCTGGGGGAGGCTGGGGGCTCCCCTGGCCTTGGCCGCCTTTGCCTCGGTGGCAGCCCTTGCAGGCCCCAGGAGGCCCTGCAGCAGGTCCCCTTCAGTCCCCCTCTGACTGCTCAGTATTCAGTGCTGGGCTGGGACAGAGAGAGGACAGGCAACCCTAGAGCAGTTACCCGACTCCTTCCCAGTGCTCTGAGAAGGCGCCCGAGGGTTTTCCTGGTAAGGAGCTTGCTTCTCACATAAGGGAGGGGAGCCGGAGCCTTCTGTGGGCACTACTGGGGGCAGAGAAACAAGCTCGGCGGAGGTGGTCCTGAGGACAGCTTGGGACAGCCCAGACCACGGTCATCCACTAGAGAGCCTGCCCCAGGTGCTATGTATGTGTCCTCACGGCAGTGCTATGAAGGAGGCAGTATGGTTCCCATTGTCCAGCTGGGGAAACTGAGGCTCATAAGGGGGGATAAGAGGCCAAGGTCACACAGCTGGCAAATAGGAGTGCTGCTGTCAGGGTGAGGCTGCCTCCGAAGCTGGGCTCAGCTGCCCCCGTCTCCTGCAGAAGGAAAAGGATGTTCTCCTCCCCAAGCATGGGCAATGAGGGTGCAGAGGGGAGGGGAGGAGGGAGGGATCGGAGCCCGACATCACTCTGTCTGCAGTATGGGAGCCGCCCTCGGGGGCAGCAGATCTTTTATTTTGCAGAGGAATGAAGCAAGGCTCTCGGCCACA
The DNA here is from genome assembly GCA_029783875.1 of Phataginus tricuspis. Taxonomy (NCBI): domain Eukaryota; kingdom Metazoa; phylum Chordata; class Mammalia; order Pholidota; family Manidae; genus Phataginus; species Phataginus tricuspis. The sequence goes on from JAQQAC010002837.1 coordinate 110,689,410, forward strand.
GGAGGGGAGCCATGGTTCTGGGGGGGGGGGGCCTGCCAGATCAAATGCACGGTGACCGGTTTTTTTGCACATAAGCGTGTCCTTGGTACCGCCTGGGCTCCCCGGGGCTCAGTCTGGCCAGGGCCTGGCAGGCGGGCCGGCGGGCAGGGGCGCCGCTGCCCTGACCACTCACGCTGCTCTGTGCGCTGTGTCTGTGGGTGGGGGAGGCGGCACTGGCTTCTGGAGGCCAGAGCCAGGCGGCTGCTGGACAAGGCGGGCTAAACGCAGTCTTGGCAGGGCCCCAATTTCTCCTTCGGCAAAGTGCCTGGTGGCCATGGATTAGTTACCACAGTGCCCGCTTTGCACACCTTTGGGCGATGGCAGGGGCAGGGTTCCATACTTCCGGGGTGTACGGGTGCCCAGGCAGGGGGCGGGCACCGAGTGAGTGGCTGGAATTCCCTTTGTCCTGACTGGGTCCCCAGAAATGGGCCCTGTCCTCGCCTTGGCCCCGTCGGCTCCTTGCAGTAGTGATCTTGTACAGCCAACAGCAGAGCGGGCGTGGGTGTGGGCACTGGCCCGAGGAAGCTGCAGGAGGGGGCACAGGCGTGTGGCACCAGGGTGGGGACCAGCTGGTGGCAGCGCCTGGTCCAGTGAGCTGGGAAGTAGGTGATGGGAGAGAAGAGGTGGTGGGAAGGGGATGTGGGGGAAGGGAGTGGGGGCATACTGAGGCCCGGAGGACCCAGTGCGGTTGATTTCCTGCCCCAGAATGGGAGCATGTTGGGGGTGAGGGCAGGTGTAGCCACCCAGGTATGTAGCCCTTGGTGCTGGGCTCAGGCTGGGCCGCTCTCGCCTTTTTGGATGGTGGCTGCTGCCTTCTGAGGCGCACCACAGGGTGGGGGCGCAGAGTCCAGCGATGCTCCTCCAGAGAGGCCAGGGAGTGTCTTTCTGATGACTCGGGAGAGGGTGGGTGCCAGACCAAGCTCTCCAGCTCTGTGCTTGCATGTGCATGCATGAGAAAGTGCTGGCTGTGGGGACAGTGTCAGGGCGCAGATGGGCATGATTGTGTATCAGGCACGCCTGTCTGTCCTGTGGAAGGTGTCAGTGAGCATGTGTGGGATGAGTGTGCTGCCCCGAAAACCTGGGTGTGGTGCCTTCCCCTTCCCAGAGTGTGCATCTGGGAGGCCTGCAGTGAGGCTGTGTGGGGCGCTCGAAGGGCAGGGGCTGCAGGCATTGCTTTTCCATGGCCTTTATGGGAGTGGGAGAGGCAGGCAGCATAGCACAGGTTAGCATTGGCTGCTTTGAATAAGTTTGGTGGGCTCTAAGCTGCAAGGGAGGCCCCAGCGGCCTGGGGCCTGGCCATGGGATGGTTCAGGCAGAGGACTGCCCTCTGGGGTGTACAGGACAGATGGGAGGGGTGGATCTGGATTGGGTAGTTTGTAAATCAGAGGGATGCTCAGGGCTGAGTCTTTACTGTCTCTAACTGGCCAGCGCTGGGTGGACAGTCTCTCCTAAGACAGACAGGGACTTTTGAAAAAGATGTCAGAAAAGATTCTGGAGAGAGTAGCTGCTGACAGGCCTTGGGTCGCTCCTGCTCTGTTTGCCCAGCCTCCAGGGCCCTGACTTCTCCAAATCCCCTCCTAGATGTCCCTCATTCTCCTCCACGCCCCCAGGCTGGGTTTCTGCAGGGCAGCAGTGCCATCTGGTGACAGGCAGAGGCTGTGCCAGGAGCAGGTGAGCTGGACCCTGGATTCTCACAAGGGCTCTGCTTTTCGGGACTCCAGCCAGCAGGGGAGCCACTACCTCGCTGGCTAGACCGTGGACAGAGGGAGGGTATCCAAGGCTTGAACAAAGTCCCATTCCCTACTCGTGCATTTGGGTTCATGGCCCAGGGGGGCATGGCAGGAAAGTCAGCTGAAGGAATGCTGGGGGATGGGTGTAGTAAAGTTTTGAGTCCAGCCTCTGGATCCCTTCCTTGGGTGTTCAGATTTCTCATCTATGTAGATGGGTAACTGTTTACCCTGTGGAGTGGTAGTGAGGGTTACATGAAAAAGTGTGGGTAAAACACTTGGCAGAGAGCTCAGCCTGCTGAAGGTCAAAGGAAATGGTGGTGGCCATTGCTGATGTAGGCAGTTCCAGAAGCACCGGGAAGAGAGCGTCGCAGGCGAGACGTGACATGTCTGTGGCACGCTCACATCACATTCTGGAATTCTGTTCCTGAGCAGCTGCTCCAGGGTATACACTTGGGGGCAGTCACTTTGCCGGAAAGAGGGGAATAGGATCCAGTGGGGAACGGAAACCCAGCCTCCAGGCTCCGGCTGGCCTCTCACTTGCTGCAGAATCTGAGCGTGGCAGGTTTGCTGCGTCCCGTGTTCCCTGTGTGAAAGCGCCGGCTGTGAGGACTCTCTATAAAAATGCACGGAAGCTTGCTCAGAACTTCTAGAGAGAAAAAGGCTGGGCAGGATCTTGTCACGGAGAGATTCTGCTCACCTGTGCAGTCGCGTTTATCTTCCACGCCCTCAAAGAGGGACCCCCGAGTCGTTGGCTCTGCTGCTAATTGCTTGTGTGCTGTTGGGCAAGTCACTCCGGGCTTCACTTTTCCCAGCTGTAAAATAAAGGAGTTCTATGACCTCTGAGGTCAACCGACCTTTTCGATTTTTCTCTTTTCTCTGTCTCGCATATAATATCCAGGATAAATATTTATTGATCCTATTGGCTAGGTCTTGAACAGAAAAGGCAAGGAAAAGCCAGTGCCTTCTGTTTAATGGGTGCTGTGATTTCTGATATGCTCGTGGGAAATATTTCCTCAGACTCTGTGTGTTTTAGGCATAATGGGGCAAATGGGAGAATAAAGCTGGGGCACTCCCTGTCTCACACGGTATAGGTGCAGAGAAGGAAGCAAGCCCGGGCGTGGGCGGGGCGTCGCTCACTTTTCGCTTCCGTCTTCTGAAGCAACCAATGAGTACACGGCAGTTCTTATTTATGCTAAAAACTACACATCCCAAGAGTCAACGCGCGGGGCCAGAGTGCGCATGAGCCGACGAAGACTGGTGGGCTCCGTTTAAGGGAGTGGAACTCCATTTCCCAGACGGCCCCGGGCTGGTCGGTGATACTGAGCTCATGCTGGCATTTTTCTCCCGCCTCCCGCCTCCCGCCTCCCGCCCGTGAGCCGCGCGCCAACTCGAGGCGCCGCGCGGCGCGCGGGGCACGTAGTACCGGAGTGACGCATAATATGTGGGCCGCTTCGGAGCCGTGGTCGCGCTGTGTGTGAGGGCGAGTGAGTGCGGGACCTGAGGCGGTGTGTGTGAACTGGGGCCGCTGGCGGGGTCAGGGGGAAGCGGCGGAGCCGCCCGGGAAGGTGAGTGGGGAAGCGACGGAGACGGCTCTCCAGGAGGGGCGCGAGCAGACAGCGCGCGTGGCCCGGCGGCGGGAGAGTGGGCGCCGGGCTGGGGGAGGGGCGGCACCTGCCTGGCCGCCGGCGGTGAGGGGGCGGGCCGGGTCGCCTGCTGGGTCCGCGGCCTGAGAGGACTTTTCCGCCCCCAGGTTCTTGTCTAGGGGCGGGGCCTCCACGTTCTTCCTCCAGTCCGCAGAGGCAGCTTCTCGGGAGTAAGTCTTCCACCGGCGAGGGGGCAGGGGTGTGCCGCCCCTGCCTGGAGGAGGGGCGCCTCTCGTTCCCCTCGTCACCTTTTCCTCCCTGTCCTCCCAGGCTCCGCGCCGTACGGCGGCCCCCCTCCCAGAGTGTGTCTCCGCCTCCAGCTCCAGTCACCTGGGCGGGCTCTCCCCTCCGTCGGCCTCGTGCCACCTCCCCCTTCACCCGCCCAGCTCTCGGACGGGGCGAGGAGGAGGGGCTTTCTGGGCACTCCTCCCACCGCTGGGGTGGCCCGGAGGGGTGGGAGAGGCGCGCAGGTCCTGCAGCGGCAGCCAGGGTCCGAGGGCCCGCGGCGCTTCCCTGGAGCCCGCTTCCGGCAGTTCTGGTCGCTTTCACCTGGGGTGTCAGAGGTGTTCCCTTAACTCCCGGTGCTCTTCCTAGACGGTTTCCGTCTCACTTCCTCTTAGTGCAGTGTTAGCGCTCGGTTTCCGGATTTGTTGAAGTAGTTTTGGAGTGTAGTATATAGTTCCTTTTGAGTCCCAAATGACTCGCCTTGTCCACGTCATGTTGGCCTCAGTTTTTCTTTACTCTTTCTCAGTGAAGCTTTTTAATTAGTCCGCATGTTTTAATTGTATTAGCAGTGTAGCATCTTCTTAATGCTTTGTTAACGACCAGAATGAGACGTTCTTTTGCAGTGCCGTCCTGTAATTTTCCAATTTATTGGAGTTTACCTTTAAGGTTTATATGAGCTTGTAATATATAGACTCTTCAGGAATCGATTTTTTTTTCTTGCTGCGGTCAAGATTTGGGTTTTGTATGTAGCAGTTACTCATATCCACTTTTGTGTGGTGATATATTTTTGATGTTAAGGAGATTATCGATAAAGAATTTGGGGAGTGTAAAGGAAATCATTCTGGGCTGAAAATCTCTTCAATAGTTGCCAAGCAGTGTTTTGCTGTTGTATTTCAAACAGTTGTTAAATGTGTGAGAAGAGGAGTTTGGTAGAATGAACCACATCAGTTTGAAGTGATTGAAGTTGGGTGATTACCAATTTTCTTATGTTGGTTTTGCTGAGGTCACGGACAGTAATAGAAAATTGTTATGCATGATCTCATATGTACACTAATATTTGGATTTTATTTGAAGCTCCAAACTTGGGTTTTTTTCCCTCAGGTTTTTGTTTTTGTTTTAATAAAGAAGAATGCTTACAGACACTTGTTTCAGGATTGTAACCTTACAGTATCTGTCCTTAGCATGGATTTATTTTAGACTTGGGCATACTTTGTGCAGAACAGGCCATTCAGTATTGTGTATTAGAAGAGGACAGATTTTATGGTTTAATTAAAGTTGCAGAAAGGTACAGAATAATGGAAAAATGGTAGAGCAAAGGAAATTATGTACAGTGAAAACTATTTCTCCTCCCTTGATCCATCAGAAAGTCAGTTATCTGCCACAAAAGTAATAGATATGATCTGGTTCTTGTGTATTCCTCCGGTGGTATATTCCTGGGAGAGACATACACCCACACACATGGTGCTTTTCTGTCTTGTCTCAGTATATTTGAGAGCTGGTCCAAATAAGGAAAGTAAATGCTTAATTTTTTCCAACTTCTTAATTATGAAAATTTTCAAACCTTAAGAAGTTGAAAAAATAAGAAAATGAGCACTTTGTCCATGACAGATGCAACCATCATTAATATTTGCCATTTTTTTTCTATTTATAGGTGTGTATATTTATTTCGTGGAACCATTTGAAAATAAGTTGCAGACCCATCACCCCTAGATACTGTGGCAGCCATCCTTTAGGATCAGGACATTCTTCATATTTTTTGTAGGGCTTTATATTATTCCATTGTGTGGACAGTATTACCATTTAGCCCTCACAACAACCATTCCATTTTATAGATGAGGAAATTGAGGTTTGGAGAAGTTAAATAACTTCACTACGACCTCAGAGGTATGTCAGCAGAGCTGGGATCTGAATGCTTGAAACCTTTTTCCACCAAGTCCACTTGGATTGGTCTTGGATACCTCTCTGAGCCCGTTTTCTAAGTAAATGACTTAACCAGGTATCTATTCCATACTAATATTCACTAATTGGTAGCTATTGCATCACTATCGGACAGGCCATAAATTCTGTGTATCATGAAGTGAGTAATGCGTCTTCACTGTCTTGAGCATAGCAAGATGACTGCACCTTTTACATTTGTATTAGTAGCCTTCCATTAATAATAAAAGGAATTGTCATTGATACTGTTGCAAGTTTATATTTTCCCTGGGCAAGTGGTTATTCCCAAAGTTATAATTATTCTTAGATATGATTAATCGGAAGTTTTCAAAATGGTACCAACAGTATATGTTTCTAAATTGAACTCCAAAATCTTAATGTTTTAATGCCCTTGAGATGACCTTTATTAGAGGAAGTATTTTCTTTAAATTTTGCTTTTATATGCTCTACTAGGCTGATGACTTAAGTTATTCAAGGGGCATTCCCTCTTGGAACTTTATTAGATTTTCCGTTTTAAGGAAAAATATAAAATTGACATACCATAAATTAACCATTAACCATTTAAAGTGTGCAATTCAGTGGCATTTAGTAGATTAACAATGTTGTGCAACCATCACTTCTTTTAGTTCCAAGACATTTTTAGAACCCCAAAAGAGAAACCCCGTATCCATTAAGCAGTCACTTCATAGTTCCCCTCCTCCAACCCCCTGGCAACCACTAGGCAGATCTCTGTGTAAGGATTTCCCTATTCTGGATGTTTCATGTATATGGAGTAATACAGTGTGTGACCTTTTGTGTCTGGCTACTTTCATTTAGTATATTTTCAAGGTTCACCCACAGCTGTAACATATTGGTGCTTCATTCCTTTCTGTGGCCCAGTAATGTTGCTGAATATTCCTTAATATGAAAATTTTCATAATTAAGTTGGAAAAAATTAAGCTTGTTTTGTTGAATATAAGCATGTTTTGGTTATCCATTTGGCTGTTGATGAACATTGGGGTTGTTGCCACCTTTTGGCTATTGTGAATATGGTGCTTTGAACATTTGAGTACAAGTTTTTGAATATCTGTTTTCCATTCTTTGGTATTACATGCTTTGGCTTGGAATTGCTGAGTCATATGCTAAGTTTATGTTTAACATGTTTTAAGAACTTTTTGAGGAGCCACCAAACTGTTTACTATTTGCTTTGCCATTTGCCATCCCACCAACAGTGCACACTGCAGGGTTTCACATCCTTGACAGTGCGTATTCTGATTTTTTTTATTATAGTCATCTTAGTGGGTGTGAGTGGTATCTCACTGTGGTTTTGAGTTTCATTTTCCTAGTAGCTAATTATGTTGGACATCTTTTAATGTACTTGCTGGTCATTTGTTTATCTTCCTTGGAGAAATATCTATTTAGTCCTTTGCCCATTTTTGAATAATTTTTTTGTTGAGTTGTAGGAGTTCTTTATATATTCTGGATACTAGATCCTTATTAATTATATGGTTTGAAGATATTTTTCTCCCAATCTATGACTTATCTTTTCACTTCCTTGATGATGGATGCCTTTTGATGCACAAAGTTTTAAATGTTGAAGTCCACAATTTATCTTTTTTTTGGTTGTTGCTAATGCTTTTGATGTTAGAAATAAAAATCCCTTGCCAGTTTCAAAGTCATGAAGATTTACTCCTATGTGTACCTCTAAGAGTTTTGTGGTTTGAGCTGTTGCATTTAGGTCTGTGATCCTTGAGTTAATTTTTGTGTGTGGTGTGAGGCAACGATTCAACTTTACCCTTTTTGCAAGTGGGTATCCAACTCTCTCAGTACAATTTGTTGAAAGACCATTGGTCTTTCTACTAATGGTCTTTGAACAACTTCTTTATGTATTAAGTGGCTTGGCATGCTTGTTGAAAATCAGTGGACCAGAAATAAGAGATTTTATTTCTGACATTCAATCCTTTCCATTGGTATTTCTGACTCTCAGTCCTATTGCATATGTCTATCCTTATGCCAGTACCACACTGTTGATTATTGTAGCTTTGTAGTAAGTTTTGAAATCAGAAGTGTGAATTCTCCAACTTTCTTCTTTTTCAAGATTGCTTTGTTTATTCAGGGTCCCTTGCAATTGAATATGAGTTTTAGGATTATTGTTTCCATTTTTGCAAAAAAAAGGTCATTAGGATTTTGATAGGGATTGCATTGATCACTTTGGAGAGTACTGTCATTTTAGTGATACTAGGTCTTCTATTCCATGAGTTTAGGAATTCTTTACATTTATCTAGGTCTTCTCTCATTTATTTCAGCAGTATTTGTAGTTTTCAGTGTATAAGTCTTGTGTGTTTTGGAGTTAAATTTATTCCTTATTACTTTTTTCTTTTTGGTGCTGTTGTAAATGAAACTGTTTTCTTAATGTCATTTTTGAATTCTTGCTAGTGTATAACAACACAACTGATTTTTGTATGTTGATCCAAACCCTGTAACTTCGCTGATTTATGAACTGATAGTTTTTTTTGTGTGGATTCTTTCAGATTTCCTGTATCATCAGTGAATAAAGATAATTTTACTTTCCAACTTGGATACCTTTTATTTCTTTTTCTTGCATAATTGCTCTGGCACGAACTACAGTACCGTGTTTAATATTAGGTATGAAAGTGGCATTCTTGTCATATTTCTGATTTTAGGGGGAAAGTTTTCAGTCTTTCACCAATGAGTATGATGTTAGCCCTGGGTTTTTTTAATGTCCTTCACCATGTTGAGGGCATTCTTTTCTGTTTCTGGTTTATTGTTTTTATCACAAAAGGATGTTGGATTTTGTTAGATGCTTTTATGGTACCAGATGATCATGTGGTTTTCCCCCCCTTCATTCTGTTAATGTGGTGTGTTACATTAAGTGATTTTTGTATGTTGAACCACCTTTGCATTCCTGGGATAACTCCTACTTGGTCATGATATATAATCCTTTTCATATATTGCTGTATTCAGCTAGTATTTTGTTGAGGATTTTTGCCTCTATATTCATAAAGGATGTTGGTCTGTAGTTTTCTTGTGATGTCTTATCTGGCTTTGGTGTCAGTGTAATGCTGGCTTCATGGAATAAATTAGGAAGTGTCCACCCTCTTCTATTTTTGGAAGAATTTGAGAATTTATGTTAATTCTAAAGACTTTTGGTAGAACTCACCAATAAAACCATCTCTCTCTTGCATTCTTAAAATACGTCTTAAGAGATTAATTTCGCCATTACTACTTTGCCTAGTCTCTAGATTTTTTACTGTAGTGTAAAATTTTACTGTTTGAAAAAAATGGTTAAACTGTTGCTGTATCTTAACTCCCTGGCTAGTACTCTTCAAGATTGGCAAAATCATGAAAAGTAAGGAAAGATTCAAAAACTATCACAGACCAGAAGACACTAGGGAGATATGACAATTAAATGCATGTAGTATCCTAGATAAGATCTTGGAACAGAAAAAAGATGTGAATGGAAAAACTGTTGAAATTTGAAGTTTAAGTTAATGTGCCCATTCGGGTTTCTTAATTTTGACACTGTAACACCATAAAATATACTATATTACTAAAAAATAAGCTGTTAACATTAGGGGGAAATGGAACAGGATGAGGGGTATATGGGACTTCTCCCTATTATCTTTGTGTGTGCTTGTGTATACATTTATGTAACCATTGTCCAGATCAAAATATCAGATATTCTTACTAGGTTTTCTCCCTCTTCTGTATCACCTATTCCCCCACACCCTTCCCTTATGGCAACCACACCTAAGTTTTCTGTGTTTGTGAGTCTATTTCAGTTTTGATTGTTTTGTTTTTTAGATTACACATATAAGTGAAATCATTTGGTATTTGTCTTTCTCTGACTTACTCCCCTAGCATAATACCCTCTAGGTCCATCCATGTTGTCATAAATGGCAAGATTTCATTCTTTATGGCTGGGTAATACTCCATTATGTATATACTACATCTTCTTTATCCATTCGTCTACTGATAGACATTTAGGTTGTTTCCATGTTTTGGCTATTGTAATTTCCCTACTATCTTTGCAACCTTTTTGTGAATCTAAAGTTATTCCAATAAGTTAATTTTAAAAAATGCATATGTAATTCATAGATGGTAGTCAAAAATAATAGCCTGGGTTATTTTGGGTTCAGGTCCCTCATAGTTGGTCATACCTGCAGCATTTCCTGTTGGTAACTTTGGCTCGAAGAACTGAAAATGTGGATTTTTCTCTGTAGAAAAGAAGCCTTTTAAGTTCTGTTGCTTTGGAAATAATTATACTCCTTACAGTTATGGGTAGCCCAGGTAACATGAATCACTATCTGCTAATTATTAGAACTGCTTCTACTTTATTAAAACACAAACATTTATATTCCAGAGAGTTGGTAGTATCAGCTTCTCCATTTATTTCTTTTGATCTTATGTTAGATACCTTTAGAAGAGTAAACAGTAATCTTAGACCAGCTCATGATCCCTTTCTGGTGTGAGGTTTTTATAGAACAGTTGCTATTTTTGTGAAAATACACATTTTGCATGGCAGATTCTGACACCTTGATCTTAAGGCTACTTTGGCAAAAAAAATTGATCTATAAACTAAACATCCGGGTCTCATTTATCCCTTTTGGAACCCCTGCTAAGGCTGTCTTCTCCATGTGGATGTCTCATGAGGCTCCTTCAAAGCCTGTCTCAGCTCCCCTTCCTTCTTGTAACTGTTCAACTCAGCAGCTTTTTCTGCCTCTTTCCAGCATCGAAGCCTGGAGGACAAGTGGGTTTATAATACTTCTTCTCAACGTGCATGTGGAGAATGATACCCACTTCAGTTCTTGGCCTTTTATTAATTAAGAGGAATGTGTTGCTTATCTTTGATAAACCTTTTCCCCAAAGGCTTACAAGAGCAAAATATCTTGGGGAGTAGTCTTTACCAGATTTTGTATTTATAAAAAAATATATCCTCAAAGTTTTGGACCTCAAAATCAAGATTTGGGATCGTTGTATGTATGGCATGTAGGTATGTGCATTTATTGAGGGAGAAAGGGGTCCCTGATTGCAAAAGGATTAAGAATCACGATTTTGGTCCAGTTTCCTGTGTCATTTGACAGTTGAGCAAACATATTGAGAGAAGTGAAAGCATGTGTTCATCATGGCTGTGTGAGCATCCAGGCTTCCAAACCCGCGCGTCCTACTGTGCCAATTGAGAAATGAAAATTATCTCAAGGGTCCGTGGGTTAAATTCCCCTTGCTTGTAATCATTTCCCTTGCTTGCCCGTCCCTATTCTCCCCTACCGCAGTTCCCCTTTCATAGGGAGCGTGTCAGGTTTATTTGCCTGTGTCCATTGGCTGTTGCCTTTGCCTCCGTAGGCCGAGCCATGACTGCAGTAGCGGTACCTGTGGACTCCAAAGCTGAGCTAACCACCCTACTGGAGCAGTGGGAAAAGGACCATGGCAGTGGGCAGGATATGGTACCGATCCTCACCAGGTAGGAGCAATTGGAGTGTTTTTAAAAATGAGTTTGGAACTGAGGAGATTGAAACAAATTGAAGGATGATACAGGAACACTTGTGCCTTGACTGAATTCTAACTCCTTTTTCTTCCCTGTTGGAACTAGTCTTCACCTCCCTCCCTAAAGCTCCATAAATTTCATACCTTTTCTCCCAGGCCCTTTGTCCTCTTTTCCTTCACAGGTTCTTCAGCCTGTGTTTAACCCCAGGGCTCTGTTTGTGGTTCTCTTCTGTCTTCACCCTCAATGAAACTGTCCCTGTCCATGATTTAAAGCATTCTTATACCAATCTTTGTTTCTATTTCAGATCCCTCCTTTTAAAGCTTCAGACCCACTTCTCAGCTGTGTGGTGTGCACACCGTTACCTGGCTGTGGCACAGGCGCCTCAGCACGGTGCCCCGCAGAGTGACACCCTCAGCCCACCTCCCTTGTTCATAGCTTTTGCTTTTGTACTTGCCTCGCTGCACGCGGTTTCCCACCACCAAGCTGCAGACCGGCCCCGCAGTGCCTTCCTCTACCAGCAAGTCGGTTGCCGAGTCCTGAGGACTCTTGGGTGCCCCCTGCCCTCCCCACCTCCCTGACTAGGTGCCATCCCGTCCTCACTGGCCTTGGGCCGTGCTCGCTACCCTGGCTCTGGCTCATGCCCTTTGAGACAGCCCCCTCTTTGCTGAAAGAGTCACCTTCTCACTCACATATCTGACTGTCGTGCTTCTGCTCAGAATTCTTCCCCAGCTCCCTGCTCCCTTCAGATGAAATGCAGGCCTGTTAGAGTGGCCTGTGAGGCCATTTATGATTTGGGGCCTGCCTGCTTTTCCTGCTTCACGGTGTCGGTCTCCTTCTGTGAGGAACAGTGCCATATTTCTAATGTCTGTGTCCCTCTACACTTGCTGTTTCTTGGGCTGGAAACGTCTGTACTTTTCATGTCTGCCTGGCATGCTGTAGTTCTTTCAAGAAGCAGTTCAAGAGTCACATCTGGTAAACGACCTGACTAGGGCGTCTCTGGGTTGCTCTGTGGGCACTCCTCTTAAAAAGTCCTCCTGTCTGTCATATATATAGGGACATAAATACATGTAAAGTAGCTTCACCCCATCTTAATTCTTGCCACACTGTACTATAATTTTTTTTTTTAACATGTGTCTCCTCACTTAATTGTAAGCATTTTAAAGGCAGGTGCCACTTGTTTTCATTGGTGTCTCCTCAGATGGGGATGTGGGACATAATTTTAGTGAATGAATGTGTTGAGGAGAGAAAGTGAAAAATGAAGACTGGGGAGGGATGCCCAGGGTTTTCTAAGCAGTACCCTGGAACATGTGAGCTTTGACATCTAATCTTTGATATCATAGCAGTGAGAAAAGTTTTTTGTTTATGCAGCAAACTGTTCTTTCAGTATAAAGAGAACTATATAACCTTACAGAGTTTAAACAGGGATAAATGCTTTGTTCATAACTGCTTTTGACATGTGGGAAATGTGAAAGAATAGGTTTTCAGGGATAAGATTGTTATGGACTGGGGGAGAGCGGACTTTTAATTCGTAGAGGAATTGGAGATTAAGGACTACTAATTACAAGGTACCTGAAATGCAGCCTCAGTGAATTAAAGAATCTAAGTACTGTGTAGTTGACCATGTGGGTTATTGTTACAACTAAAAGGAGCAGAGAGTCTTAAATGGGGATGATAATGTTAGTGGTGATTCACGTAATTGGTTAAAAAATATTCATTGAACATGTACACTAAAAATACTCAGTGCTTTATTTTCGAGATTATTTCACATTCATTATCGCATTTGACCCCCAGCTTTGTCACTGTGCTGTGATATTCAGCAATGCAAAGCCTGTAATAGAGGGGTCCTGTCTTCAAGGAGATAACCTTCTGGGAGGCAGCTAAAGGATATGGAACAACGCAGAGTGGTGCAGCATAGTTTATCAGGAAGAGGTAAATCGAGCAGTGTGGTTCCTAAAGATTGTGAGGATGGGAAGAACTTGAATGAATTAGTTTCTTTTATTCACTCAACAAATATTTTCACTGAAAGTATTACTGAGGGCCACATTGTTAAAAGCTGTTTGGCAAAGGACCGCATAGCCAGGCAGTGGAAGGTTGAGTTAGAATCCTGGTTTTTAACGCCATTTCCAGTGGCCTTCCCAGTACTGGATGTGGTAAAGGTTCCTTGGACTAGGGACTCCTTGATGAAAAGCAGGGAGGCGGGTTTCCTAGGAAGAGTGAAAAATGTGACTGAAAAAGGCATCCAGGGAGAAGGAACTGGGGCATGTTCTTGTGGCAGTAAGGAAATGGGCCTCACAGAGTGGAGTGAATGTCAGCTAGGAATGGGAAGTGAAGTCGTATGGGGCAAGATCTTTTAAGGTCAGACCGGAAGTGTAAGAGACAGTAGGGCGAATCCAAAGCATAGTTTGTTTTAGAGACAACTCCCACTGTCCTCCGAGGTGTGAGGCTGCTAGTTCACCGGATGGTTCCTGAAGCACCTTCATGTGTCTCTAGCCTCGTCTACCCCTGCGTCCCTACCAGCTGGCTGCAGATTGAGTGTTTTGGTATATTCCATGAAAAACAAATGAACTTCAGGCCCACTTACTTTTTTTACTGACCACTATTTTTTAATTTTATTAAGGTATTATTGATATACACTCTTAATGAAGGTTTCACATGAAAAACAATGTGGTTACTACATTCACCCATATTATCGAGTCCCCCCCATATCCCAGCACAGTCACCGTCCATCAGGGTAGTAAGATGCCACAGAGTCAACTATTTGCCTTCTCTGTGCTACACTGTTACTGACCAGTATTTTTACGACCTTTTTGCAGTTTTCCTAAGAACAATGTACAAGTGTTTGTAACTTTGACTTTTTATTGATTATTTGTACTGTTAATTTATTATAATCAAGCCTTTGACTTGATCCTGTGAAAAGGGACTGGCATTGGGCCAAGCTACGTTGAGTTTAACCTAGCTTCTCTATTTTTTTAAATATTATGGAAATACACCTTACAGACTGTACAGTACTCTGCTTGATGGATTCTTTACTTGTTCAGCCATCACACAGAACAAGTTACAGAACTGGACCACCAACTGCAGGAGCTCCCTCCTGCCCCATCCCAGTCAGCTGCTACCTTGAATTGTTTTTCTGTTTGGTTTTGATTCCCAGCTTTCATAATAATAACACCTGCAGAGCTCTTACATGTCAGCCTTTGTTCTAAGCAGAGCACATACATTAAGTTAAGTCTTAGGAAGCTCTGTTAGGTAAGGATTGTTAACTCTCACTTTACATGTGAGTTACAGAGAGGTTAGGCAGTTGGACCAAAGTCACACACAGTGGAAGAAGTACAGATTGAACCCTGTCCATCTGGCTCCAGAAGCCATGTTTTTAATGTCTAATGTGCTGTATTGTTTTGTTTCAACTGAAGATACCAGTAAATCTTCTATACTTGTAAACATACTGTGTGATTGCCCTTTGCGGCAGAGAATTTTTCAGAGTTTACAGGGGAAAGGTAGAAAAAGCAGAAATACTTCTTAGGCTCAGGGAGGAAGTAGAAGACTGGGCAAGAATGTTTGCAGGGAGCTTAACCCTTAGGCCTAGGAAGAATGGCTTTGTGGAAATACACGTAGGAGAGTTGGAGCTAGGATAGAGCATGCTATGTATTGGGGAGTGGGATAGCCTTGTATTTGGTCATTATAACAGATTAAAATGTCAGCGTAGGGCAGGCAGAAAGTGATTTTCTTGTTTCAAAAAGACTGCATGAATAAAAAAGAACTATAGATACATGTAGCAACATGGCTGACTCAACACAGGCTAAGTGAAAGAAGCCAGATGTGAAGAGTGTCTATAATACCATTTATGTGAAATTCTAGAACAGGCAAGCTAACCCTCAGTGAGAGAAAGCAGGTGAGTGGTTGCTGGGGACAGCTGGGAGCTTGGGCAGGTGGAAGGCTGTCTGTGGGCCGAGGTAGAGCAGTACACCCTGAAGTGGCCGTCATGGGCTTGGGGCTCTGAGGGGCAGAGCGGGCCGCGGGCCTGACCTTGGCGAGGGAGCAGTGGTCAGAGATGCAGACAGGAGCTGGATTGCTGTGAACCATGGTAGTACTTGGGTTTACTCAGATTGTGGTGAGTTTGAAAGTTGGGGAATGAATTGCTCAGGTCAAGCATGGAAGCAGGAGGTAGGAGACCAGAGTGAAGGCTGTTGCAAGGAGGCCTGGTAGTTGATGGTGGTCTGGACAAGGGTAAGAACACCCAAGATTGAAAGAAATGACTGAAGTTGGGAGATACTTTATTGTTGTGGGGGTGAGGAGAAAGGTTTTAATGATGACTCCTAGGTAT
This sequence comes from Phataginus tricuspis, assembly GCA_029783875.1. Lineage (NCBI taxonomy): Eukaryota > Metazoa > Chordata > Mammalia > Pholidota > Manidae > Phataginus > Phataginus tricuspis. The sequence continues at coordinate 110,704,788 of JAQQAC010002837.1, forward strand.
CTGGCTTCTGAGAGTATTAGTAGTGCTATTTTTTGAGACCTGAAAGTGGAGAGAAGAATGTGTTTGGGAGTGGAAACTGTTAGATGGGATGGTAATTTAGATCCCTACGTTCATCAGGAAAATGCCCTTCTCCAACATTGTTCTTCCGTTTTACACCTTGACTGTTGAATTGATCAATCTGGTGGTGCTACATTTTATGTATACTTTGTCTAGAGTTGATGGTCTTTCCTTTGTGCTAGGATGTCGGAGTTGATTGAAAAAGAAACTGAAGAATACCGTAAGGGGGACCCGGACCCATTTGATGACCGTCACCCTGGTGAGACCTGTTCTCTTAAGACTTGCTCTACTTTTCTTACAAAAGAAAATTGCTTAACACGAATAGTTTTCACTGAAGTAGCATCTTGCATACTGAGTTTTAAAATTTCTGATTTGTTGTTAAAATACTGCTCAAGGTGGGTTCAGTGAGGAAAAACAAGTTCCTGGAGAAATGGAAATATTTGTAATATTTATGTGTCAGATAGAAGGCAAGTAACTTAAGGAACTAAATTATATAGGTACACCTTACTGACTCAGTTGGGTGTGATTACAAAAACTTGAAAGGGAGAAATGTCTCTCTGGCCTGTAACGGTGCTGCACTCACGCTTTCATCTCTCACACCTGCGGATCACCTTCTCACTGAGGGCAGTGGTGGTTGTGGGCACGTCCAGGGTCTTGCTTGTAGTTGTGAGGTCAGTACTTGGAACCTTGCATCCTAAATAGACTTCTTGATTTCTGCTTTAGTGTCTCAATGGCTGAAGTATGCTATCTCATGTTTATTTGGCTTATTTTGGGCTAATTTAGTTAGAGCCGTGACAACCTAGCCTGCTTTGACATGTAACGCTATATAATACAGAACTATAAGGGACTTGAGATGTTGTCAGTTTATGTTCTCTAAGGTAGATTTCCAGTGGGCAAAGCATCAGTTATGTATGCATGACTCCACACTGCATATAAACCTTCTTTATATAGGAGGTTTATAAAGGAGAAAAGAGTCTGAGCTTTTGTGTGTGGAGAGAGAGTGGATTTACACAAATAAGAACATTGCATATTCACCTGGATGTCCCAGGGTTTATTTCTGTTTGAGACTCATGGCGTCAAGTGTAGTAAGCTAGGCATGTCAGACCAGGGGGCTGGTTGTTTATACCTGCTGCTCTTGTCCTAGACGTCCCCACTAGTGACTTTAGGACTGTTCACTGACCTGCTTCACATCTTCAGTGAGACAGCTGGCACGAAGAAGTACAGAGGTGAAAGTGAAATAAGAAATTGAGTTAATGCATGGGATTATGAAGAGAGTTAAGAGACATGGTCATGCCTGGTGATACTGTCTTGGAAGGATGAAATACTTGGAAATGAGGAAGATGGGAGAGCCAGAGTGATTGATATGCCTGTTCTCAGTAGAAATTTAAAGACAGTTTTTTCCTACCTATGCCTCTGTGTTAAGCAGTATTTGTTGTCGGGCATAATTTCTAGTAATAAAAATAAGTGTCTTAGTTTCATCATCGTTGAAACAGAAAGGTAATCAGAGGTCCTCATTTAGTTTTATGATTCCATTCTGTAACTTTTCTTTTTGTGAATTTTGGGACACAGATTTGAGCTTGGTAAAGGCATCACATCAGCAGTGCACATCTTTGCTTCATCCTGAATTGTATCTTTTGCGTAAATTTGCCACTCTGATGCTCTGAAAAGAAAATTTAAGACAGATTGTATCTGTTTTTAAAAGAAACTGGTAATTCTCCCAACCATAAACTAGTTCTTTTATGTTTAGGCTGTTTGTTGAGGAGATCCTAGGTTCCTGGCCTCCTTTCTTGCCCCAGGAGCTCAGAAGTAAAGATGGCCAAGGTTACTGTTATCTTTAGAGTTGGTGATTGCTTAGCAGGATTCCCCCCAACCTGGGGTGTCGATACAGGTTTGAGAACTCATCGCTGCTATTGTTGGCAGTATAGTTGAAAGAGAGATTGGATTTGGAGCCTGTCTTCTCCAGGCCACCTATCAAAATGAGTTTGTGCTTCCCATCTTTCTGTGGCTGGGGCTCAGGGGATCTCTCTCCCTTAGGCTCACGTATAGTTCTTCGGTAGACTTCGCAGACTCTTAGCGCTGCTGGGCTGGGCTAGGTGTGCGTTTGTTCAGCTGGGCACTGCTGTGTGGGCAATGTGCTGGGAGACAGGAAGATCAGAGAGCAGTGTCTCAAGTGTTTATGTCGTCATTTTTAATTTTAAAGACTGTTTCTTAGGAAATAGAGTTAATGAGAAAAACCTTTTGTTTGTCTCCATTTTATTTTTGCTGGCATGTAATGGCACTTACAAGCAGCCAGGTGCCTTTGCAGAGGTCTGCGTTGCCTGCCTGGGGCGACTTACTCATTCCTTTGTCCCTCCTCTTCTTTTGGTAGGTCGAGCTGATCCAGAGTGTATGCTGGGCCACTTGCTGAGAATACTCTTCAAGAATGATGATTTCATGAACGCAGTAGGTTCGCTTCTCCTTTTCTCCAGAGACGTGTCAGTGTGCAATGCACCTTTACTATTTCTCTAAATGGTTTGCTTTGTCGTGAGGCCTGGACAGAGTTGGGCATAGAGTGGGTTTTCTTTGCCATTGGTTCAGTGAAATGAGCATGGTCATTCACTGCTCCTGGCCATGGGGTCTGTCTTTGGTGTGTACTTCATTCAGCTGAACCTTGGTGAGGGCTCCCCAGGCGTCTTGCTCATCCTTGGGCGAGATGATTCTGAGCTCAGGAATGCTGGAGTCCTCTTGGGTCCCTGAATAGAAAACTACAAGCAACGTGTGCAGCTTGATCCTGCACTGCCACTGTGTGCATTGGGCACCTGGTGGGAGAGAAAGGTGCCTTCTCTAACCCAGCTCTTGAGGAGCCCCTGAGGGGGAGAACATAAATGCCTATAGCGCTCAAAGCTCCTGAACATGGTGATTATCAAGGAGTTGTAGCTTTTAGGTTTGTTTTGTGGAGGTGGAATGGCATGTTGCTTGAGAGCATGGGCTTTGGGGTCCATGTTTTGGGTTTAAACACAGCTCCACTGCTCACTGACAGCTTGGTCTTTGGGCACCGTAAACCTCTTATTTTCCTAGTCTGTCAAATGAGTGATAGCTTACCTTAAAATGTTGTGCTGCTTGAATGAAATTGAGCAAAAGAAGTGCCTAGCACAGCCTCTGGCACTTGAGGCCTCAGTGTTAGCTCTTATTGCCCTCTGCATTGTATTAACTCCCACACCTATTTCTTGATCGCCAGCATCTCTTTCCAGCTCCAGATCACTTCCAGTTGCCTTCTAGATATTCCACCTGCATATTCCCCACAGGCACCTTGAATTCCCCGTGTCTAGCAGTTTGTTCCCCAGTCTGTTTCTCTTGCTCTCTAAGCTCAGTAATGTCCCTGTCTAGCCAGCTAGATGTTATCCTTGATTTCTTGAAGCTCCCTTGTTCAGTGAGCTTCCAAGTCTTCCTGTTCCCTCCGCCTAAACCTTCACAAACCCCTGCCCTTCTTTCCACCTCTGTATCCCGACCTTAGTTTGGTTGCTGCCGTCTCTTGGTTACTGCAGTAGCCCCTCACCTGGTTCTCTGCTTGTCTTCCTCCAATCCGTTCTTCACTTTATAGCCCAGAAATCTTTCTCAGGGGCAACAAGTGATCACGGTACCCTCTTGCTTAAAAATCCATTGTGGTTTCCCACTGCCCTCAAAATAAATTTACATCCTTAGTTGGGTGTATAAACACAGTCTGTCTCTGGCCTTTGTTCTCTGTTTCCAGTTCTTGCTCTTAGGCTCTTATTTCCTCACTCTGCCTTGCCACTCCAACTGGTCCCTTACATTCTGGCTTGGGATCCCTTCCTCTCTAAAGCCTCTGATTTCTCTGCAGGGGTTGCGAGGTCGCCTGCAGGCTTCTGTAGCATCCTGTACCCATACTTGTTTTCCCAGCTCTCACCTCTCTGTTGGCTCATGAGCTCTGGTGGGACTGTGGCCTGTACACGCTGTTGTAGACCCAGCACAGAACACAGGGGTACTTACTAACAGAGATTCAGTAAATATTTGATGAGTACCAAAAGGAGGCTTTATTAATATACACTTATGTATTTTATTTATAAATGCAATATCTGTGTGTATATATGTATTTGTACATATCCTGTTTTATCCTTCTGAAAAAGTGTATGTGATGGTGGGAGTGATCCCTTTGTGATACCCTATGAGCTTTAATTTCTATGGTTGCTGAGTTGTTTTGTGGTGGATAACTATAATAAAGGTTTAATTAGTAATTATTAGGTATAATCTTCTTTAATACTCTTTAAGCAGCATTGGGACTATATTAAGGATTTACTAGACTTTCTTAATTTGACAGGGTTGAATTCCAGATGAAAAGTATGCCTTGTTTTCTTTACAGCTGGTGAATGCATATGTGATGACAAGCCGAGAGCCCCCTCTAAACACTGCAGCCTGCAGACTCCTCCTAGATATCATGCCAGGACTAGAAACTGCTGTTGTCTTTCAGGAAAAGGTACTTTGTAAAAAGAGAAGTCATCTTATTTTTTAATTGAAAGGTGATCTGTTTGATTTGTCTTTGTTAAAATAATTGTTACAGTTTTTTTCTTACTACAGTAGTAATATATGTTACAGAAATTTAAGAAATCAAGACAAGAAAAGAAAAATGTAAAAATAGCTATTTTAATGAGTGCTTGCTGTGTAGGTGCTGTATTATTTCTTAAAATCTTAAGATCATATATCTTTATATGGAAGCAACCTAAGTGTCCATCAGTAGATGAATGGATAAAGAAGAGGTGGTACATATACACAATAGGATACTATTCAGCCATAAGAAAGAAACAAATCCTACCATTTACAACCACATGGATGAACCTAGAGGTCCACACAAATACCATATGATTTCACTTACATGTGGCATCTAAAAATAAAGCAAATCAGAATGGACAAAATAGCGGTAGACTCACAGACTCTGAGAAGTGACTGGTGGTTACCATGGGGGAGGGGTTGGGGTCACAGAGTGGGGAGAGGGAAGGGAGATAAAGGGGCACAAAAATTCTCAGTCATAATATAAGTTGGTCATGGGGATGGTAGTACAGCATGGAGAATACAGCCAGTGGTTCTGTACCATCTTCCTATGCTGACAGACAGTAACCGCACTAGTGGGGTGAGGATTTAATAATACGGGGAACTGTTAAACCATTGTGTTGCACATTTGAAACCAATATAAGATTGTATATCAGTGATGTTTCAATTAAAAAGAAAGCATGTCTTTAGAATGGATTTATGATCTTATCCAAACTCTTTTCTGATGGCTGGTCTTCCCCAGTGATGAAGGACTTTCTACACTGAGGAGGCCTATCCTATTCTTGGTGAAATTTAATATTTACTCAGTATTTGAAGACCTGTCTGTGCTGTGTTGTGTCTGGGTGCTGGGAATATTTTGTCAGCAAGATGGAAACTTATATTCATGTATGTATTTGGGAGGGCAGATACAAATAAGCTGATAGAGTTGACCCTTGAATAATGTGGGGAGTTAGGGGGGCCAATCCCCCATACAGTCAAACATCCACATATAACTTTTGACTACCCAAAAACTTAGTTCTAATAACCTACTGTTGACTGGAAGCTGTACTGATAACATAAGCAGTAGATTAACACATATTTTGTAGGTATTATATACGATGTTCTTAAAATACAGGAGGCTAGAGAAAAAAAGGTTTTTTTTCAAGTTGTTGCAAATCTCCCTAAAATTTTCCAGTTTCTTTACTGAAAAAAATTTGCATGTAAGTGGACGTGCACAGTTCAAACCCACTTTCAAGAATCACCTGTAATTGCAAATAAAGATAATGTGTTATGAAGCCCAGAAAGTGACAGTTTGATAGTGATTGTGTATATACTTCAATTGTCAAAAATTAATTGCTCTATTTATAGAAGTAATATAGATAATTTTGTCTCTTAGCATGAAGAATTTGCAGTACAAATTGGGTATGCTACATAGCTTTCTTTGTTTTTAAAGATATGAAAAATTTAATCTTCTAAAACAATTTGGAAATCTTAGTATGGTTAAATGTATAACCATATGAGAGATTTGGAAATAGCTTTTCATTTAACTTTTAAGAGAATGTGATTTCAGAGTTCTACCAAAGTGTTTTAGAGAATAACATTGTAATTTTGTAATTTGCAGTAGTAGTCTATACAGACTAGATTTAAATATCTTCAATTAGCTACTCCTGGGAGACCAAAAAAATCTATTTTTTTAAAAGTATTTTAATATTAATTATTTCTACAATCAGGATGACAAATGGAGCATTTATAGCAGTGTATCTGTATATGCAAGATTTATAGATGATTACAGATAATTTTACTGTGCTTTGTAAAAGCTCCCTGGTTGTCCTTGTAGGAAAGTCAACTCTGGTTCTTAGTTAAACAGTTTCATCATATATTTAGAATTAAGTGGATACCCTTTGGATGTCAGAAATACTAAGGGATATTTTGAAGAATAAAATTTCTTGCAAGAACAATTTTGTTTCTTAATAACTATTTCCATTAAGTTGGGAGAAGTGAAATATTCAAAGATAGTTGTGTATTTGATTGGAAATAACATGGCCTTGAATCCAGTATCTTAGAGCACAGGTTACAAACCTCTTTGACATCGTGAGACCTACCATGGTATAACATGATGATCTTTACCCTTCAGAAGTATCCTATGCAAGTTTTTTGGTGTGAATCAGATTTTACTTATTTGAAAAACATTTAATTATATAGCTTTTCAATTACTGAGTTAGAAATAATTTCTGGACAAATTGGCTACTGGTGTTTCACAAACTTGTGGTTAAGATGTATTGCTTTAGAGCATGTTTCTCAAACTTTGCAAACCATAGTAACACGTTTTACATTTTTTTGCATTGCAGCTTCCGTCCATATGTTGTACAATGTATGAAAGACGTTTCTTGAACGTTGTTGATCCTTTGTGCAGTGCATTCTGATTGTTTCAGTTTCATTTCTGTGTTGTTTTAGAGCTGGTTTTAAGTCACTCAGTTGATTATATTAATTCTAGCCACTGTTTACAAAATTTGCTCACTTGTTCTTTCAGAGACAGTGAAATAGCTGTATGTTTTGTTATTATTTAAAATTATTTGACTGTGTTTCTTCGTTATTATGTGTATTATGGAACTGAGCAATTTTATTTATGTACTAGGTTTTTCATACTGTTAAATTTTTCAGTGTATGCTCTTAATCCTGTCAGATCCAGACCTATATAGACTTACTCTTTAAGAGTACTACTTCTAACTTTTTTCTAGGTGAAGCTCTCTTTAGCTAATGTAGGCAGGAGGGATAAAATTGGAGAGAATGAAGTCTTGAGAAGTGTAATTTTAAAGTCAGTATTTCTCAGGTTTTATGTTGCTCTGAAACATTAAGATTCCCCTGCAGCGTTAGTAAGTGTTTTATGAAGAAAGTGTCTGTGAGGTCAGTTAGGTGGATGGCTACCATTTATTGCATACCAGACCTGTGCTAGCATTTGATTTGCATCATGTCACTTAATCCTCACAGCATCCCAGGAGGTAGGAAAAAAAACACGAATATATGGTCTTTCAGAAGCAGAGAGAAAAGAAATGATTTTACGGAGGAGGGGAGGAGACCCAGAGCTATCAAAATGAGTGGCCAGGATAACTCATACGCTCTCCTGTTGCACCCACATACAAATTCCGGGTCAACCATAATAGACTCTTAGGGGAAGCTGGAGGTGCCAGAAGTGAAGAGAGGCTGCAAAACCAAAGTGGTGATTGAGGGCAGAAGGCAGTTGTGGGTGAGGAGTTGGAACCAGGACCCTGACCCCTGCGTGAAACTGGAACCCCCAGAGGACTGTCACTGAAACAGTGGAAGAGAGAAATACCTGCCTGTGGCCTTGGGGAGCTGACAGTTCCTTAGTCTCTGACTCCACTTGAGGGGGCAGGGGTGGATAAATGTCTGAGAAACTCTGGGCCCAGGCCTTATTTGGGGGTGTGTTGGAAATTTCTACAAGATGATTAGGAATCCTAAAGTCAAGAAATTAACAACAACAAAAGAATTTTCCAGGACCAGGGATACTCGTTGAGAGTCTGGCGCAGGCAAATGTGAGAGACTACTCTGGGAAAGTTCTTACCATCCAGGCCAACAGGGCTCCCACAGAAAAAGCTTTCCCTAAAAAGTGAGTTCACAGAAAAATTCCAGAATATACCAGGAAATAATATTAATTGTCAACATGATTAAAAGTCAACAGTTACAATAAAGAGGAAAATTAAAGATTAAGTTAAACTAAAGAGGAGAATTAAAGAGTTGTCTGAAAGATACTAGAAAGAAAGAGTCTTTTAAATGATTGCATATTTTTCCTTTTAGGGATTTTCAATTTTTCTTGACTTTGTATCCAACAGCTTTGAGGAATTCGCTTATTAGCGCTAATAGGTTTTCTTTTTTGCATGTGGAAGCTTTAGTTTTTAGTGTGATTACATAGAAATTAAGTTGTTTTGTTTATCATAAAACACTGGTAAAAGACATGAGTATTTCCTGGAAGTAGAAGCATGCATGGTTAGTAGGCATGAAAAAATGCAGAAAAATACATACAGTGCCATGCAATTTATATAGTTCAGAGCATATAACATTCAACAGAGGTTTAACAAGAAAGTTGTTAAAATTTAGTAGTGTAGGTCCCCTTTGGGGAGGCAGATGGTACAGGAAGGGAACATGAGAGGTTTCTACTTAAGTTTAGTGGCAGATCATAGGTGATTTTTATTTTCTTTGGCTGGACTATACATGTCTATATGTATTACATTTCGTAATAAAAACTAGTTAAAAATAAGTTTGGGATACATGGAGTTCAATACTTGGACAGTGGACTTCACAGAACATTAATAATGTTACTTGTACATTATGACTTGAGAGGGGGACATGCAATTTTTAGTGCTCCCCATTTAGTCATGGAACCTCTGGGTCTTTGCATCTAAAGTTGGCCTGTATTATGTGATTGTCGAGCTTGGCTTGTGTAGGTATTTGTGTTTCACAGATGCACAGATCTTTTATTTAACTAAACCATCTGCTATGGGACACTTAGCTTACCTGTATTTTTTAATCTTAGGAGCAACATTGAATATTTAAAATTTTTTTTCACAAGACTTGAAATCTTTGTTAATATTGTTAATTATGAAAATGTGTTTTTTTCTGAATTGTACTATTTCATTACCTTTACTATAGGAAGGAATTGTTGAGAATCTTTTCAAATGGGCCCGAGAGGCTGATCAACCATTGAGGACCTATTCCACTGGGCTGTTAGGAGGTGCTATGGAAAATCAAGACATTGCTGCCAACTACAGGGATGAGAATTCACAGCTGGTAAGGACTAAAGATTGGCCCTTTTGGCATGAGACGGGAGAGTAGTCACAGGTTCTTTTTTTTTTTTTTTATAATTTATTTTGGTATCATTAATCTACAATTACATGTGCAATATTATGGTTATTAAACTACCCCCTACATCAGGTCCCCCCCACCAGCCCCATTATAGTCACTGTCTCAGCGTAGTGAGATGCTATAGAATCACTTCTTGTCTTCTCTGAGTTGTATAGTCCTCCCCGTGCCCCCCCAACATTACGTATGCTAATCGTAATGCCCCTTTTTCCCTCTTATCCCTCCCTTCCCACCTATCTTCGCCAGTCCCTTTCCCTTTGGTAACTATTAGTCCGTTCTTGGGTTCTGTGAGTTTGCTGCTGTTTTGTTCCTTCAGTTTTTTTTCTTTGTTCTTATACTCCACATATGAGTGAAATCATTTGATACTTGTCTTTTTCGGCTTGGCTTATTTCACTGAGCATAATACCCTCTAGCTCCATCCATGTTGTTGCAAATGGTAGGATTTATTTTCTTCTTATGACTGAATAATATCCCATTGTGTATATGTACCACATTTTCTTTATCCATTCATCTACTGATGGACACTTAGGTTGCTTCCATTTCTTGGCTATTGTAAATAATGCTGTGATAAACATAGGGGTGCATATGTCTTTTTC
>JAQQAC010002837.1:110715560-110785662 GCA_029783875.1 Phataginus tricuspis
CTTTTATTCTGAATTCTTTTTCAGGAAGACTGTGCATTTCCATCCCTTCAGACTCCTTCTCTGGGGTTGTCTGGTTGATCTTCGTCTGGATCGTATTCCTCTGTCTTTTCATGGCTATAGAAGTGGTCGCTGGTAGTTGCCACATATGTCAGCTGGGCTCTTTAAGACTTTAAAAAGAAAGAAAAAAAGAAAAAGGAGAAAAAAAAGAAAGAAAGAAAAAAAAAGGAAAACAAGAAAAAAAAGAAACAGAAGAAAAAACAAAAAACAAAAAAAACGCCCACTGGAAGTGGTTTCTGTGGGGATGCTGTAGGTGGCGCTGTTGCTCCACTATTCTTCAGCCGTGGCCACGCCGCTCAGCACGGCCCTTTATAGCTCTGGCCGGGGTGGGAACGAATGGGAGGCTGTTGAGCTCTGTGGGAAGTCTAAGTGCGGCCACCCTTTGCCAGTCGCCAGCTAAGGGGTCTGAAACTCCCCAGGACTCCCAACCTGCTGGGGTAAGAGTGCCGGGGTAATCGAGCTCCTGTCTCTTTAAGACCGCTGGAAAAAACGCGCGCTTTTCTTCTTTTCTTCTTTTTTCCTTCCCGGGAGCCGGCCGCAAGCACCCTGGCGTGTTCCCGCTAAGATCCTGCCCCTCTGTCTCTCCAATCTCCGCTATACTGCAAGATGTGTGTCAGCGCTTCTGCGCAGATCACTGGGGCTGGTTATTTCGCGGGCCTGTACTTCCACTCCCTCCTGGCTCTGAATCCTCTCCTCCAGCCGGTGTGCTGGGGTGGGTGAGTGCTCGGGTCCCACCGGGTTGCGGCTCCGTATCTTACCCGCCTCGTGGGGTGCTGAGTCCTCTCAGGTATAGCTGCACGCTGTGTGCTTTCCTGTGTATTCTGGTCTCTGTTTTAGGAATAGTTATATTTGCTGTATTTTCATAGATAGATAGTGTTGGGAGGAGATTTCTGCCGCCCTGCTTATGCCGCCATCTTCCCTGAAGTCCCCACAGGTTCTTTCTTGCTACCCAAACTCAAATAGGCAGATCTTAATTCATTACCTTGTACTGGAGTGGAGCAATAAATAATTCAAGATTACTTTTCACGAGTTTTTATTTTACTCTTTTTTAAACCTGAAAATAGCTGTTTTTCATCATGTCGAGGATCATGACAGTTTGTACAGATAAAGAATAGTATCATTTCTCTTCCCAACATTCAGATTGTGAAAATTTTCAAACATATAGCAAAATAGAATTTTACAGTGAACAACTGTAGATAGGCCACTTAAATTGATTGTGAACGTTTCAGTATACTTAGGACATACCTGTCCACACACATACCTTTCTTTTCTTCATTCACCTTTTCATTTTTCAATGCAGCTCAAAGTAAATTGCAGACATAGTCTTTCTCTCTTTAAAACTAAGTGTAATACTACATTTTAGGATTTTCCCCAAAAATAAGTACTGAAGAGAAAAAATAAAAGGTAAGTGGTGAACTTGAAAAGTAGATTATATAACTGTGCATAATGTTGATGATGGTCTCTAACAGAGTACAACTTAAAACAGATACAAGTTTGAGAAATCTTTGTTTGATTTTCAAAGACACTTTTTAAAGAGTTGTGCATATCTCTGGTGTCTGCCTCTTCCAGCTGGTGTGCTGGCCCAGCCAGCTTGATCTAGACTGTTGAGTTGTGAATGATGCATTTTATGTGCACATCTCCTGGTTTGGGTTCTCCGGTAAATTGTATGGGGAGTGAGAGTTTTAGCCATTGCTCATTGCATCAAGCTATGGGACTCAAGTCAACATATTTATCAAGTCTGCACTGTTACCAGGCATGTTGGGATAACTGCATGAGTATCTGGTTCTCCTTAAGTGGAAATAAGAATTAATAAGAATCATTACAATTAAGGTGCCGAAGAGACAGCCCCTTGTTATTCCAATATCTTTTGATAGGTGGCAATAGTGCTTCGAAGACTGAGGGAGCTACAGCTTCAGGAAGTGGCTTTGCGGCAAGAAAGCAAGCGTCCCAGCCCACGAAAGCTCTCCTCGGAGCCCCTTCTGCCTCTGGATGAAGAAGCTGTGGACATGGACTATGGCGACATGGCTGTAGACGTAGTGGATGGGGAGCAAGAGGGAGCCTCAGGCAACATGGAGCTCTCCTTCCATCTTGATTCAGGCCACAAGACCAGTAGCAGAGTGAACTCGGCAGTCAAACCTGAGGAGGGAGGGCTGAGGAAAAACAAGTCGGTGAAGCACAGTGACAGAGAGAGCTTCAGGAGAGCCAAGCAGAAGCTGGGTTTCTCGTTGTCGGACCCAGAGCGCACGCTTGTTGAGCTGTCTAATAGCAGCTGGTCTGAGATGTCCCCCTGGGTGATCGGCACGAATTACACTCTTTATCCTATGACTTCTGCTATTGAGCAGCGACTCATTCTCCAGTATTTGACTCCCCTAGGAGAATATCAGGAGGTAAGCCTGTTGGGAAGAGCACTGTTCACGCTTTGGGACTAGTGTGTTTATTTCGGGGTTATTTTATGGTAGCATTTTATGCATTTCATGTGTTTCTACTCTAATATAGAAAAGTCTTTGCCCCAATCTGGTCAGGTCCTGTGCAGGTCACTTATGATGCTGGTCTATTTGATCAAAGTGTGTTCGTATGTTTGTGTTGATAAAGGACAAAGGAGGTGGGGGAGAGATGCCTCATTTCTCTAATATTCTATCCTTACAAAGAATTGGACATAGGTGAAAATAAAGCCAAATGTTGAGGCTTGTTTTTGGTTTTTGTTTCAGTTACTTCCAATCTTCATGCAGCTTGGATCACGGGAGCTGATGATGTTCTATATTGACTTGAAACAGACTAATGATGTCCTGCTAACGTTTGAGGCACTCAAGGTGAAGCTCTTAAAAATCCCAGGCCACTGACCACTTTACTGACATGGATACGCCTCTGTGTTCTGGGCTTTACTGTATAGGGCATTTCTGTTGACAGATGTGTCAAGTGGTCACAAATGAACATTTCTTACTTAGAAGAGATACCGCCACAGAAATTCAGGGATTGATCCTGGAGGGTTGACTAGTCAGGTAGAGGGTAGGTCTAGGCCGGGGAGCAGTGCTCAGTGCCTGTCGCCGAGTAGGAGTGGAACCATGTATAGCACCCTACAGCATAATGCCTTTTCAGTATTCCCTGTCAGCCAACAGCACTCTCTCAGTTCTTAACTATGTGTGTATTGTTTGATGTTAGATTATCTAGACTGAACGAAATAGAAGCCAGAAAAAGAGTCCAAGAAATAGAGGCAAACCCTAGTTCAGTAAAGGCAAATGATTTCCCAGGTTGCAGAGGGACTAAATATGGGAGGGCAGGTAAGTTTGATCCATACTTGCCCATGATAATTAAGGTCATCTGAACAGAGAGGCTGAGTGAGTAACATAGCAGCTGTCATAGATGGCTACCCAGTGGGTCATTAATAAACAGAGTACCATTCTGTGATGCTGGCAGTGCTGGACACATAACTAAATTGGGTCTCTGCTCTTTATGGTTTGGTTAAGAGAGAATCTTGTAAACCCTGTAAACCCATGACTTCTTTTAGCTATTGTAGAGGTTTTGGAAAAGTGTGAGCCACGAAGGAAGAAGTGGTCTGCTATCCTTGAGAAACAGTAATTTCCATTAAGAGCCTCTGAAGAAGAGACGGTGCTCTCTTTTTAATTTCGTTAGCCACATGTGGCCAATGACTGCTGCATGGGATAGCACAGTTCCAAAGTACATTGAAATGAAGGAGAAATGAGGAAAATTACCTCTCAGACCACAGAAATGTTCAATTTGAAGGATGTCAGATATATTGGAATAATGCATCCCTGTGTGTGTGACTCACTGTGTGTGTAAATTTTAAATTTAGAGGTTAGACATACATTGGAGTAGTGTGTATCCCCATGTACGGGATGTATTGTGTGTATGTGTGTGTAAGTGTATAAACTATGATCATACTTTGAACTTTGGGTTGAAGCTGGAGGTCATAGTTGTCCCCAGTGGCCCAAAGGTACTGCTTCAGTGCATCCCGTCCTGAACAGGATATAGTGGAAGAAGGGATCTGGGTATTTGTTACTTACTAGGAGTTATATTAGGAGTTATAATGGGCTTCATTATTCAGTTGTTGTCCATGCAGAGTCACACAAGAGATTAAAGGAAATAAAATAATGATGAATGGGAAAAATCACAAAAGAGATTCTTGTAGGGAAATAAGAATGTAGTAAGATATGTGTACTGTTTGGTTCAAAAGGAAGATTCAGTTGTTAGGAGAAGGGACAGGTGTTGAAGTTAGTAGAAACAACATGGGTTAAAATAGCAAATGAAAGAACCAGGACTTACATGGAGATACAGTATAAGGAGAGTGTAGAATCTTTGTCTACATGAGCGGGTGAACCAGGTTGTAGACTGTGTTGAGCCAAATAGAACTAAGGTTCTGGCAAAAGGTTGTGTCTGCTTGTTCTCTTTCCTGGCCTACTTATCCTGGCCGTAGAACTGCCGCTTTAGGGTAGTCACGTTAGGAGAAAAACTACTTGCAGTGGTCCGTGTTGGAGGTGTAGCTGCCTCCTGAGGGAAGGGCCGGTGGGAGTATGGTGGAGGCTTGGGTGACAGACAAGAGTGAGCAGGTTTCACTCTCATGATTTGGATTATATGTAAGGATGAGTCTAAGTCTGTTCTGGAGAGAACTTCTGAAGAGAGAAAATACCAGCTGTGTTGGCTGTTGACCTTGGCGAGATTCCTACAGAATTGAATCATAGAACTGCAAGGGCGCTATCTGTACCTTGGGCCTGGTGACCAGCCCCCTTGGTGTGAGAAGCAGGAGGGGGGCTCTAGCCCCCGAGTTCCTGCCCACCTCTGGGCTGCGCTCAGTCCTCAAGCATCCTGCACTCTGTGTCCCTGAGAGACGCCCCAGAGATTGGGTCTGCCTCAAGAGGGTGGGGTGATGGACAGGAAGCTAACAAAATTTCAGAGATAAACTTCTAAAGGCCTACTTAAAGTGCATTCTGATTAGTTCTAAAAATGTGCTACTTTTGATAGTTTGCTGAAGATTGTTCTTTGGGAATGTATTGAGGATAAACTTAGAAGAAGGTAGATTTGTGGATTTTACTAGATGATGATCAGTGACTGAGTCCAGCTAGAACACAGAGCTGCTGATGGTAAGAGGATTTAAGTGGGAATTCTAAGAAAAATCCCTTAGGGGAGCTGTGTAATAATAAAATGGCTTTTGTATTGATTATGTCAATACTTAGAGCACTGTTTTTTATTTCTTGTTTTTCACCTTTATGAGAACTTCTGGTGTTGGCAGGGAATGTTATGGGATCTAGAGGTAGGTTGTTTGTTTCCCTTAAGCCACACTGGTTGTCTACTTCAGAGGATTCTTTGTGTTTAGCAGCTTAATCTAATATTTTTTGATTGTTCTAGATTGTTTCGCGGTAACACAGGTCCTCTTTGTTTAGCATCTAGCATCTCTCCTGCTCCATAACAAGTTTGCCACAGAATTTGTCGCACATGGTGGAGTACAGAAATTATTGGAAATCCCTCGTCCTTCTATGGCTGCTACTGGTGTGTCCATGTGCTTGTACTACCTGTCCTACAACCAGGACGCGATGGAAAGAGTAAGTCATGCATTCGGGTGTGTGGGGTGGGACTGGGCGGCTGGCCCCTCTGGCACATTCCCAGGACCACTTCTGGATAGGAAAAAATGAATAGTTGGAGTACATGTTAATGAAAGAAACAAGATGGTAATCTTCACCAGGCATTCTAAAAATGTAAAGTTGTTTAGGAAAGGTTCTTTTTTTCTGACTCTATGAAGAAAAGCAAGATGGATTGGAGTCTGGGGACTTTACATAGTTTTTTTGCCATTTCTGTTGCATCCCTGTGTGTCCCTGGGTGGAGTTACATTTTGCATTTTTGACTCAATCTGTTGTAAAAACAATAGAGGATGCTCTGTGTTGGTGAGCAGATAGTGTGTGGAGGGGACAGTAAAATCACTCCCACTATTCTCAGGGCTTCAGAGGTGCCACACTAATTCTTTTATTTTTCTAGTGAAGACTTTCTTATGTTGTGATTTAAAGACAGTAAGAGGGCTGCATATCTGAGAAGTGAGTGGGTCCCTAGACCCCCCAGGGAGGCTCTTGTCACTTCTGGGCTGGGAATGTGGTTCTGCTCTTTTGTGTGGTGTGGTTTTCCTGGGAGAGTCAAGTTGGTGAGTGCTTCTCGGGCTTTGCCTTTATTCATCTCTGCATACTTATTAATAAGATGATGTTTCGATGTTCTTTCCCTCTTGAGAGCCACATCGTGCAAGGATACAGTCTGTGAAGGTGGTGCGTGTACATACGCAACTGTGGCTCAGGTGAAGCAGTGCTAAGCACACCTGGGGAACGCATTAGACTCTGCTGTCTGAGGCACAGAGTGAGTGAGTCAGTGAGTGAGGCTTAGTCACTCTGCTGCCCTGGGGATGGCCCTTACCCTCTGAGCCTCTTCCTCATTTTTCAAATGGGAGCCCTAAGACCCATGTAACAGAGCATTGTGAGCATTAAAGGAGGTAAATATTTGTAAAATTAGGCACTCAGTAAGTATAGATCAAATTTAAATGCTTATCTAAATTTCGGTTGTTTTCGGGTTTGGAGCAGATTGTTACATTTCATTTGTGACATGAGCTTTAAACTCAGAAGGACTTGACCAGGAAAGATCATCGTATGTGCAAAGATATTTGTCTATGCTGCTGAATTTCTCATTCCTTTTGAACGTTCCTTTGCCCCTAAAATTTTTAAATTATGTTTTTATTTTTTGCAGGTTTGCATGCATCCTCACAATGTTCTGTCTGATGTGGTGAACTATACCCTTTGGTTAATGGAATGTTCTCATGCCTCAGGATGCTGCCATGCTACCATGTTTTTCTCAATCTGCTTCTCCTTCCGGGCCGTGTTGGAGCTCTTTGACCGCTACGATGGTCTTCGGCGTCTGGTGAACTTGGTGAGACCCTTCAGTGTCTTCTCTTTTCGAGGAGCAGGCATCCTGTTTGCCGCTTAGCAGCAGCTGAAGAGAGGCAGCTTCTGGCTGGAGGGGTTTTGCTGTCATTCTCTGTGGGTGAGGTCCTCTCCATCCCTCATGCACAGTCACCTTGTCTCAGAAGCGGCTGGAGGCCTGTGTGCCCTTGTACACTTGCCTGGAATGTAGTAGTCGCACACGGGAGGTGCTGTGGGTGAGCTTGAGTTTTTTGAAAGCAGTGGCTCATGCCTGTATATCTCTTGAGCGGGATTGGAAGCCGTGTAAGGCTCACCTAGTGTGATGTCTTGCTTCCCTGTGGCTGCGCTTAGCGGGGTGTATACACAGGTGCACGTTGGTGTTTGCCAGCGTTGCTGAGCACAGAGGTTTATGGAAATTTTCCTCCCCTTACTTTTCCTGATTGCTCCCTCCCCCACCCCCACCCTTGCCCCACTCTTTTGCTTCTTTCTTAACAGATCAGTACTTTGGAGATTCTAAACCTGGAAGATCAGGGCGCACTTCTGAGTGATGATGAGATATTTGCCAGCCGCCAGACGGGCAAGCACACCTGCATGGCCCTGCGCAAGTACTTTGAGGCCCACCTGGCCATTAAATTGGAGCAGGTGAAGCAGTCACTTCAGAGGACTGAGGGTGGCATTCTTGTTCATCCCCAGCCGCCCTACAAGGTGAGAGGCCCTGCCTCAAAGGGGCACTGCTAGCACTCTCTGTGGTACTTTGGCCGGAAGCCCCCATTCAGGTCAGTGGGGTCTGTCTGTGCTTTCCTGGGCGACCCCTGCCCTTGTGGAGCCTGAACACTTGGAAGTGGATGTGTCGAGGACTGGCTTTGCTCCCAGCTGGAAGTTGCTGCTTCTCTGGGATGCTGGAACCACCAAGTGAAGTGTGTGTAAAAGGGCTTTCTTTTATGAAAAGTACTGGATGTCTTAGCTCCTTCTGTGTGGAACTTTTCTGAAGGGTATGCATAGAACTGCCCTTCTCTCTCATTTTGAATTTGATATGTTTTGGAATGAAGATATGTTTGTTCAGTAATATGTTTAGTACTAAAAATCACATTGAACAGACCAGTTACTTTACATGGTGCTTCTTTTCTTAGGCTGTGAAATAAATGCACCAACAAATTGAATGTTTTGTTCCCTTTTGGGCAAAATGTATCATGAGTCTATTTATAAATAAAAGATTATTATATAGTCATTATTTCATATGTGGGCTCTTGGCTTAAGAATTGTGGAATTTGAAAGCCTTATTATTCAGAAGTATAGGCCATCGAGCTGTGTTGGGGAAGGTAGTGGGCACAGGACAGAGCTCTTTAATAAGCTCTCTCTCCTTGTAGGCATGTTCATATACTCATGAACAGATTGTGGAAATGATGGAGTTTTTGATAGAATACGGTCCGGCTCAGCTGTACTGGGAACCAGCTGAAGTCTTCCTTAAACTTTCCTGTGTCCAGCTCCTGCTGCAGCTCATTTCCATCGCCTGCAATTGGAAGACCTATTATGCAAGGTGGGACCAGAGAGAGGTTTCAGATGGTTTGATTTCTGCTTTTGCTAAAACTGCTGTTGGTTTGCATATATGCTTAACAAACATTTGTTGAAGTGAACTGAAATGTTGGGCTTTTATTGAGAACTAGATTAAGCATGATAACATTATTTTTAATTTATAGAGTGCTTATTTAGATTTGTGGTCCTGGTGACTGTTAGTGCCACACAGTAGGCAGGGATTCCGGCCTGTGCTCCCAGCAGTTAACAGTTCTCATTGCTGTACTTGCCGAGGCGGGGTTGAAGTCCTGTCTGTAGACTCAAGCCTAGTATATTTGGGGGCTTACATTTTAAATGTCCCTCTATGATGTGATGACCATACATAAAGTTTACCTTCACATAAACCTGTATTTTTTGCCCTTGTTATGATTTTCACAGTTTTGTTAAAAGCAGAGCAGGACAAGGCTTAGGGAAGGGACAACTGGCAGGTCATGAGGTTGGGTGGGTTCTTTCGAGGATGATGTAAAATGAATGGAAACTGTTTTCGAAAGATGGGGTCTGAGAGAAGGTAGTAGCAGCAAGTCTACAGGCAGTGGGTCTTGATCTTCTTTCTCTATCTGGCCACTGCCATAAAGACAAGAGGGACTTATTTAGGGTCATGGAGCTTGTTGGCTGCACCCCAGGGTGGTAAATCTAGGGTATACTGCCGGCATAGCCATTTTCATGCTTTCTGGTCTCAGGTCCCCTTTACCCTATTACACATTGAAAATCTCAGAGGGCTTTTGTTTTTGTATGAAATCTACCAATATTTAACGTATAGCTGAGAAAAGTGTAAAAATACTTGCTTATGAATTATTTAAAATTAAACTCATTGCATATAAGCATTATTTTAATGAAAAATTCTAAAATCAGATTTCAGCAACTTTTTAAATGTCTGGCTTAATATCTCCTATCTACTTCTGTATTTGATCTTTTGTGACATCACACATGACAGAGCCTCTAGAATGCTCCACCGTACACTTGAGAGAGTGAGAGTGAGCAGGGAAAGTGACATCTTAGTGTTATCATGGAGGTAATTTTTATATCACCTGACCTTCTGAAAGGGTCTCAAGAGACCCCCCCATGGATCCCCTCCCCAAACTTTGACAACCACTGTTGAGACAACTTTGCTTAAAAGAGGATGAAAACTCAAAAGGTAACTAGGAAAGTTATGAGTACATTTTTTCCTCTGTATTTGGACTACTAAGAAAGTATAAATATGTTTGGAATATGTTCTTTAAAAGTTTATTCTTAAAAATTAAATACTATTTCTGCTTAGAATGTACAGAAGCGTAGAAAAGAGAATTATTCTTAGCCAGCGATAAAAAATATATGTAAATATACATAATTGAGATTATAGTATTTAATACAAAATACGGAAGGGTACAGAGAATAATATAACAACCACTTTGTACCCATGGTTCGCATGTTGCTGTATGTGCTTCTCTGACAGTTCCTTTCCTTTCTTTGCTTCCCCAGAGTGACCAGTATTCTGGAGCTGTAGTGTGTGCTCTCCAGTCCAGTTTTCATGTTGTACAGATGTGTACAATATAGTTATTATAAGCAATAATACAGTACTCTTTTGTATGTTTTTAGGTTATATAAGTATTATCCTGTGTATCTTTTGCAACTTTTTTGAGATTTGTACTAAGTGTTGATGTTTGCTCAGACTCTTGTATTTCTCTACTACAGTTTATTCTCCTGCTGTGGATATTTAGTGTGTGTGTGTGTGTTTTCTGCTATCAAATGAATGGTACCATATACCTCCTTTGGAGTCTCCCTTGAGATTGTACAACCTAGGTTGTAGGCTGTCTGTGTTTCATCTTTATTGGTTGGATTTCCAGATGGCCCAGAAAACAATCAAATTGTTTCCCCCAACAGCAGTAAATGAGTGTTTCCTTTCTCTCTCCTGTTGCCAGTAGGTGATACTACCAGATGTAAAGTTTTGTCTTACAGTCTGTTTCATTAGTGTTGTATCTGGGGCCATTTCCTTTGTTCTTTAGAGTTCTTTGAGAATGATTGTCAGGAGCTTCAGAGTCGTTCATCACATGAGTGTATCATAATTTTCACATGTATTCCTGTTCTGTGTAGGTTTTCTAATTAGCTCTTGCTATTTTAAATGATGTGATAATGGACATCTTAATACATAAATTCTTGTTTGTACTTTTGATAATTTCCTTAGGACAGATTCTTGGAGGTGAAATTCGTGGGCCAAAGACTGTAAACATTTTAATAATCTTGTTCCACATTTCCAAATTATTTTCTAAAAAGAGTGCCAATTTCTGCTGCCACCAAAACTTTGAGAGCATTTTATACATCTTTACCAACACTGGGGTGGTCATCCTTTGTTTATTTATTTATTTATTTTTTATTAAGGTATCATTGATATACACTCTTAGGAAGGTTTCACAAAAACAGTGTAGTTATTACATTCACCCTTATTATCGAGTCCCCCCATACCCCATTGCAGTCACTGTCCATCAGTGTAGTGAGATGCTACAGAGTCCCTGTTTGTCTTCTCTGGGCTACACTGTCTTCCCCATGACCCCACACACACCATGGGCACCAATCTTGATACCCCACCATCCCCTTCTCCCTCCCTCCCCACCCGCCCTCCCCCAATCATCCTTTGTTTTTAATATTAGGGATCTGATAGATGAAATGTCCATCCCCATGTGTTTTCAAATTAGTGTCATGGTGACAAATGCTGTTGACACTGTGGCTGGGACGGAGCTGCACAGATAATGGTTGTGATCCAGCCCGTCGCCTGCTTTCTCTTTCTAACTGTGTTCTGGCTTGTGCTGTATGCCGGTCTCCCTTGGCTTACTCTTCTTCCTGCCCAGGAATGACACCGTGCGCTTCGCCCTGGATGTCCTGGCCATTCTCACCGTGGTGCCCAGAATCCAGCTCCAGTTGGCAGAATCAGTGGACGTGCTGGATGAGGCTGGCTCCACCGTCTCCACTGTAGGTGGGTCACACCCTGCCCATTCTTGTTACCGCTTCATCTGGATGTGTTTGCCTTTGATGTTCTGCTTGTAGTTAGTTACTTGACCTAACGCTGCAGTATTAGAACAGAAAGCAGTGGAGGAGGGTACCTGTCTGTCCCTGCTAGATCATGCATACAGGTCCATGGAAGGGAGTCGGCATTAGTCAGCTCAGGCTCTCTGAATGATGCAGGTGTTTCTGTCGTAATGACGCACGTGCATTCCTGAAAACCTTGTACTCGGCAGAGTCTTGTGCTAAAAATAAAGTTTATGGAAAAAAATGGGTTGGGGCAGACAGTAAAAAAACTGAAGCAACTCTATAACCTGAGCCCTAATAAAATCAGTGATTGGCAAGCAGCTCAGAATGGACAGAGGCTATCATACACAAAACAAAAGCAAACTACACTTCACTATGAGCAAGGCTTGTGAGTCTGCTGCTCAGGTGAGTCGGGACTGGCCGTGGGGCCTGGGGCTCACCTCTCTGGGGAGAGAGCCTGCGGCATAGCCACTGGTTTTTGACTCCGTGCACACCAGAAAGGGTTCCTGCTGTCATCGTGGCAGCCGGGCTAAGGGCTGTTCCCTTCCCCACTAGTTTTGCCCCTCTTGCCTAGGAAAAATTGCCCATTCCATGCAAAAATGGTATCATTCCCTTATTTAACAGCTGCATACAAGGTACTGGTCACAAAGATAACATTGTAGTAGAGCTGATTATATTGTATACAAACAGTGCCCTGTACTTTTTTAAAATGAGGTAATTTTCTCTAAGTGGAACAAAATGTATAGAACTCTAAATTTTGACTCTGGAACTTCCCAACTGGGGAAGATGGCCTTTCATTTTATGAGGAATACTCTGAAAGGTTTTTTTGGGTCTTCCCCCAATAGGTATCAGCATTATTTTGGGAGTGGCTGAGGGTGAGTTCTTTATCCATGATGCTGAAATCCAGAAGTCCGCACTTCAGATTATCATCAATTGTGTGTGTGGCCCGGATAATAGAATCTCCAGCATTGGCAAGTTTATCTCTGGAACGCCTCGGAGAAAGCTGCCTCAGACTCCCAAAAGCAGTGAGCACACCTTGGCCAAGATGTGGAATGTTGTCCAGTCCAACAATGGCATCAAGGTGCTCCTGTCCTTACTGTCCATCAAGATGCCCATCACAGATGCTGACCAGATCCGGGCTCTGGCCTGCAAGGCTCTGGTGGGCCTGTCTCGCAGTAGCACTGTCCGGCAGATCATTAGCAAACTGCCCCTTTTCAGCAGCTGCCAGATCCAGCAGCTCATGAAGGAGCCTGTGCTGCAGGACAAGCGCAGTGACCACGTCAAGTTCTGCAAGTACGCGGCTGAGCTCATTGAGCGGGTGTCCGGGAAGCCGCTGCTCATTGGCACTGATGTGTCGCTGGCACGGCTGCAAAAAGCAGATGTTGTTGCCCAGTCAAGGATCTCCTTCCCCGAGAAGGAGCTGCTTCTGTTGATACGAAACCATCTCATTTCTAAAGGGCTTGGGGAGACAGCAGCTGTGCTAACGAAAGAGGCTGACCTGCCCATGACTGCTGCCTCCCATTCTTCAGCCTTCACCCCAGTCACCGCTGCTGCTCCTGTGTCTCTTCCCCGAACCCCGCGCCTTGCCAATGGCATCGCCACTCGGCTGGGCGGCCATGCCGCTGTGGGTGCCCCTGCACCTTCTGCCCCCGTGGCTCATCCGCAGCCACGGCCCCCCCAGGGCTCACTAGCTCTGCCGGGCCCGTCCTATGCAGGCAACTCCCCCTTGATAGGGAGGATCAGTTTTATCAGAGAGAGGCCGTCCCCCTGCAATGGCAGGAAAATCAGAGTGTTGCGGCAGAAGTCAGACCACGGCGCCTATAGCCAAAGCCCGGCCATAAAAAAGCAGCTGGACAGACACCTTCCTTCTCCACCTACACTGGACAGTATCATCACGGAGTATCTTAGAGAGCAGCACGCTCGCTGCAAGAACCCAGTTGCCACTTGCCCGCCTTTCTCTCTCTTTACTCCTCACCAGTGTCCTGAGCCAAAACAGAGGCGGCAAGCGCCAATAAACTTTACCTCAAGGCTAAACCGCAGGGCGTCGTTTCCAAAGTATGGAGGGGTGGATGGCGGGTGCTTTGATAGGCACCTTATCTTTAGCAGGTAATCTCCTTACCACCTCACTGCAGGGAAACTGGCTTGACTCTTCTATTTAAATCAGAGTATGTGGGCAATATCAGCAGAGCATTGCACCAAACGCTGGGGTGTTTGCTGGCTGTCAGTACCAGTGACAGTCACTTTGTACCGATACCTGAGCCTGAGCAATGTGACTGCTACCTTTAGCCAGCCTTCCGGAAACCTCGGGTGCCTCCTGTGATTGTCGGCAAGTAAGGCACCCTGTTCCTGTCAGAGCCTCCACCTAGGCTCCCAGACTTGGTATCCTGCTGGTCCAAGTTCTCTCCTATTTTGATTCTTTGCAAATCTTACATGAAGGTCGGGGGATCACAGGTGTTAAACATGGGAATTTTTGTTGTTAAAATTTGTAAGTGGAGGTCCTTTTTTTCTCATTTAAAATGCAAATGAACCACCGAAGGTGACTGATATTTTAAAAGAACCCATTTGAAACAAATGCTCTGTTCTCTCACCCCTCTAGCAGAGTTTCTCTTTGGAGTCCTTGCACATTGTCTCTGATTCTTTGTTTGCCTAGGTTCCGTCCTATTTCAGTGTTCCGGGAAGCCAACGAGGATGAGAGTGGCTTCACTTGCTGTGCGTTCTCAGCACGGGAGCGGTTCCTGATGCTTGGCACCTGCACTGGGCAGCTGAAACTCTATAATGTGTTCAGTGGGCAGGAGGAGGCCAGCTATAACTGTCACAACTCGGCCATCACACACCTTGAACCTTCCAGGGTGAGGGTCCCTTCCTAGGTGGTATCAGCCATCCTTCTGCGGTGGCTGGCTGTGTGCCTGTATTTGCATGTTTCACAGCAGCAAAGCCAGCCTCACATGCTTAACATGTTATCTGTGGCTGCTTCTGGGCTACAGTGCAGAGCTGAGCAGTTGCAACATGGATAATATGGCCTGTAAAGCCCAAGGTATTTACTGTCTGGCCCTTTAAGTAAGTTTGCCACCCCTTGTTTTAAGACCTGGAGGTGTATGTGTATATATCTCTATATTTTATACATATATACACACATCTACCTATATATGTGTGTGTGTTTGTGAGGTATATATATACATTTCTTCTTTAAATTTACCTTAGTTGGAAATTGAGATGATCAACTGTGACTGAAAGTTTTCAGTGTGTCAGAAAGAAATCTCAGAGTACTATGAATTTTTGGGAAAACAAGCATTATGTGATTCCAGTGGGTCACAGTTTGTACATACTGTTCTGTGGATGGAACTGACACCTTTGCTGTTTCTAAAAGTCAGGACTGTTAAGATGACAAGTATAGTTTTCCTGATGTTAGAGTAAAAGAGGATCACCCTTTCTGGGGCTTTCTCTTTGAAGACCACTAAGTGTCCTTAGCTCGAAAGTTTAACATGTTTTCAGTTGACTGTTATTTTGGATGAGGGAAACCGAGGACTATGGCCTGTATTAAGAAAGAAGGAATCATCTTTGACATCTTTCCAAGTTTTCCCCCTCTTCCTGGAACTACTGTATTTTTCTGTTCAGGAGGATTTATTACTGAACTTAGTTACTTTTTAGGGTACCACAGGTGCATGGACTTAAACCCTAGTAGCTTCTGATCCTTTCTTGGTTCCTTGCAGTTTTTCTGTTGTCCTTACAACCCAAAAGTATTTTTTAAGCTTGTATTTTAAAATGCTAGTGGGAGATAGCATTTACATACATATGTGATTGCCCACCTGTGGCCTCTTCCTTTTAGGACGGGTCCTTGCTGCTGACATCTGCTACTTGGAGCCAGCCTCTGTCTGCTCTGTGGGGAATGAAATCAGTATTTGATATGAAGTATGTAGCTACTTTTACAACCTAGTCTTTTTTGCCTAATTTATATCCCCTTCATGTGATTCTTAGACTTAAAGACTTTTGGGAAAAGAGGAATGCTGTGAGCCATCGCTTACCTCTCTCTTCCTCATCTATGGCTTAGGTTTAGTAAGATTTTTATCTTTCTGAATTCCTGGATATTCTTACCAGGTATATACATTTCTGTCACATGGCAAACCTTCACTGATCCAAGCACACCTGTGTGTTTCCTCATGTTCACATGTGACAGTTGCCCTTGTGGCTGGGTGTACGTCAAGGCATGCGTGCCCCATTAGCCCTTCCTTTAACTAAGTAATTCCGGTAAGTATTTCAGATCCACTTGGACAAGCTGATGGAGGGAATTTTCTTTGTAGTTGTAAGTGTACAGTTTTTCCTCTCTGGAAGCTGAGCATCTCCAAGTGTGGTTGGGCCAGAGGCTCAGAATCCCTCATTTCTGCGGGCTGGGCAAGCATGTCCTGCAGGTCCACTGCTCAGCCCTCCTATTGTGTGTCCGTAGGCATTCCTTCACGGAAGATCACTATGTCGAGTTCAGCAAGCACTCTCAGGACCGGGTCATAGGCACCAAAGGAGACATCGCCCACGTAAGTACTTCAGACTTCGTTGCATTCGAGCTGGTGGTGCCCATTTGTAGACTGGATGTGAGGATTGAAGTCCTGGGGGCAATGAGAAATTGCTCAGTGATACTCTTCCCAGATGGAATCCAGAAGTGTAATAAAGTAGTTCTAAGGTACAATGGGAAATCGTAAAAGGACTGAACATGAACTTAATCTGGCAATTTGAGAAAGAGTCATTAGCACAGCAGATATTTTCAAATACTTGGCAATTTTAGGTGAAGTAAGTCCCTGCCGTATGGAGCCACATTGGGGAAACAGTAAAGAAGCCAGAAGGTGAAATGTCAGGTAGTAAGTGTCACCAAGGAGAAGGAGGTGGGGAAGGGCTGGGACATGCCTGGTGGTGGCGTGGGGGACGTGCGTTTTGTCTAGGATAGTGTTACTGGTTAGTGCTTAAGCAACATCTTGAAGGAAGTGTGGGTGTGTTGCAGACAGCTGGGGGAAAGTGTTCTAAGACAGAAGAAATGGCAAGGGAAAAGCCCTCACGTGGGAGCTGGGAGGAGGGAAAAGGGTAAGAGCTGAGGTCAGTGGGGCCACATTGTGTAGCAGCGTGGTGGCAGGACCTTTGGCTTTTCCACTGACTGAGATGAGGACCCTGGAGGCTGGGCAGAGGACACACAAGTGGCTGTAAAGTTCCTAAAGTGTGAGTCTGGTTTCTGTGAAGAAACAAGAGCAAGCTTTCCAGCTAACAGGCTGTTGCGGCAGCCCCTGTGTGAGAGCTGCAGGGGCCTGGGCCCACGTGGGCCTGGCGGAGGCCGTGAGAAGAGCTGTGGCTGCAGGAGTTTCGGACACATGAAGCTTGTTACTCTATTAGACATTCAAGTAGGGAATGGACAGTTGAACATACAGATTGGGAGTTCAAGAGAGAGGTCTGAGATGGGAGACAGAAATACAGGAGTTGTCCACTTGTCAGCAGTCGTTAGAGCCATAACCCTGGGTGAGATCAAGGGGCCTAGAGGAGAGAATATGGGGACAGAGTCCTGGCATGTGCCAACATTTAGATTTTGCCAAGTGAGGAGGAGCTTCAGAAGGAGACCAGGGAGAGTGACCAGTGAGGCGGCAGGAGATCCGTGAGAGAGAGGAGCTCCAGAAGGTGGGGGAAGCTGCTTCTGAAGAGATTTGATCGACTGGGTCAGAAACTGCTGAACTGCATGGGGTGTGGATCGCAGGGTGACCTCTGAGTCAACACCGTGGAGGCCACCGTTACCTGCCAGGGTCTCGCTGCGTGCACCAGGGTTAAGTTGATTGGAAGTGGAGACACTGAGTATAAACAAGTCTTTTGAAGTGTGCTAAAAAACAAGGCAGAGCAGTGAGGTGGGAGCTTGGGTGGTAGGTGTGAGCGGTAAGGGAAGGCTTTCTCTCAAGCTTTTCATTTGAAGATGTTAAAGTATGTGGCAGAGTTGGAAGAATAGTACATATACCTATGACCTAGATTCCTCAATTTAATATTTTGCCATATTTTCTTTGTGTGTAAATGTATGTTTTTCTGAGTCATTTGAAATTAAGTTGCAAACATCATGACATTTCATCCCTAAGTCTTAGAGCGTGTATATTCTAGCAGTAGGGACATTTTATTACATAATCACAGTTCTGTCAAATATACAAAAATTTATTGTAGTGCCCAAACATCATCTAATCCCCACCCCATACTCAGTTTTCACATTTGTTTCTGACGTGTTTGGTTTCAAATATTTTTGTTTTGTTTTGTTTTGTTTTGAACCAGGATCCAGCCAGGACTCACACATTGCATTTGGTTGTTATGTCTCAGTAATGTTTTAAGCCAAGAACCATTTCTCCAGTTTTCATGACATTGACTTTTGAAGAGACCAGGCTGGTTGTCTTGTCCCATGATCTGGATTTGTTTGTTTCCTTGTGGTGTCTCCTGATTTGTTCATATATTAAGGGAGGATTTTTTAAAAGACTGGAAATATTACAGCCTGTCTGTAAGGCTGATGGGAAAGATCTGGTCTCCGCCTGGGTTGCACATCATTGAGTTTGGAACGTTTGATGTCGTAGGGCTGTATACGTACATTGGGAGATTTTAAGGGGAAGAGGGTATTTCACTGATGTCTTTTTTCCAAAAGGTAACCTGTAAGAGTATTCTGTGGGTGTCCATTGGTTATCTGTGCGGAGATGCTCCCCGTTGTAGTTGTAGAAACACTTCCTGTTTCTTGAAAGGGGGAGGGGACGAGCAGGTTTTCTCACCCTTATAGTAGTTTCATTGCTCGTGTCCTCACTGTGGGAAAAGGGTTTCTAACCCTCAAAAGAGAACCCAAGCACTGAGGCTTTGTTTGGGTGGCCGTGTTCTTCCTACTTTCTGGTTATTTTACACAGTAGGCTTTTGTGCTTTTGGTGGGATTTGGAAAGCATGGGGGAGAGATTTTACACAGCTTCTCTTTGAATTTGTTAATGGATGGATTGGTCTGATTTTTCTCTTCCCACCCCTTCTTCTCTAAAGATTTATGATATTCAGACTGGCAACAAGCTGTTGACTCTGTTTAACCCAGATCTTGCCAACAACTACAAGAGGAACTGTGCCACCTTTAATCCTACAGATGATCTGGTCTTAAATGATGGCGTCCTCTGGGATGTCCGCTCTGCACAGGCCATCCACAAGTTCGACAAGTTCAACATGAACATCAGTGGCGTTTTCCATCCGAATGGACTGGAGGTCATCATTAATACTGAGATCGTATCCTTTACAACCCTGTCTTGGGTTCTATTTGATATCTAGTTTGCTTTCTACTGGTACCTGGTCAGAGTATCCACACAGGTAATGACCTGGTGCTAGTGAGTCTCCAGTGGACTTGCGTCCATGTTGGTAATCACCATCACTTTGACTAGCATGTTCTTCTCGTCCTTGGAGGAGTGACCAGATTCCTTTCTGCTTCCCCAAGTATTGAATTGACGTCTGTGTATATGCTGAAGGGTTTCACTTTTGCATTGTAGAGATCGCCTGCTAGTTGTAGGAGTAAAATGAGTCCTGTTGAGTGGAGGGAGCTCCCGTAGCCTCAGGGATAGGAGGTCACCATGGGAGCTTTGTAGGGACTTAGTAACATGCTGTTCCACCTTGATCTCACAGACTTTAAAGCACTAATACTGAACAGAGGGGGAAAGCGTGGTCCCGGAGGATTTCCCCCCGAGGTTAGATAAGGAGTTTTGTATGAAACAGTTTTCCTTGATCATGCCCCTCCTAGTGGGACCTGCGTACTTTCCACCTTTTACATACTGTTCCTGCTCTGGATCAGTGTCGTGTGGTGTTCAACCACACCGGGACCGTGATGTATGGAGGTGACACGCCTGTAACTTTTTTCATGTTTCTCACTCCTTCTTTTCTCTCCGTCATTAATTTGACACTTCCTGTTTGTAAATATCTCTCAAATGTGAATCAGAAAGCATTTGAAAGTTGTAACATTAAAGATAAAATGCTAGTACTATTGGGACAAATTTTGTTGATGAAAATGACATTGATTTAGGGTGAAAGGCTACTGGTTCGAAGATAACAAGTAAATCTTATATGGGGAGAAATTCCACACAGTAATTTCCCATGTGCGTCTTTGTGAACTTGCAGCAGGTCCTCTGCATTGGTTGTCCTGCGATGCGGCCTCCAGCTGTGACACTTGTTGGGAGCCCAAGGGGAGGTGGAGGGTGCGGTCGCGGACACACAGAGAGGGGCTGACTAAGTAGAGTGAATCCGCTGCAGGGAGGCTCACTTGACTGCCCACTAGTATTTTCTGTCCCTGTGACTAGGTCATGTCTCTGACCCTAACAGGGTTTCTCTCCCTGCCCCGTTCCCTCCCAACTAGCTATGCTGCAGGCAGATGACGAGGATGACCTAATGGAAGAGAGGATGAAAAGCCCTTTTGGATCATCCTTCCGAACGTTTAATGCAACTGATTACAAACCTATAGGTGAGCGTGAAGGGGTAGGCGTTGGTCATTTTGTCAGGTTATGGTGTTCCATATTTTAGATCCTCTGTTTTCTGGGAAGACTGTAATTTTTCACTGAAGAACAGAGGAGTTAGAGAAATATTTATGAACTTACCTTGAATTCCTTTAGAGGAAGAGCTGGTTTTAAGGGCATAGGAGTGGTCCAGTCCTAAGTCTTATCACATCCTGTTTTCCAGCAACCATTGATGTGAAACGTAACATCTTTGACCTGTGCACAGACACCAAAGACTGCTACCTTGCTGTCATCGAGGTAAAAGGCTAGCAGGAATCCTGCTGTTTTGTTCTGAAGTTTAGGGTCATTTTCAAGTTATATTACAGGCATTTTGTCTGATAGAAATGTGTCCTAAAGTTAGTGTATTCCTGATGGTAGATTATTATTAACCTACTCATTTGATGTGGAGAGAAATAGGAAACCCCAATATAAAACCGCGTGGAGAGCGCCATCTCCTGTTGTGTGGCACTCACTGCATCCCTCTCTCAGAGGAGCCTGGATCTCTCACCAGAACAAGATAGGCCTGTTCCAGGGAGGGCGGTCTCCCTTTGGCCAGTGTGCTTGCTCCCAGGCCTTCCCTTCCTGGTTTCCTTGCCATGGTGGCGTGCTGGGTACGCCGTTCTCAGAGTCAGTTCGGAGCCTCTGGGTACTGGGAGCTGTGTAGTTACAGGGTCAGGGTGCTCGGGAAGCATTTAGAGCTGAGGTATGGGTGCAGCCCTTCTGGGAACTCACTGCTCCTCTGGCCGGGCACTCTGTTTCAGAACCAAGGCAGTATGGATGCTCTGAACATGGACACGGTGTGCAGGCTGTATGAGGTGGGCAGGCAGCGGCTGGCGGAAGATGAGGATGAAGAGGAGGACCAGGTCAGTGCCCTTGGGGTTTCTCTCTGCTGAGCAGCTTCACCTGAGTTCTGCCTTCCTGCTCTTCATCCTAGGGGTGTTTAAGATCAGCTTTTGCTGCTTGGTGGCATATTCTGAAGGCTTGTCACATGCCCTTCCTTGATCACTAAAACTTCAGTATCCAACCACAGGAAGAAAGCAGATATTTGTTACCACAAAACTGGAACCACACCCTGGTGGTCCTGTGGGTCCCACCGATAGGTGGGCAGGTTAGCAGTCCCAAGAGGTTTCTGTGAACGACCCTCGACACCGGCGCCCTGTCTGGCTCAGGATAAGCAGCCCCCATCTCCCCAGTGTCAGCAGGAAACAGATAAGCCACTCTGCTGACGTGGGTCATAAAAATGGCTCGCGTCTTCTCAGCATTATGGAATAGTCTGTTTTCAGGGTAATAGAGTGGAGCTTATAAAAGAGAACGTTTTGATGCTTTTAAGAAATTAAACATTTATAAAATGTGGGTAGGTAGTATCATGTTTCTCAGACTCCCAGCTTTCCCTCTCTCACCGGGGACTCTGATGTGTGGTCGTGTCACTGCTGGGTGCTGGCCTGTGCGGCGCGTCAGCATCGGTCCTGACGGGTCTTTCCGACTCCTGAGCTCCAGCGCCTCTTCCCTGCCTTCTGGGCTCGCTCTTCTCTTGCCACGCACACACGCTCCTGGGCAGGCTGTCTCGTCTAATCTGAGAAGTAGTGACTGCTGAGTAGTATCAAGTTGAAGAGGAATGACTAGGATTTTACTTTATCATGGCAGATACGAAAGCGGATAAAATACCCTTTTCTCTGATTTTGGTTCTCCTCTGGTTTCTCTTCCCCCATGGTGTGCTTTGTTTTGGCACTTGGTCCCCTCTCCCCGGGCACCAGCTCTCGGGGGGGGGGGGGGGGGGGGGCTCCGCAGGATCAGAGGCGCTCCCTGGCCTCGGCCTGCTGGCGGCACTCTCCCACGTCGGCCTCCCTGCTCAGGGTAAACCATGCTCGGAGGTTAGGGCTAATGGAATAGCTTACTGTTAGCGCCCCCTAAAAGGCGTGTATGTAAGATTTGAAAGTTTTTAAAAACAATCATTTTTGGCAATGGTAATTTTAAAAGTATTTTTTGTATGCAAGTCTAATACCATGGGCCAGTGACTCATGGTTTTCTCTGTGGGGACTTGTGCCAAGCAAGGGTGTTCTGTTGCCCCAGTTTGAGATTTCGGTGTGTGTTCCACTGATAAGCCTTTGCGGATTATGAACCTGTAGTTTGTCTTCTAAATTGAGTCTGAACGCTCACCTGGGATCAGCAAGTGAAAACAGACTCACTTAACAATCCCCCATGTGCCTCTCTAGATCTCCCCCGCTCTCTGGTAGACTATTCTGACTGGATTTCACTGGAGCTCAGAGATGATTCACAGTCCCCAGAAATGGGTTTCTGAGCAGAGTGAGGAAAGGAGGCTTGTGTATGTTCGGGGTCAGCCGTCACTGCGCGCCCAGCAGAGCCCCTCCCTGCCCGCAGGCGCCCGTGCTTTTGGCTCCTGCCTCTGTGGGATGTCCCCCAAGGGAGGGGCGGCTTCCCAGCTCACGCACACACCAGGGAGTGGTGATGCTTGTTGGATGTCATAGACAGGAATATTTTATAAAGCACTTCACTGAGAATGACATCTTTAGTACAATCGTTTTTATTATTTCTTGGATAGACTTTGTTTTTTAAGTTTTAGGTGCACAGCAAACTTGAGCAGAATGTACGGAGATTTCCCATGTGTGTCCTTTCCCCACAGCATAGCCTCCCCTGCTGTCAGCATCTGGTGGCACACATTTGTTATAATTGATGAACCTACACTGATAGATCATTATCACCCAGACTGCACAGTTAACATCAGGGTTCACTCTTGGTGTGAATATTCTCTGGGTTTGGACAAATGTAGAGTGACCTGTACCCCCTATTAGAGCACCATACAGAGTAATTTCACTGTTCTAGACATCTCTGTGCTCCACTGATTCATCCCTTCCCCTGGTGCCTAACAACCACTGATCTTTTTACTGTTCCCACAGTTTTGTCTTTCAAGAGTGTCTTTAGCTGGAATCATACAGGATGTAGCCTTTTCAGATTGGCTTCTTTTATTCAGTGCTGCTATGCATTTAAGTTTGTTCCATGTCATTTCATGACATGGTAGCTCATTTCATTCTGCTGCTGAATAATGCTTCGTTGTCTGGTTGTGCCAGTTTATTTATCCATTCACCTACTGAAGGACATCTTGGTTGCAATTTTGAATAATTCTGGCAGTCGTTTTGGCATAATTTTGAATAAGGTTTTGGCAGTTATGAATAAAGTTCCTGTAAACATCAGTGTGCAGGGATTTGTGTGGACATAAGTTTTCAACTCTTTGGGATAGATACCAAGGAAGGCTATTGCTGGCTCGTGTGGTAGGAGCAGGTTGAGTTTTATAAGAAACTGACACAGTGTCTTCCAAAGCAGCTGCACCATTTTGCATTTCTACCATCAGTGAGTGAGAGTTCCTGTTGCTCCACATCCTCACCAGCATTTGGAGATGTCAGTGTTTTGGATAGTTGTCCTGGAGGTCCTGGTCCATGACCAAACTTAAATGGTATCTCACTATTTATCTAATTTAAAAATTAATAGACATTTATTCCTTTAGTTGAACCTCCTCAGGCAATCAGAGTGTATGATTTAAGATTGTTTTTGAGTAGTAAGGAATTAAGGTGTTGAAGTTTTATGTGCCTGCTACAGATGTTTTCTGAAAATATTTAACTGAACCTTTTGGAACCTCTCCTGATGGCTGCTGCCAGACTGAAAGGAAGGAGCCTTTCTCTCTCAGTCCCTCTTGGACTCCTCCCTGTGTCAGGGAGCTTCTTTCCAGTGGTAGGGTTTCTCATAGTTTTAACTTGCATTTCCCTGATGATATATAATGTAGGGCATTCTTCCCTAGGCTTATTTGCCATATTTATATCTTCTTTAGTAAGGTGTGTGTTAAAAGTCTCGCCCTTTTTTTTTTTCCTTTGGCCCATTTTTAAATTGGGTTGCTAGTGTTTTTATTGAATTTTAATAGTTCTTTGAATATTTTGGCTGACAGTCCTTTACCTGATGCATCATTTGCAGATATTTCCTCCTAGTCTAAGGCTTGTCTTCTCATTATTTTGATAGTGTCTTTTGCAGAGCAGAAGTTCTGTTTTGATAAAGCCCAGCTTATAAATTATTTATTTTATGGATAGTGCCTTTGCAGCTGCATTTAAAAAGTTACTGCCAAACCCAAATGTTGTCTTCTAGGAGTTTTATAGTTTTGCATTTTACATTTAAATTTTGTGAAGGGTGTAAGTTCTGTGTCTACATTCATTTTCCTGCATGTAGATGGCTAGTTGTTCAAACACCATTTGTTGAAAAGACCTAAAGTGAAAGCTTAGGTGATTGATTAAAATTTTTCTTCTTTTCTAATATATGGTTTCAGTGCTATGAGTTTCCCTCTGTGTGCTGCTTTCACCGCATCTCGCAGAGTTTTATAAGCTGTTTTCACTTTCATTTAGTTCAAAGTATTTTTTAATTTGAGATTTCTTCTTGACCCATGTGTCATTTAGAAGTGTGTTGTTGAATCTCCCAGGTATTTTGGGATTTTCCAGCTATCTTTCTGTCACTGATTTCTAGTTTAATTCCATTATGCTCTGAGAGCAGACATTATATGATTTGTATTTTAAATTTGTGATGGTGTGTTTTATGGGCCAGAATGTGATCTGTCTTGTACATGAGCTTGAGAGGAATGTGTATTGAGTGGCTCTTGGACCAAGTATCCTGCAGATGCCCGTTACATGGTGGGTGGTGCCGGTGAACTCCACCTGCCCTCACTGAGCCCCTGCCTGCTGGAGCTGCCCACTTCTGAGGGAGGGGTATTGAGGTCTCCACTTGAGGCAGTTGCCTCATCCATTCCATTTCTTCTTGCAGTTCTGTCACATTCTCCCTCAGATTTTGAAGTTTGTTCTCTTGTTAGACCATGTACATGTTAAGGATTATGTCTTTTTGGGAGAACTTATCAGGGATAAGCTTTCCTTGATCTGGGGTATCTTTGTCTGAAATTCAGTAGCTCTGTCCTGGCTTCCTTTTGATTCACGTTAGCGTGGTGTATCTTTCTCCATCCATTTTTTTTTTTAATCGAGAAGTGTCTTTATATTTAAAGTGGGTTTCTTGTAGATAACATATAGTTAGGTCTTGTTTCTTGATCTATTCTGTAATGGTTGTCCTCTGGTGCATCTGGAACATCGATGTTCACAGTAGTTAATTGGCACAGTTGCATTAAATCTACCTTGTTTGTTACTCTTTTCTACTTGCTGCCCTTGTTCTTTGTCCCTGTTTTGTCTTTCACTGTTTTTCTGTGTTTTTGATTTTAGTTGAACATTTTATAGGATTCCACTCTCTCTGTTATTGGCATATTAGTCATACTTCCTTTTGCATTGTTTCTGTGGTTGCCCCAGGTCTGCTGTGTACGTTGACAGGTGATCCAGGCCTACGTTCAAATACTGCTGCATCCGCCTCGGGGGTTCTGGCACATCACGCCAACAAGTCCCTTACTTCACTGCTGTCACTCATTTTACTCTTAGGCAAGTGCACGCAAGTGTGGACACATCGTTGGTAATATTATTTTAGACAAACTATTTTGAACAAAGATTAAGAGTAAGGAAAAGAAAATGTTTATTCTGCATTCACTTACTCTTTCTCTAGTGCTTTATATAATGGGAGTTCCTGCCTTCTCTCTGAAGAATTTCTTTTTTACATTTTCTAAGACAGGCCTCCTGGCAACAAACTCTCTCAGTTTTTGTTTGTCTGAAAAAGTCTCCATTTCTCCACTTTGGAAGGGCACTTATGCAGGGTATGGAATTCTGGGTCAGTGTTTTTTGCCTCTCAACATTTAAAATATTAAGTCCCCCTTTCTCTTGCTTGACATAATTTGTGCCTCTATCCTTGTAGGTGAGGTTCCCCCTCTCTCTTCTTTCATTGACTTTTTCTTTGATTTTCTGCAGTTTGAAAATGATGAGCCTAAGTGTGGGTTTTGGGGGCATTTATCTTGTTCAGTGTTCTTCAGACTTTTCTGGGTCTGTGGTTTTCTGTCTGACATTAATTTGCGGACCATCTTCAGTCACTATTGTTTCAAATATTTATTCTGTTCCTTTGTCTCTTCCTTCCGTGAGTCCCCTCATGTGCCCAGTGCGCCTTCTGTATGCATCCCATTGTAGTTCGGGGATATTCTGTTCTGTAGTTTCCAGTTTCTTCCCCTTTGCTTTTCAGTTGTGGTAGTGTCTGTGGAGATCCTTGGGCTCAGACACTGACTCGCAGCCACGTCTAGTCTCCTGTAAAGCCCATCAGAGGCTGCTTCATTTCTGTCGTGTTGGTTTTGATCACTGGCGTTTCTCTTTGGCTCTCTTGGAATCCCTGCCTCTCTGCCCTGTAGCCTGTCCGTCCCTGCGCACTATCTGCAGGACCCACTGGGGAGCCCTTAGCATCTCGATCACGTTGTTTTAAATTGCTCTGAAAGGCCTGCTGTATCTGAGTCTGGTTCTGATGTTTCTTTCCCTTTTATGTCTTGTAAGTTTTTCTTGAGAGCTGGGCATAATGTGTTGAGTAAAAGGCCTTCAGTAATATGGTGAGGTGTAGGGGATACAGTCCTTTTAGTAAGTCTCAGTCTTTTAGTGAGTCTGGACCTCTGCTCTGTGGACCCCACACATGCCTCAGTGTCCTTCCCCTTCTGGCGGGGCAGGACTGCGAAAGGGCTCTGGATCTGGGCGTGTGACCCCCAGGCCAGTCAGGCCCTGATAAAAGCCCAGCACGTCCTGCTCTGGTTAACTAGTCTCCCCGAGGGCAGGCCTGTTGAGGAAAGCACAGTACTCTGGCCTATTTCAAAACGATTCCTTTTCCTTTCCTTCTGCCAGAAGCATGAGGGGATTTTTCTCCACTATTCCTGGTGAGGGCAGAAGTCAGTGGGGCCTGTTCTCTCTGGCTTCCCTCGGAATCCACTCCAGCAGTTTGTCAGGAATAGTCCCGGTGTCCCTGTCTTGGTAACTGGCTCCTGTGGAGGCCTGTGATCCTGGGTTTAGGCTCCAGGAAGTCATAATGCTGTGCCTTGGCCCACTGGTCTCTCCAGTCTGGGGGCTGTAGTTTGCCCCATGACCCCACCTTTCTGCTGACTCTAAAGAGAATTGTTTTTTCCAGTTTGTTCAACCTTTTACTTATCGTTAGGGCGGAGTGGCACCTTTTAGCTTCTTCCATGCCAGCCGGGAAGCCAGCAGCTGCGCCCTGGTTTTAAACATTGTGGTTATTAAGGAGGACAGTTGGGCTCCCGAGTTCTGACCCTGCTGCCCGGCAGTCCTGTCGTGCTCTGGGGATCTCCTTGAATGCCTCCCCTCTGCACAGCCGTGGGTCCTCCCTTCCCCTTGGTTTCATGGGAGAGGGGCAGGCAGTGTTGAGCGCTCATGTGCATTAGGAGACATGGGTAAAAGTCAGAGGTTGTCTGACGGATTCTTGCGCTCTTTGCCTTAGTTGTGACATGACATGGATCTTCGTGTCATCTCTAGCGCGGTGCTGTTCAACTTGTACACTCTGCTAGTCCCTCTGGGTACCAGGGCTTGCAGGTTGGATAAGATGCTGCAGACGTTTTGCGTTGCCTTGGGTCAGTTTAATAGTGTCTGTTCTCTTATTCTCAGGACCTTTTGCTACCTTAGACAACCCCCCACACTTGGTGCCTAATCTTCTCCACTTTGGGTATCATGAAACCAGGTGCAGGCAGGTCGTCTTCCCCAGCGGGCTCATTCGTCACCACCCCTGTCCCGCAGATCACAGCTGTGTAGCGGTTCTGCCTCAAGCTTCTTGCACGTCACACCGTGTTCTGTAGATCTGAAGCAAAATCAACACCATGACCCTCCCCGTCCAGTGCCTTGCAGTTTACAAGGGACTGTTACCTGGTCTGTCACTGCCCAATGTCTGTCCCTGAGGAAGAGACCAGGAAGAGAAGCCGGATAGCCTGAGACACTCTGGGAGTTGGAGGGCCAGTCTGAGGCTGGCCTCGTCCTTCCTGTGGACAGGGAGTGAAAGCAAGAGATTCCGTGGAGAAGCAGCCTTCGTGCCTCTCCTCTCATCCCAACCTTTCCAGAGACGCTTAGGTCAGAGAAGAGACTAATGGATTTGCCCCTATGGTTCTGTTTTATATTCCTTTTGAGGGACTGAGGGAGAATTAGAAAAGGGGCTCAGGCGCTTGGTAGAACTCCGGACTCTGGTGCAGGAACGGAAAGTAGAGCTTTCCTGTCAAGGACAGCCGAGGTCGCAGAGGGCAGGCTCAGGTGGGCTCCAGCGAGTAGCCCTGAGGCCCAGTCTGCGGAGGAGCCAAACGCTTCCTCACTGGGGAAGATGCGGTGTGCGCGGGGGCGGGTTCGTGCTGCTCCTCGGTTTCTTATTTGTTAGGGTCGAGGCATGGCTCTGTGTCCTGACGCTTGTGGACCACCTGGTGCATTTGGTGTGAGTTCTCCACTGGAGACCTGTTCTCACCCCTAAGCTGCTGGCACCTGCATGTTCAGTGGGATCTTACTGGATCAGGTTAAGCAAGTGTCCTTTGTAATCTTAACTGTGTTGTTCCCTGTGTCCCCCTTGAATCTTGCAGCAGTCTTTGCCTATATTTCCCTTACCTTACCCCCTCTTCCCTGTACCAGCATATTTTTAGAACTCACTTTCCTTTGTGTCACCTGATTGAAAGCTAGAGACTTCATTTACATGAGTCATTTGCTATTCAAAGTTTTGTTCTCATGGAGGACAAAGTTTTGTGTTCAGGTCTCAGGTGTTCAGGTATGACTCACCATGGCCTGAGGTGCAGCGAGCTGAGACCAACACCTCTTAGAATTTGCCTTTTCACCTTACAAAAAGGAATTGAGGCCCAAATGGTCAGCTGCCCTCTGATAAAATGGTCTACTGCAATGTGCCTGGATATGTGGTTGTCATTTACTTATTTAAAAAGCTTCATTGAGATATAATTTACATTCCATAGAAATGGTTGTCTTTTGTCCCTCTGTTTAAGTTTGGAGATTAAGGGATGAACTGTACAGCATATTGAATGAAAACACAGACGCTGTATCTGGCAGCCTTACAAATATTTGGTTCCTGAGGCTGCTAGTTTGCCAGCCTTTGGGCACTTGGTAAAAGCAGAAATAAGCCAGTCAGTTATCAAGTCTCATGTATGAGTTAGAATTTTGATATTTGTGTTTCTTTTTAAAAATGTAGTCAGTTTTGAAGTTGGCTTTTAGAAAAGCATAAAACCAAAAAGTGAGTAATTGATCATTGTTCCTAGATTTTGAAAAGATAGTACTACTACTTCAACTAATTAACCTTAAGTTTATAAAAAACAAAACAAGGGAACTGCTCTCCCTTTTGCAATCCGTCGTGGATCTGGGACGCCATGTGCTGTGCCTTCCGTGTGGCCTCTGCCGCCTGGAGGTGGGCAGGGAAAGTCTGTCGGTTATACTCCTGCTGTCAGCCTGGGCAGATTCCTGGAAGGCCTTTTTTTCCCCCTTAAAAAAATTGAAAGTGTTTATGAGTTAGAGTCTGCCAGTGAGACGAGGACAAGTATGCATGACCCTGAAACGAATGTTTTAGGACAGTTAACACCAGAAGCAAGCGTCAGAAGGAGAGGCGGGAGTTTAAGTTTTGCAGAGTGCGACACATTGAAATGTCAGTCAGTGGGCTCAGGTTTTAATTACAATAAAAAACTGTCCTAGTTTTTAGGTGAATTGTTCTTCAAGTATGGCAAGAAGCTTGGTTTTCTAAGCTTGGTATGTTTCTTAAGGTAATAATAGACTAAAAGCTATTTCTCTTGAAAAGTAGACATGTATTCAGAAGAATTTTGAATGGTCTAGAAACAAATGCTGCATTAAAAAAAAAAATTTTAAGTCCTAGAGAACAAGACAGTTGTAGCAGAGAGATCGGTGGTTGCAATACTGAGACTGGCTTTTTGGGAGTCTGCGGACAACGTGCATTATTAGGGAGCAGTAGAACTGCACAACCCGAAGGCACCCTGAGGCCATCCTGTGCGGTGGCCCTTCGTTAGGGCTGCACATCACAGTTCTTGGGGACGCTTCCGAAACCCACTGTGTGCACTCCATTTGTAAAGACTAGTTCCATCAGCCCTGGATGGGGTCTAGGCATGTATATTTTGGAAAATGTTTTCCCAGGTGTTTCTGCTGATCACAACTGAGTAGGAACCACTGATTTAATCACATTATTTAACAAGAATTTGAGATTCAGAGAGGTTGGCATCAGATACTCAGTGAATAGTTGGTTCTGTTGTGATTTCGTGGGGTGGGCAGCCTTTGGATTTCCTGGGGGTTTGATGTGGGAAGAGTAGGGGGTGGGAAACAGGTGTGAAGCTGGGCAAGTGGGAGAGGCTGGAAGACTTTTGAGGTTCCCCATGGTAACTGGAAGCAGTGTGGAGGGGTGCTGGGTTAGGGCGCTTTGAGTTCAGTGCTAGAATTAGGAAACGTCAGTGGTACGGCAGGGTAGAGCTGTGTAATGAGTGGGGTGGGAAAGCGGGGCCTGTGCAGGTGAGAAGCCTGCAGAGGTGATTGAGGGTGGCTGCTTGCAGGGAAGCTGGGCACCCTGAGGCCCAGGTTGGAGTGGAGGCCAGGTGCAGATGTGGAGAGGGGGCCAGAGGGCTCATGCCAGGTGACCCTGCTGTGTGCATGGCAGGGCTGTGGGGCTGGTGGCAACTGTGGGACCGACTGAAGGTGGGAGAAGAGCAGAGCTCTGGCATTCTTTCTGTAGGAACATTCATTAGTGTTCCAGAACCGCTGGCCCTGAATTCTTCTAATTCTGTTTCCAATCCCTGAAAGAGAAGTCTGAGAGAATTAAAAACTCAGAATTCCTAGATACAGAACCTTATTTGAGTGTTGCTAGAGTTGAGTCAGCGTTCTAGCAAGATTTGTGTTTTTCATTAAGTAAAAGTTTTTAGGGTTTTTTTTGCCACTTGTTAATGTTCCAAAGGAGAAGGGCTCATGTGACCAGCCAGGTACTGAAACCAGCAGAGAAGCTCCTAAAACTGCTCTGTAGACTTTGAGTTCAGTCACAGCATTAGATCCTATCACAGCATTTTGGACAGACCTTGGGAGCCTGTTTCATGATCCAGGTTACAGATTTAAAATTTAGAAAGTGAGTTTTTAAGGCCATATCCATGTGCAAGAAAATATGTGTTAAAGGTAGCATTGGCCATTAAATATGGAGCATAAGTGGAGAAGTGATGTGTTTTACTTGGGATTCAGGTAGATCTCCCCCCTAACTCACTTTCCTTGATCTGTCACAGTCACACACGTTCTCATGGCCTTCTGGGAGGAATAAATATTAACCATTTCTTTTGTCACAAGATTAATAAAGGCTGGGTTGTGGGCTCTTGGGAGAATTTGGAATGGGGTCTGTAGCAAAGCTTAGACCCTGGTTGGCCTGGTTTCTAGGATTGCTCTTGATTTGGGAGCCTTTGCTCAGTTCTTCTACAGCAGTGAAGCTTTGATGTTTTTAGAAATGAAAGAGAACAGTCTTCCTTAAACTTGCTGGGTAACAGATGCCTGTCTGAACATTGTAACCTTTTGCGTACCCACTCCGTGTGGACGTGTAGAGGTCCCTCTGTCCTGACACGTCGGGATGCATGGAAAGGCCCAAGTTCACTGAGCGTGTAATTGGCAGATCCAGGTTCCAACCCAGGCTTGTTTCATCCTTAAGTCTGGGCATTTTGTCCTGCAAACAGTGAAAAGTGTGCGCATCAGTAATTATGCTATGCACTGAATTGATTCCAGAGTTGAAAAAATCATGCTGTCTTAAATTTTAAATATGATTGTCATGTTCCAAAGAGGTTTAAGAAACACAGGGCCTACTGGATAGGATCTTCCTTAATGCTCTTGTTTTTAACTGTGGTGCTTTACTAATGAATTAGAACTGATTTTGGTTGCCATGAAAATAAGCCTGGAAAAAAAGAGGCAAACATTGTCATCTGGTGAGCATTTTGGGTTATTTCCCGGAATGTTGACCTTTCTCCCCTTCCCCAATCACTTGTATGACCTGATGCACTATTGTTGGGGCCGGGAGCTTGTCTGCGCGTCCGTCTGCCATTACAGCCCTTCCAGGTGGTGACTGGTGCCCAGCAGCTGTCCGTGCGGAGGTGGTGGGTGGTGCTCTCACTAGGCACTGGGGGTCCTGGGTCCCTAAAGGAGTCAGTGTGGCTGCCAGAAATTGTTGAGACGTGAGTCACTGGGCCAAGTAGCATATCAACAAGTCTGTAACATAATTTTGTCCGTAAGTCTCTGCACTGTCCAGAGCTCCCGGAGTAGAGCCGCTCTGCAGAGTCTGAGCCCAGCTGACCCAGTGGGTTAGCACCAAGTGTTCAGCTTCTGGGACTGGCTGCAGCGCTTCAAAAAATGTGTAAAAAGTGTTTTTCTGTTTGTGCTGGGCTTACATGTGGCTGATGCATGAGGTGGATTCTGTATTTCGTTTCTGCAGGAATTAAAACCCTTTTGCAGCTGGCAAGGCTGACAGGTGATCGAGCAGGACAAATGACTGCATTTGGTCATGTTGGGAACACCTGTCATCCTTCTCAAAGCCAAGAGGTGTCTTGTGCCCTCCTTTCCTGCTTGAAAGGAAACATTGGGGGACTCGGGCAAAGTTGAAATCTGTGGCAGCTTCCAGAATGTGTCATTTCCAAAGCCTGGTACCTAGAGCCAAGAACTGCTTAGTTTCCTGGTGGTTTTCCTGCCTTTGGAAAGTTCTCTAAAGGAGCATGGACGTCAGGTGTGTGTGGCTTGTAACAGATGTGGCCGTCAATGCTGTCGGTCCAAGGCTTTCTGCGGGATGTTCAGGCATCGGGTGCTTGTGACCGCGCCGAGAGTGTGTGCCCATGTCCTCGCTCACAGTCGGGGGCAGGACCTTGCGGGGCTCAGGCTGGTGAGCCTCAAGTGGCATTCTCCTCTGGTAAAGGGTTGCTTTTTAGAGTTTGGGTGGGAGCTTTTATTCCAGTGGCTGATGGGGGAGAGAACAGCCCCCTGGTGTCACGTGTTGGGGACCCTAGGCCCTGACAGCAGCGACCTCTGCGAGGCCAGGTGTCTGTTTCCGTGGACAAGGGCTGGGAGCCCCCAGCAGCGTCTGAGGGGTATGTCGAGTGTTGTGTGCCTGTCTCAGTCTTCACTGGCCTGAGCTGCCTGCCTGCCGTCCTCAGGACAGGGAGGCCTCTGCATCTGTGCTCACGGGCTCGCGCTCTTGCAGGAGGAGGAGGAGCAGGAGGAGGAGGATGATGATGAAGACGACGACGACACTGACGACCTGGACGAGCTGGACACTGACCAGCTGCTGGAGGCGGAGCTGGAGGAGGATGAGAACAATGAGAACGCCGGAGAGGATGGGGACAATGACTTTTCTCCCTCCGATGAGGAGCTGGCCAACCTGCTGGAGGAGGGCGAGGAAGGGGAGGACGAGGACTCAGAGGCGGACGAGGAGGTGGAGCTGATCCTGGGAGACAGTGAGTCCGGCATCACCTGCCTTTCGGCTCCGCCAGTGCACGTGGGAAGGTGGCAGTGCTGGTCCCTCCATCCTTCCCTTGCTGCTGTTGGCGCTTGTCCACCCTGTTTGCCCCTCAGCCCCGGGTGCTATGTAGGACACACAGCTGCCACACCTGGGTGCCCACGGGGTCCGTGTGTGTCACTGCTCAGTCTCCGTGGCCTTCTGGGCTGCATGGGCTCAACAGAGGCGCTGACAGTGGAGATTAGCCTGAGGCGGCACAAGCCCACGGTAGGGTGTAGAGCGCAGGCTCAGAGCTCTGTCTCCGGCACCCCAGGCCACGGCAGGGGAGTGGCCCTGCGCTCGTCCCCATGGCGTGCAGCATGGTTAGGACCTTCAGCTCTTGGCAGCCGTATGCTGAGGTCACACAGGTACCAGGTGCTGCAGGGTCTGGTGCAGGCCAGAGGCTCCCCCGGGCTCCACTCCTCACCAATCATTGGGCCCTGCTTGTGCCTCGTAGGCCCAGGAGCACGGGTTTCTCACCATCCCTGCTGCCGTCCTCCAGGCTCTTTCGGCTGCACCTCATCCTCTGGGTTTCTTCCTCGGCTCTCAAGTGCAGTCAGGAGGGAGTCCCAGAGGACGTGGTCGCACGGTTCGCCTCCCACGGCCTGGGAGCCGTGGGCAGGTTTCACAGCCTCAGAGTGGTGGTAGGGCCTTTCCTTCTGGATGGCTCCTCTACCTGATTTTGCTTGGCCAGACATGGTTTACCCACTTCATCTGGAACCTGGAAGGTTCCTTTTGCTGCCACACCGTTTTGCCCCTTTCCTGATCCTTGCAAAGGTGCCTGAGAAGGCAGAGGGCCAAGTGGGGGCTCCTCATGTGCCGGACGCAGTGCCACTGCCCTGGCTCCCCTGGCATTGCCGTGCCCGCCTGTGCCTTTTCAGGAATTTGCTCCCTGCAGAGGGTGCACAGAAAGTGCAGAGGAATGGATCCTGGGCTGGCTCTGCTGCCTTTTGGAGGCCCTCTGAGCAGAAATCACACTGTTGCTTGGTTCAGCCTTCATGTAGCTGCCCCAGGGCCGGGCACACTGCTCACTGTGGCCCCAGCCTGTGGGGCGTCGCGTCAAAGCCCTGGGACAGGTAAGAGCAGGAGGCCCCAGGGGACCCCTGTTGCCAACAAGTCTGCTCTCGAGCCCCTCCCAGGAGCTAATTGGTGTGTTTTCTTCTTTCTGGAAACAGGTAGTTGCCTGGCTCAGGTATAAATGAGTGCAGGCACTCCCTTCCCAAGAGCCTCTGTAAGCCTAG
Source organism: Phataginus tricuspis (assembly GCA_029783875.1). Taxonomy (NCBI): domain Eukaryota; kingdom Metazoa; phylum Chordata; class Mammalia; order Pholidota; family Manidae; genus Phataginus; species Phataginus tricuspis. Next base: position 110,750,277 of record JAQQAC010002837.1, read on the forward strand.
TGGGTAATGTAGGCACTTTCTTACCTTTCAGCTGACAGCTCGGACAACTCGGATCTGGAAGATGACATCAGCTTATCCCTGAATGAGTGAGGTGCCATCGCCGCGTGGAAGAGGGTTCTCGGCAGGCGACAAAACAGTCACGAGTTCGGAACACCTTCCCTTCCTTGTCTTTTAAGGAACTGCGGGCCCTGCATTCAGAGGATCATGGCTTAGAAAGTCGCTGGAATCTGAGGGTCCGTCTAAAAAAACAGTAACACCCACAAAAGACAACAGGGCCCAGGCCCTGTACTGCTTCCCCTTCTCCTAGAATGGGCATCTTCCTCAAGGGGGAAAAAAAAAAACAAAAAAAAAAACCACGTCTCTCGGGTTATTTCACAATATATTTTCTTTGTATAATGTTCTTTACTTAAAGAACAAGAAATAGTTTTTTATAAAATTAAAAAAAAAAAAAACCCAGGCCTTTATAACTGAGGGCATGAACTTATACCCACCAGGTCTCTTGTCCCTGCACTTCATTTTCAGTGGAAGAAAATGATGTCTGAAGAACAAGAGGCATTTTTACATACATATTTAAATGAAAGGAAAATTGTGATTTCTTAAAATAAGGATTAATATTTTATTATAAATATAATATATGATTTTTACCCTGTTTTGTTGCCTCACATGCTGTCAGGTCCATTCGTTCCCCTCCAGGCCAGCGGTGGGGCGGGCAGTACCGTGTGCTGGGCAGCCACCCAAACGCGCCCACCCTCAGGCTGGGCAACAGGGTCGCTGTGGATAGTGGGTTCCGTGGAGTCGAGGGAGCTTAGGATATAAGTTCACTCCCTCGCTCTTTGTGATTCAGTTTTTCAGCAATCTTTTTTTCTTGTTTCTCCCCAATGTGGAAATTACAAATCAAAGGCCTTTTTCTTTAATGTAAAGTGTATTTATTTAAAAAAAAATACAAAATAAACTACAAGTCTGTCTTTGTTTATAGCCTTTCCCTGTTCTCTTTGACCCCAGCAGCTCTGCCCCTTCGCTCGGCCCTGGCCAGGCCCCGGGAGGCGCCTCTGAGGCAGCCAGAGGGCAGGAGGCGCACAGGCAGTGTCCCACCCCCGGGGGACCGCGCGGCAGAGGCGCCCGTGCGTGTGGACACCCCTCTCCTGGGCTCTGAACGGAGGCCTTCCCACCCTCATACAGCTTGTGGAGCCAGGAAGTTACTAGTTAGGGCCCGGCAGCTTTCGGAGCCCGGTGCTGGCAAAGCTGAGGGGCGCGAGTGCCCTGGCCGTCCCTGTGGCTGGGTGACCGTCTCCCGGGCAGCTCCTCAGTGTCAGCAGCCTTGGTGTGAGGCCTGGGCACCCCACCCTGTCGCCTGCCCTCCCTCTCACCCTGCTGTCCGCCCCACAATACATCCGAGGCCCTGGTCTCTCTCTTCCTCTGGGTTTGCCCAGGTGACAGCCCTGGTCCCCTTACATAGGATTACACAGCTGGAGACTTCTCCCTTCTGCTGGGAAGAGGGGACACATTTGGTTGTGAATAAACAAGCAAAACGAGATGCTAGAACTCACCAGGGGCTGGGAAAGCCTGCCGGGCCTTGGAGCCCTGTGCACTTTGTCACAGATGTGGGCCCATGTCCCTCCCTGGAACGCTTGGTCCTCTAGAGAGCCGAAGACTCAGCTCTTAGGTTGCCTCATGCCTCAGCCTAAACGGGTTGCTAACACCTAACTGGTGGGGCAGAATACATTACAAGAAAACCTGTTCATAGTCAAGACATAGGAAGAGCAAGAACACCATGTTCTGGTGTACTGGGTCATGGCTCCCCAATCTCTGCCCACAGCTCCTGGGGGGCGCCTGCAGTCTCCCCCAGGAAAACAGGGTTCTGGCTGCTTTGACAACAAGCCCTCTGGGAGGCAGTCTCAGAGGCTAAGGGAACATCAGCCCTCTACCTGGCCTCCAGTCACTTAGGAAGAGATGCATGGGGCTCACTCAGGCAGGCAAACTATTCTCTCTCTGGGGCATCTGAGGCCCCCGCCCCACGCCTTGTGCCCACCACCTGTGCAAGAGGTCACAGACCTGCTGTGGTTCAAGAGCCAAAGAAGTGGCTGAGCAGAGGGTCTGGGAGCGGGAGGAGGAATGCCCACCGCCAAACCAGTTCTGGACCACAGCACCTGCCCTGAAGTGTGACAAGGCCAGGGTGGAGGTGTCCTCCCTGACCGGGCTTTCTAGCAGGTTCCTGTCCGGGAAAGCCGGGAGGCAGTGCACCCTGGGCCCTGAGCACGCATTGTGGGGCAGCCCGAGGAGTGTGCACTGAACTCGGGCAGCAGCTCTGGCCTGTGACCGAGGCCTTTGTGGAGGAACTGCAGGAAGCAGTGATGCCTCCACCACCCACCTCTCCTGCTCTTGGCAGCGTGCCACCCTGCAGCGTGGCCCTGGCTCAAGGGCAGATAAGCACGTCTGATGGTCCTAGGGTTGACATTCCGTTACCAACAAGCGGGAGCCGCACCTCCCCAGCCGTGTCCTGTCTGCTCCCCATCCACCCATCTCCCAGGTCCTGGGAAGACCTGTCACTGTCCTCGTGGAGGCGTGCATCCTCCACGCAGGCCACACCGACTCTCAAAAGCACCCAGATGTCACCTATGCTGCCTCATGCCGGCAAGGGAGGGAGAATGGCAGGGCCCCTGGAAGCCTGAGGTCCTGCTCTCCCTGAGCCCCAACTGGGATCCTTTGGGAACATCCAAGCAGCCACACAAACATGCATATTAAGAGTGGCACTGGGGCTGAGCGCTGTGGTGACAGCTGCTGTACGACAGGTTTCCTGCCCTGGCCCTGCCCTGACACTGCTGGCCACACGGCTTTTCAGAGACAAGGGGACGCAGGCCACAAGGCACCCCCTTCCCTCCCAGCCCTGCTTGCACAGCTGTGAGCCTGGTGCTGCACACACCCCAGTGATGGACCACCTTTCCTCACACAAGCCCGTCTCCCAGTGTCCCCACTTCCCCAGCATGGGGCCTCTGGGCATGTCACGTCTGCTAGTAAGAGCATCTTCCTACCTGCCACTGCTCCCTAGCCACGCTACGCCACTGAGTTCCACAGGGCAGGGTCTCTGGGTCCCCACAAAACTCTGGTACTGGGCACGGCCCTGCTCCAGTAACAGCCCCCAACGACCGAAGACAGAACTCAAACCACCAGATGAAGTTAGGAATTAAGTAGGAGAGCTGCCTCCCAGCCTCCACTCCAGCATGCGGCCTCCTGCGTCCCAGGGCCTGGGCCAGCGGCAAGGGGCCTGCAGGGAGGGAGCTGGCACGGCTGGTGCCATCACCTCGGCAGGCTCCTCCCTGTCACTGCAGGGCCACACACCTACCATCGGGCCTCCAGAGGCTGCGCTGCCCAACAGCAGTAGCTGCGACCCACAGACCCGCACGCCACCGGGGCAGGAAAGCCAGAGCCAAGCCAGCTGCAGGCCCGGGCTCACCCTCCTCTGGCAAGGCCGCCCGCCTCAGCCGGGGTGAAACCCAGTGTGGGCAGCACCCCGGCTCAGTCCAGAGCCACCTCCCACCAGGATGCAGACTGGGAGGACGACAGGACATCTGCGGGCACACGCTGGGGCAACTTCAGTTCTTTGAGGAAAAACTTGATTAAACCAGAACTCTGAACAGGATTAAAAATCCATCCTCTGACAAAGGCTTTACTGACAACTTTCCATACAGTTAGTCAAAAAATAAAAAAATACAGAACACAGCAGACAGCATCTCATACACTAGAAACCAACGTGATAGGAGTCCCTTCTCATGGCTGGAAGAAAGCCCGGAAACCTAAGAACGTGGTTTTGGGGGGGACAGGACTCTGGTCCCCCGCCAAACGACCTGAAACGACCCAGCAGAGAATTCACACCAAAAGGGGTAGCACAGAGGGGCATGAGCTCTGAAAATGACCGCTGTGACACAGACGTGGCGCGGGGCTAGGCAGTGTCCCTCACTATGACTATCACCATGTGCTCCTCCTCCAGTTTGCCCAGGGTCCTCAGCGCCGCCTGCAGGTACTGCTGCGCGAAGGCGCAGGGCGGGAAGGCGTAGAGCATGCCCGTGCTGTCTCTGCCCTTGGACCCTCCCACGGGCAGGCTGATCACCCCCGCCGCCTGCTTCTGCTTCAAGTAGGAGACTAGGTTCCTGAGCAGCCGCCTCTGCAGGCCAGGCTCCACCGCTGGCGTCCCCTCGGTGCCCGGGGCCGCCTGCGTGGCGAGGAGCACAGCGTAGCCGTTGGGGCTCCCTTGCTTGATGCGCCGCGTGACCTCGTCGAGCTTGGGCTGGTCCAGCCGGAGGCGCTGGGCGATCTTCAGCTGGGTCAGCTTGCTCCCGGAAGCGTGGTCTTTGAGGAGGCCGCTGATAACCCCCTGGTCCCCTTCCAGGACGTGCATAGCTGTCGGGAAGCAGCTGTTTTTCAGCACCAGCAGCCCGGTCCAGCCCAGCGGCAGCGTCTGGGCGTACTCCGAGAGGCTCTTGAGCTTTTTGGCCTCGTGCTTCGGCTCCTCCAGCGGCCTGGGCTCAGCCTCGGCGGTCCGGTGATTGCGTTCGCTCTCGCGCGCCTTCTTTCCGTGGGAGGAGTCCGCCGCCTCGTGGTGGTGGTGGTGGCCGCGCTCCTCGGCCCCGTGCCTGCTGTTGCTCAGGGAGTTGCTGCCCGCGTCCCTGGCCCCTTCGCCGGCGTGGTTCTCCTTGCGGCTGCGCTCGGGGGTGCGGTCGGAGCCCCGCTCTGCCGGCGGCCCGCCACCCTTGGTCCTGCTCCTCTCCTCGTGAGGGGAGTGGGGGGCCCTCCCGCGCTCACTGGAGAGGCTCCTCCGCTTCCGCCTCTCCTCCCAGGGCTTGGGCAGGCCCCGCTCCCCATCGCCTCCCCAGCGCTCCCCACTCCGGCTGCGCACAGAGCGGCCGTAGCCCTCCAGGCTGTTCCTGCGGTCAGCGCCCTTGCCCGGGCTGGTCCAGTCCCCTTCCAGAAAGGCCCGCTCTCGGTCCGAGTAGAGAAGGTGCGGGGGTGTCCGGTCCCGCGCCCGCAGCTCGGCGTCCAGGCTGCGGTGCCGGGGGTACCCGTCGGGCAGCAGCTCGTAGTGCACTGGGAGCGGGGAGGGCTGGTACTGCTGCGGGTATCGCGTCTCCTCCGCTTTGGCAAAATCCACGCGCAGCCGGCGCTCCGGGCCGCCCAGCGGGAAGCCCCGCATTTTCGCACAGGCAGCCTGCGCTGCATCCAAGCTCTCGTACTGGATGTAGGCAAAGCTGTCCCCTTTGACGTGGTCGATGGTCCGGATGCTCCCAAAGCGGTCAAACTCCCGCGCCAGGGCTGCCAGTGAGGTGTTCGGTCCCAGGCCCCCCACCCAGAGGCGAGTGGTGGGGTTGGCCTTGCCGTAGCCAATCTTGATGGGGTTGCGGCCGACCACCCGGCCCGACATGGCCACCTTGGCCCTGTGGGCCATATCAAGGTTCTGGAACTTGAGGAAGGCGTAGGCGCCACCCTGGCCGCGGGCGGGCCGCTTGATAACCACCTCCTCAATGATGCCGTACTTCTCGAAAGCCCGGCGCAGCTCCACCTCGGACACGCTGTGGTCCAGGTTCCCGATGAAGAGGTTGCGCGTGGCCCGCTGGTCGTCCTCGGGCATCAGGTCCTCCTCGCACACCGCGGGGTAGCCGTAGGGGCGCCCGCGGTCGTCGTACAGCCCGTAGTAGTCGAGGGCCCGCTCCCGGGACAACCCGACGGCCGCAGCGGCCGCGTCCAGGGCAAAGGCGGCGGCGGCGTGGCGGGCGCGTGGCTCACGCAGCGGCGGAGCAGCCACGGGGGACAGCGAGCGCTGCTTGTACTGGTAGCCGCCATGCAGCGGCAGGTACCCCAGCGGGTCGGCGGGCGCAGGCGGCCCGGGGGGCGGCGTGGAGGCGGTGGCGCTGCTGCTGCTACTGCGCCGGCTGCTCCCGCCGCCGCCGCCGCGCAGGTACACGGGCTCCACCTTGAGCGGCCGGTCGTAGAGCAGCAGCTGGCGGGCCAGGGCGTGCTGGCGGGCCTCGCGCGCGTCCTGCGGGTGCCGGAAGTTCACGTAGGCCACGCGGCCCAGCTCCGGCGTGTGCGACAGGCGCAGGCTGATCTCGCCGAAGCGCTTGAACTGGTGGAAGAGCCGGTCCTCCAGGTGCTCGGCGGGCAGCGCGGGGCTCAGGCTGCTGATGAGCAGCGTCTTGTACTCAGGCGCGGCCGCCGAAGAGCCGGGGCCCGCAGGCTCGGCCCCGGGCAGCGGCGGCGGCGGCGGCGGCGGCAGAGGAGACGCGCGGGGCGAGGCGCTTGCCGCTCCCGGGTCCCCCGAGGCCTTGCCGCCGCGTCCCCCGCCGCCGGCGCCCGAGCCTGAGGAGCGACCGCTGCCCGCCCGGTGGTTGGCGTCCCCGGCGCCGCGGCCGTCGCGATGCCCGCCCCCGCCGCCCCCGCTGCCGCGGGGCTTGTCGCGGACCCGCGCGGGGACCGGGTGCTTGGCGCCGCCCGAGGCCTTGTGCGCCGCCCGCCGCCCGCCCGCCTCGGCCTCCCGTTCGCGCTCCCGCGGCCGCTTGGCCGACGACGACGAGCCGCGCCCGCCGGGGCTCGAGTCCCGCTCGCTCTGCCTCTTCATGGCGCCGGCGCGGCGGGCGGGCGGGCGGCCCGCAGGCCCCTCACAGCGGCGGCGGCGGCGGCCTAGGAGGCAGCGCCCCCGGCGCCGCCATCTTGGACAAAAGGACTCGGCGCGGCGGTGGCGGCGGAGAGAGGCGGGAGCGGCGCCCAGGGCCGGGCAGCGCGTTATCAGGCTGCGCCGGCGGCGCCACGTGACCCCGTGGGGGGGCGGGCCGAGGCTGCGCCGGATGCGTCATCAGGCCGCGCCGCTGTGCGCCACGTGATCGGCGGCCGGCCACAGCGCCCTGGCGCCACCGCGCGGCCGAGGCCGAGGCTGCACGGAGGCCAGAGTGCCGGCGAGACCCGGGCCTCTCGCTGCCGACTCGCGCCACGCCTGCCCGGCGGCCACTGCCGCGGGGTCCCCAGTCCCGTATCTCCGAGCGGCCGCGTAAAGGCCACTAGAGCCGTGTCGTGCTAGTCGAGTGCCCGATACTGCCGGCGCGCCCGGGGCCCTCCGCTGCGCCGCGAGCGGTCAGCAGGCTGCGGGAGCCAACTTTGCGCACTCACCCCTCGTCCAGGGCCGGCCTTAGTTCCGCAGCGACGGGAGGGCATCCTGTCCAGGGGCCTGAGCCCCTCGGGGAAGCACCTTCTTCGGGGCGAGCTGCCGGAGGAACCGCAGAACCTGACCGCCTCGCCGCTGCAGCCACGGTGGGAGGAGCGCACGCGCCCTCCTCCTCCCAATCCGCAGCCCACGTGCAGGGCAGCCTAATGCGAACACCTGCACCTTCGCGGGACCTCCCGAAACCGGCTTGCAGAGGTGGAGTTAACGCCGCCTTCGTGGACCGCCTTGGACGGCAGCCTGAGAGCACAAGTTGGGTGTTCTCCCTGCTCCCCGGCGCAGTGCGGCCTGGAGAACACAGGCCTACGATGCTGGACTGAGACCCACCACCTCCTGACTTCTGGCTCCAGGCACGTATTTCTCGGCACTCGTCAAGGGAGTCAGATCTCAACAGTCCATCTAATGGCCCAAGCAGGGAGGTGGGGCCTGAGCAGTGGCTCCGCCTTCTTGCCTTCCGCTCGCTCGTACAGGGGGCCGCTAAGCCTCAGCGACCACACTGCAGGCGCTGGGAAGGCCCCTTACACAGATGTCCTGAATTTAGGGCCCTCACAGGTGCTGAGGACAGGCCAGTGCTTCCCAGTCCTTCCCTTCACGTGGTCTCCAACCAGCCACAGCTCAGGCGGACAACTGGTTTTCCTCGCGCGCCAGCCCGGCAGAGGAACTAACTACACCACCAGTTCCCACCACTTGTTCCCTTTGGGGCCAAGCCCTCAGGAGTTGTGGATTGATCCAGGGTAAACAAAAGCAAAAGGAAGCCTCTCTCCGGCTCTGTACAAACTAACTCCTCCCAGTCTTGCAAAAAACCTCAAGTAGGTGTCAGGGGCTTGGGTCTGACACTACACCACAAAGTTGGGCCAGCAAGTTCCTGTCCAGGTTGGCACGGCACTTGGAGGCAGCCAAGTCAAGTGCATCTTTAGAAGTGTGACAGAAGTCACCACACGCACTCAAGTCCTCATCACAGAAGGCCACCCCGAACACACCTTCAGTCCTATTTAGTACTCAGTGCCCCAGTGTAAAATCTCTGCACTGCAGACTCAATTCCACGCCGAGCACGAAGCTGCGCAGCCCTAGCCCCTGGCATGTGACTTCTACCCGAGGTCACTGCAGGGGCCTATCAAGCCCAGCCTCCTCCCTAGCCCTTCATAAGCCCACAGGCGTCAGCCCCGTGTCCCACTCTGTATCCAGCACTGAGGGCTGAGCAGCAGATGAGAAGGTACCTGGAAACTGTAAACCGGAAAAGCATTAACTGGTGTGGTCTTCAGTAGGGGCAGAACTGTATTTCAGTATTCACTTTAATTCTCCAGGGGCAGCTAGAAATGTTCTTCCTTTAATAAAAAAAATCCCAGACACACTTTGAAGTCCTAGGGTAAAACAGGAACAGAAGGAAACAGCCCCCCTTGGGGGCGCTGTACAGCCAGCATCCTCAGGAAAGCCCCAGGCTTCACACTTGACAGGGTCAGGAGGCCACCTAAAAATAAATTACAAAAGGCTTTTGGGGAAGACACAGATGAACTGTTTTTTCCCTCAGGTGTAGCAGGGATCCGCCAACTACAATTCAGTCCGTGAACTGGCTGCCTTGGGGGCATATTTAGGCATCAGTTCATTGATCTTGCGGATGTAGTCCGACTTCTCTGCACAGCCTTTGCATGTCTCCCCCCAGTCATCCAGGATCTTCTTTAGCTCTTTAACTCGGAGCTTCTTCAGGTCCACTGTGCTCAGGTCAATCTGCTTGTCTGGAGGAGAGAGCAGGGAAAGTAAGTAGCTGGGTGGGCATGGCCACGGGACCCCACAGTCCGGGTTGATGGCCCCTGCACAGCCACACAGGCCCTGCACGCAGGCAGCCCTACTGGTCACACTGGGGGAGACACTTCCTGCTGCCCGGAACCCTTCAACTGGAAGAACTGGTCTCATGCTGGCAGTGTCCACCACAGGCACCAGGGACAGGGAGGGAGGCCACATGGTCCTTGCAGGAGGAATGTGACTCCCACTCCAAGTGCCTCTCAAGTGGTTACAGCAGAGGTCAAGGTCACTGTAGAATGACGGCTTCAGGGTGACAAAGCACACAGGTCCCCCAGCTTCAATTTCCCGACACAGGCCCTGGTCAGGGGCGTACACTCCACGACCCCCTGCAGCCACAGGGAGACCTTCAGCCAACTGCACCTGTCCCAGGATCACTCTCCAAGGACTAGGCCTCCTTGACACAAGCGGGTGAGCACAAGCCCTTGGACACTCAAGTCACAATAGAATACGTTGCTGTTTAAATTTTACAGAAGAGGACAGCTGTTCCTGCCCTGACTCTTTCTGAAGACTTCACTGTTTTTCCACGGAGATGCATTCACCAAGAGATGCTTGGACACCGTAACTCCCGGGCTTGCCTGTCTGGACACAGTATTTCTTCTCAAAATACTAAAAAAGACTGTTGGGCCTTCAGAGCTTGCAGCCAGGACAAGCCGGTTAAACAAACCCAAATCAGAACACATCCCTTCTCTGCTCAGCTTCACTCAGACAAACAGCCAAATCTTCATCAACCTGCAAGGCCCTCGGTGACCTGCCCGTGCACCAGTCCTGCCGCTGGCTCCTCTGCCCTGGATGCTCTGCCATGGGCTACCCCTGCCACCTCCTCAGCAGGGCCTACTCTGACCCCCACCCACCACCGCCAGATCTACACCAGATCTGCTCCAGCCCTGTGCCCCAGCACTGCTTTCCCTGCTGTGCAGCTCAGTACCGCCTCCTTTATCACCTCCTCTCCCAGCTGGGAAGGAGACTCCATGACACCCGGGGACAGAGGGTCAGGGTCACCAGGCCAGGCCACACTCACCGTACTTCAGCTCACAGATCTGGCTGTCCTTCTTTTGGAGCTTCTCGCAGACCTTCTCCACAGGGATGTGGTGGGCCAGGGGCTTGGACACCTCGTTGATGATCTTGGTGGCTGCATCATCTGTGGCCCCAATGTAGTAACACTGAAGCAAGAAAAGACAGGGCCTTCAGGAAGCGCTACTCGAGAGCCATCTCCACCAAAACGGGGACGTCTCAAAACCTCTCCTTTCCCCATGCTCTGCCTGCAGTAGCAGACAGATCCAGGCGGTGCAAACCCTGGGTTTGTACTAATGCTCAGCCACCAGATGAGTTTGGGAGTCACCAGGGCTCAAAACTTCACACAGACAAAAGCAGGGACTGCCTGGGAAATTTCCGCTTTTGTTTCCTCAGGGTTCTTGTCCTGATTTGGCCCTGGCCTACCCCCTGCACACTCGCCATCCTCTCCTGTCCCCTGGCCAGCTATTCCGTCTGCCTGGGATGCTCATTCTCTTCCGGGACGAGGCCCCTTCCCTGGAGATTCGCGGCTGCTCTGCCTAAACTAGCCCTGTCCACAGTAGCACCCCGGTCGGTCTGCTTTGGGTACTCGCTGCCACGGCACCATCGGTTTGCCTGATTGTCACTCCCCCCCCCCCCAGGTCCCCAGTGCCCAGCAGGGGCTTATCACACCAACAGGATACAAAAATGCCCCGAGGGCGGAACGCACGAAGCGCTCAGTCCCCTCCCTGACAGGCAAGGGCGCCTCCTGTGGAGCCCAGGGTTAAACGCGGGCCAGGGCCGGCTAGGGGGCCGCACCAGCTACTCACCAGCCGATTCTCTTTGCCCCTGGCTTCGCGGCAGTACTTTGTAAGTTCTTTTTCAATAGAAGCTGGTGAGAATGTGACATCTCTGTCTTTGAGGTCCTGGTAAAATCTTCCCAGATAAGAGATACAAACTGGAGAAGAGGGAAGGGGGATGCTCAGCTACAATCCACGGCAGGGACCCCGCCAGCAGTTTCGACGGGGACACGCAGAGGGAATCCTCCTGCCGCCGTCCTCAGGGGCGCACCGCGCGGGCAGAGCCCAGGCCCGCGGGGAGCGAGCACCACCCAGTGACCCACGCACGGCTCCTGCTCCTTCGAGTTGAAGCTGAAGCTGAACACGGTAGAGACGGACACGCCGCCACCTAATGGGCAGCCGGGAGCTGCACAACGGCGACCCCAACGCCGCTCGTGCCCCGGCGACGCCTGGCGCGCCTCGCACCCGGAAGGCCCCCGAGCCCGCAGCCTGGCCGCTCCGCGCAGGGAGGGCTGGCCCCGGCGTCCCCCCTCAGCCAACTTCCCAGCCCGCACCCCCCGCACCTTCGCAGTCGCCCGGCCTCAGCGCCCGGCCGCCCGGCAGCACACTCAGGACCAGCGCCACCGCCAGCCCGCGCGCGGCCCACATCCTCCTCCGCCACCGCCGCCGCCGCCACCGCCGCCGCCGCCACCGCCGCCTCCCGACTGAGCCGCGCCCGTCGCGCCGCGCAGCACCGCCTCCGAGCCAGGCCGCGGCTCCCCATTGGCGGGGGGCTCACGCCCCCTCCCACACGCAGCGTCCCCATTGGTCCCCGCGCCTCGGAGCCCAGACGGGCGGCTCCACGCTGCCCTTCCCCATTGGCTGGCGGTGCCGCCCGCCCGCCCGCGCTCCCAGACCGTTGTCGAGCGCGGATTGAACCAGGCTCGTGCGCCGGAAGCGGCTGCGCGACGGCGGAAGCAGCCCAGGCCACCATGTCGGGTAGGGGCAGCGGCTGCGCGTGTCCGGGCTGCCGTGCTCGGAGCGGCAGGCCGCCGCTGGCAGGGCCCCGAGGGGCTCGTTCCCTCCCTTTCCTTGAGCGGTCGCGTGGGCGGGCACCCCGGCAGCGGCCGATCGGCACCGGGCGCCCTGCGCGGTCCCATTGAGTGGACGCAGGGGCCAGGGTCAGTACTCCTCTTTAATTCACATCACAGCAGTCAGGGGAGGGGTGGGGGCAGAGCGAGTGGCAGGTATTTACATCTAAAATTCACGTTACTTGCTGGGTTTAGAACATGCTACCACATATATACAGTGAAATACCTCTTGGGCCACTAGTACAAATTTTTTCTTTTGACTTTGCTCTCTGGTACAGGTAAGATCATTTTTAAATCACTTTTTAAACAGATACACAAAAGCAGTGGTTAGTTTTCTTATTTTAAATAAGCACAGGATATCAGAGGTTAAAAACACATTTATAGGGCTGAATACCAATGGGACATAACACTCTATACATTTTTTGCTCAAATTCCTGTACAAATACACAGCATTCAAATAGTTATTTACAAATATGCTTGCAAGAATGAAAATCAGTTTTTCACAATCTACTCAGAGGATTCCCATTTCCCCTCAGACTGGCTCGTTCTCCCAACAAGAGAGATTTGGAATTCGTCCTTTTCATCCAGTTAGGGAAAATGGAGAGGGAAAACAAACCCAGCTCACCATGCAGAGCGCAAGGCTGAGCGAACCCGCCCTTCCTGCCCTATCCCACCCACAGGCCCCAGGCCCCCAGCCCCGCACCACCACGTGGAGGAGGGACATGTTCCTATGTGACCACTGCCCTGTCCAGGGACTAAGGTTCAGAACTTCCTAAAATCTACAGATGCCTTCCCACCTAAGTCGAATCCAAAGCGAGCCCATGACCCTCTAACACTGGTGAACCCCGGATGGTCCAGGCCTGCCCTCCAAGGTGGGGCTGCCATGACTGATCCACTCTGCCTGGATCAGTCTGCTGACTAAGTCGTCCTTAGTACCAGAAAGGACCCCCTCTGGTGATAAACACCCCCAGATGCCCTTCGTCTTTCCTAGTGGGCTACTTGCTGCATCCCTGTCATTTACCACGCTGGCATTTAACAGGAGGAGAACACGCTGACCATGGTCTTGTTGTTTGGAAAAGGACTGTGAGGAAGGGACAGGGTCTAGGGCCCAGTCACAGAGACTAGTCACGTCGCTGGAAGAGGAACTAGGGACGAGGCCACCTGCTCGGCTAGGAGAAAGCCTGTGACCACCAAAGGTATAAACTCAAGCAAATGAAAGAAAAAACTACTTTGCCTGTAGACTTTTTCTTTTTTCAAGTAACTTAGAAGCACCCTGGTGAAACACTATTGCCACCCAAATTGTCCCCCCAAATAATAAAACAAGAAGAAAGTCAGTGCCCTGACCTGAAAGCTTCCCTATAAAGACCATGGCACTCTGCCCAACAGACTGGGGAGGCTGGAGAAACTGCCCTCCTGCCCACCTTGAACCCTGAGTGCTGGTCCCATGGGCCTGGAGCAGGGGCCCTGCTCTGGGCCACTTGGGAAAGGATAACTTAACCTCTGCGGCTCTCTACTTCCAAAAGGAGGCACTCCCTCCTGCCCTCGCTACCCAGGAGCTGAGCCTGACCACAAATCCTCAGGGCCTGGAAGCCTGGCTGGGCAGCCAGCCCCACTGCTCGGAGGTAGTGCTGAAAATCCCTGATTCAGGAGCTGGATGGTGGGCATTTTGGTCATTCTGATGGCTCGGTGGGACTTTGGCCCCTCCCACATCCCAGGCTCACTCCTACACCAGCTTGTCTCTCAAAACACATGGCCCCTGGGCCCTGGAGAAGAAGGTGGCAAGGGTCCCTCTGGCTCCACATTCCCACCCAAGCCCCGGTGGGCAGGAGACCACCTTTGCAGATCCCTTCATGGGGGGCTCCTGCAGGGCATGAGGTGTATTGAGAGCAGAAGGGAGCAATTGTTCAGAAATCAAAGCAATGGAGGGAAAACTCCAGGGCAGGGTAGGAGGCAGGGCTGACCCTGGAAGCCTGGCAGCATGCCCCAGGGGGGCGGCAAGGCCAGGCCACAGGTCACATGCCTGAGCCAGCAAGTTGGCCCAACCAGCTCCTTAGTCACATACTCCCAGACTGGTAAGTGGGTAAGCATTTGTGCAAAACGGCTTGTAGCCCCCTTGTTCACCTGTGCCGTGTAGCCCACGTGGTCCTTGCAACCCTGGAATCCAACCGCGAGCTCCTCTGTTCACACAGCAAAGGAAGAGGGCCCAAGTGCAATCCCATTCTGTGGCTCTCCGCCCTGGGGCGGAGGCCTAGGCCCCTGCCCCTCCCCCTTGCAGGCTTGCCAAGTGGCTGAGCTCTTCCTCTTCTGTCTGTAGTGTCCCCACACAGTGCCACGTGGGCTGGAACTGTCGGACGACGAGGCATTGACTGCACAATGGAAGGAAGAAAACCCATAGAAATGGAAATGTAGAAAACGAAATAAAAAGAGAAGCCACAACCCTTCATGCTGCTGCGGCCTCTGTACATGACAACACACGAGTTCACAGCAGTTGCACACAGGCTGGGGTGGTTCTCTCCGGAGCGCCAGGCCTCTGCCCCAGGATACTTGCTTCTTAGGCCTGGCGTGGTGGCCGGCAAGCTGCTCACCCAGGGCACTCGGCCACCTCCCGCCCTCACTGCTCAGCTCGGCCATGCTCCCAGGCCATGCGGGTCTGTCCCTCCTTGGTGCCCCCGGGAGGCATGGAGGCCTTGCGGCGCGGGCCCCGCGGCCTGCCAGCCTCTTCTCGCAGCAGCAGGCCCTCGTCGCGCTCCAGGGCCGGCAGGCGGGCGTGGTGGGGTTTGGGCGGCAGTGCAGGCGGGTCCAGGGCGTCCTGAGGGATGACGCATCCTGGAGCTGAGTGGCTTCGGCATGGCTGGGCCTTGATGGAGTCCAGGACAGCAGACTCGGAGAGGCTGTAGTGGACAGGGAGGTAGGGCGGCTCAAGGTCGTCCTCAGCATTCCAGGCCTGGCTCGGCATGGAGTCCATGGTGTCGGTTCGAGGTGGGGCCTCTGAAGAGTGCCCAAAGTTACTCTCGCTCAAGGAGGACACGCCACTGCTGGCGCTGCCGGACAATGTCGAGTTGCTGCCATCCAGGCCCGACTGGGGGCTTGTTGGGGAGGCTGGGATAGGGTGGAGGGGAGACTGCACAAGAAAGGGTAGGCATGTTAGAAGTCCTGTCCCCAGATGTGCTGACTGGCCACCAGGTGAAGACATGCCAAAGAACCTGTTATTAATAAACCTTAAAG
Source organism: Phataginus tricuspis (assembly GCA_029783875.1). Lineage (NCBI taxonomy): Eukaryota > Metazoa > Chordata > Mammalia > Pholidota > Manidae > Phataginus > Phataginus tricuspis. The sequence continues at coordinate 110,765,366 of JAQQAC010002837.1, forward strand.
TAACCCTTAATAGCAGCAAGTCCCAGGCCCCTGCCCCCAGCAAACCTCTGGAGCCCCCCAATCACCTGCACTTCTGGGAGCCCAAAACAGCCCTGCCGTGACTGTGTGGCTTTTGTGCCCCCTGCAGGCAGGCCCCAGACTGCCTGCATGGTTCTGGGCACTGACTGGAGGATAGATGTCAGACCGCTGAGGAGGGCAGGAGGACCTAGTGGGCCATGGATGGAGGAATTTATCCCACTGCTCAAATCAGTGGATGGAAGCAGTCTTTTCCAAAGTGCAGAAAGCTTTGATGCCCGGTGCTTTTTTCTTTTGAGTGGACTCCAGGCTGGAATGCTCTACGACCACCCCAGGGATGTTTCTTTGCCTCTGTAGTGTTGACACCTTGTGGGGTTGGGCAGAGCCACTTGGCTTCCCCTTGTGTGGCGCCCTCAGCCCCCCACTCCCGCTGTAGTGTTCAGGACACACTGGTTTCCCGCATCCCGGGTGCAGCTCTGGCCACCACCAGCTTCAGCCAGGCTGAGCTCTCGGCAAGAAGCCAGGGGCTTGGTTCTCCCTGCAGCCCCAGGGGTGGTTTATCTCACAGGCTGGCGGGCTGCCACTTCCAGACATTACCTTGCGCAGGGTCCGGGCAGGGAGGGCCGGGGGTGCATCGCCCAGGGGGTGGTGGAAGGCGTCAAAGTGCAGGGAGTAATGACCTGCAAAGGGAAAGAACCAGAGCCTCAGTGGGCCCCTCTGGGGCTGCATGCCAGCACACCTTGCTAGGCAGAGGTGGGGAGAGTCTCCTAGGGACCTCTTGCCATTGAAGGCCACCAGAAAGCCTGTTTCACTGTAGTTCTGCAAGACACAGGCTGTTGGAGTAAAAGATACCCCCGCCACACAAGAGGTCCAGGTCAAGTGCATGGGAGCCAGTGGAACAGGCCGCAGGCAGCGGCAGCAATCTGGCCAGGGCTGGGTGAGGGCAGGCGGGTGAGCGTGAGGCCTGTGCTGTAGGTTCCGTGTCTTCAGCCTCTGGGGTCAGGAAGGCTTCGCTGAGTCCGCCTGCTGTGCTCAGAAACCTCACTGAGCCCAAAGCCCAACAGGAGCCTTGCTGTGGTAGGAATGCTTCCTTGGCCGAGTCAGCTCAGAGAAAGGCCCGTCTTCTCAGCCTGGGGGGCTGCTGCTCTTGCCCCGAGCAGAGTCTGAGACCAGGGACTATCTGGGGACCCGCTGGACGTCTTCTTACCATGCAGCAGGCTTCGGGGAGGCACTGGGGGAGCTGGGATGTGGCCCATGTGGGCAGACAGGAAGGGCTGGGCCTCTCGGGCTCCGCTATCCAGGCTCCAGCTGCTGGGGGCTGCTGGCACCGCTGAAGGGTGGAAACAGATGGCATGAAGGGTGGTTACTTCTTGAGCCACCCTCCAGGAGAAGCCCATCTAGCCGATGGCTTCTCCAGGTGTGCCCTCTGTACCCAGCACATGTGGGAGCCAGCCCTGGGACAAAAACGCTGGCCAAGCAAGACGCCGGCCCACTGGGTCAGAAGCTGCTTCGGAAGGCAACAGAGTTCTGTTGGAAGAAGATCACAGAGCAGGCAGACGAGCCCGGAAAGCAGAGGAGAGTGCAGGGCTCTCCTACCACCTGGCCAACAGCCAGGGGGAGAGCAGGGAGCAGGCAGTGTGGGAGGCAGAGACAGCCACCTTCTAGAGCTGGTGCACACCAGGGAATGGGCAGGAGCTGCCCCACAGATGGCCGAGAGGGAGGCTGTGGGACCCATGGTGCTTTGGGACATGTAGAGGCTGGGTGCTGGCACCCACCTGCCATGGATGCAGGGAGAGTGGAGAGTGGGCCCTGGACAAAGGGAAAGGCAGTGCTAACCCATGCTAAGGAAGGAGTCCAGTGCCAGAATGCCAGCCTCTCGGCCCTGGATGGGTGAGGGACTGTGCAGGAGAGGGTGGGGAGAAATGGCTGGATCCTGGGGTGGGAGGGGTCACTGCAGGAGCAGCAAGGGGCATGTGGACCCTCCTGGCCAGCTCCTCCTGGAGGTACTCACATCACCAATGAGTAATGTGCCCTTTCTGTGATGGAGCCAGGCAGATAGGCTCCCTTTTGGGACTTGAGTGGCAGAGAAGCAGCTCAAATCCAGGGCCGTGCAACTGGCTTGTTCTGGGCCAGTCATGGCTAAAGTGAGCCTGAGGAGGCTGAGGTTGGGTCTTCCAGCTGCAGGGACTGAGTTGGGGTACCAGGGCATCCTGGACCAGAGAGGCTCTGGAAGAAGGAGCTAGAGTCTGGCCTTCAAGGAGGAGGAGGCCACGAAGCGGGGCCCGCGTGGTTCCGAGGTGAGGTGGTGACACCCATCCCCTTCCCCCTTGCTGGCCAGGAACGGACACAGGCTTGTCGCAGGACACAGACTAGAACCCCACTATCCACGCAGCCTCCGCACTAAGCAGGGCCGCCCAGGCACTCAGGAGAGCGGAAGACTGGTGGCTGGAGGTGGGTATGGCAGTACCCGGGGGGCTGGCACTCAGCTGGTGCCTGAGGGAGGAAGGAATTCTGAACCTGATGGGCATCAGGCATATCTGAGCAGGAAGCTGCCTCGCCCAGGAGCAGGACAGGCCACGCCATGTAGGTTCTCCACAGGCTGTGGCACGAGCTCATGGCCTCAGCACCAAGCCTCCCTCTTCCCAAGAAGAAAAGCTGTGTCTCCGTAAAACACTATCAAATCTCAGAGAATCGGCAGCTTGTAGGTGGGCAGGGCAGCTTCCCCAGTGGTGGTCTGAGAGCCCCAGATCTCAAGCGCATGTCTAGGCCCTGGGAGGACTGTGCAGCTGCAGTTCACTCACAAGGGCCCCAAGGCCCTCACGGGCAGGAAGGCTTTGCGGTGAAAAAGCTGGCAAGGCCACAGGTGTTCACGAGTGCCGGACAGAGCCACTCCACGCGAGCCAGACGCCAGCTCTTCCTGCAGCTGACGGTGGGGAGCAGTGAGGCTGACAGCCTGTTGCCATGCAGCCCCAGTGCACTGGGGCTGGTGGAGAACCTAGGATGAGGGGCTGATCCCAGAGGAGTAGCAGTCCCCACTGCATCCTGGCCGTCTCTCCCTCTGTGCGTTAACAATGGCCCAGCACTGGCCTGAGGCCCCCAGTGCACAGCTCACAGCCCTGAGGCAGGCTTGCCTGGTCTGGGAGTCACTGCCTGGCAAAGAGAGGTGCCTACAAGTGAAGTGGAGTCCCTGTAGGACTCAGGGTCTGATGACAAGGGACCCTGGACAAGCAGGCTCAGGTCCTGCCCTGGAGGACCCAAGTAGAGACTTAGGAATTTCTTGCTCCGGCCTGTGTGCCCACTAGGCAGATGCCTACTCTTCTGCTCACTAAGTGGCAGCCCAGTGGTGTGGACGTGCTTGCTGCAGGCTGGCCTCTGCTCAGAGACAACCCTCTTTCCATGCCAGCCCCCGGCAGCGGCGTGCCTGGCTCCCCATGGCAGCGTGGTCTGCAGCCTGCTGCTCTTCTGCGCTCGGCTGCCCTAGGCTCCAGGTCTGGCCACCAGCACCCATGTGAGCTCTGAGCCCATCTGTGCTCTTGGCTAGTTCTGAGATTGGTTCACATCTCAGGTGAAGAAAAGCCACAGTGGATTCTGGCCCTTCAGACCAAAAGAGCTCTCTGGGGCACAGGTACAGAGGTCCAGGTACGCAGCGTGCTCTGCGGGTGTGCGGTTTTGAGGCTAGCAAGGCATCTTCATCCAGAATCTCCGAGGCCTTTGTGGCTGAGCACGTGGCACAGATGCTTCCCAGGCACTGAGGTCATGCCCTCTGTGATGACAAGGGGGACGATGACAGTGGAGACAGCAGACATCACTTGGTGAGGAGATGTGACGGCAATGTGCCAACAGCTACGGTGGGACGTGCCTGTGCTCCTGGGGCCTGTGTGTGCCCTGAGCGGCAGCAGCAGGAGAGAGGGGCTGCCACGGGCCCAGATGGCTCACCCAGTCTCTGTGAAGGTGCTGCTCTGAAGTTAGCTCAGGTCTCCATGGCTGGGGCTGTGGGCCAGAGTCTTATGGGCCTGGTTCTCCCATCAACTTGCTAGAGCAGAACCCAGGTTCAAACTCCATGGTCTGAACGGCCTCTTCTACGGGTTGCCTGGTCTCATGGCCCAGGTGATGGGTCTGCAGTGTATAAGGCGGACTCGGCAGGTGACTGCAGGAGGACTGACTCCCTCCGGGCACCCAGGGCTCCCCACGGACAGGACTGTCTCTGGGAACTCACTTCACCATATCCTGCCCTTCCTATCCTTTGTGGGGCTTGCTTGGCTGCAGGCCTGTTCTGAGCAACCAGGAGAGGCCCCAGGGGGTCCAAGGTGGGAGGGAGCACAGGGAGTACAGGCAGAGCCTGCTGAATCCTGGGGCTGGCTGGGAGGGGTCCAGGGGAGTGGCCCCCCACTGCGGGCATGCAGCAGCCCGAAGTTCCATGTGGTTGGCTCAGGGGGCGGCAGCTGTGCCCTCTCTGAGGGTGGACCCTGAGGGGGGAGCGAGGAAGACTGACAGGCCTCGCCCCCGGCACCCAGCCGGACTGGGGTGAGGAGCAGGCGCAGGAACTGGTCAGGGCGGGGCACACAGACAGGCCTGGGTGTGGGAGTGTGGCTCTACCTTGCTGGCTGGTGCTCAGGGACCAGAGTCAGGCCCTCAGGGTGGGGACAGATATGGGGCGGCCTACCTTTCTCAGCCACAGACAGGTTGGGGTCGCTGCAGGGTTTGCAGGCTCCCACGGCTTGCTGGAACAGGGCCCGCTGAAAATTTGGCAGCTGAGGGAAGGAGAAAAACACTGGAGTGCGAAAACCAGTTACACCTTGGGGGCAGCGTCGCAGGTCACAGGAGCCAGGGCATTCTAAGGCCAGGAGGGGGCAGTCAGAGCAGCGGAGTGGTTCCTGCGGAGGCCAGCTGCAGGGAGACTTAGCAGGTCCACTCTGAGGGCTGCCGCAGGCGGCGGCTGAGGTGCCACCCTCCGGTATCTGCCTGGCCCCCAGGCTGTCTTGTGCAGGGCTGAAAGGCACAGGCCCCTGGGACTCACAAGGAGATGCCTGGCGGAAAGGATCCAGGGGTCCCCCTCCCTCCCTAGCCCTGGGACAGTCAGCCTCCTGGAGACCGCCAGCCCCGCCTCCAGGCCCCTGGCAGCGCTGAGGGTGGCAAGAAGGCAGCACTCCAACCCGGAGGCGCCAGCGGGACCCACTGCTCCCCCCACCTGCAGGGCTGGCCAGGCACAGGGCGGTACATGACAGACTCCCGGCACTCTTGGACTAGGTGACTGTTGTGTGGAGATGACTTCTGGGGACTCTGATAGGAAGAGGGGCAGATGAGATGGGAAGGAGTGAATCCCTGAAGCTTCTTATTCAGGACCCCCAGGAGGGGATTTGCAGAGCTGGGCAAATGGTACAGACAGTCCCTGCAGAGGCTCTGGGTAGGTGGACGAAGGAGGCAGGTTTGCCCCTGCGGGGATGCCCGTTCCACACACACGCAGGAAGACATTGTTCAGCCCCATGCGTACAGCTGCCTTCCTTCTCAGGACAGGAAAGAGCCAATTTCCTTTGCTAGACGCTTGAGGGCCAAGGCGTCCAGGAGGCAGCCACAGGACAGAGAGCCGCCCAAGCAACGGCGGCCCCGACCTCACTGACGCCCCCCCCACAGCTGCACTCCCTTCGGACTGTGGCCCTCAGATTCACTGCAGGCGCAGTCGGGGACCAAGCAGCCTCCTGAGGGTCTTCGGCAGAATGAGGGAGGCACGCAGGACAATGTAGAGGGCCTAGCAGGTGCAGTGAGGGAAGCCAGAGCCAGCAGAGTGTGGTCAGAAGGCTGGGTCTCTACCTGTCCATTCTCCAGGATGGCCGCTGGGTACATGGCGCTGCTTGGGCGGTCCCGGTGTGTGGGCAGAAGCAGCATTTCCCGGGTGTGTCGGTACTTATCTGGCAGAGAGGGAGAGCCTGTAACCAAGTGAGAACAATCACGCACAGATGACAAGCCACAGACAGAGGGCCCAGCAGGCAGGCATCCTTGGGGTGGGGGACCAGGGCTGGTGCCCTTGCAGTTGGGGTGCAGAGCTCAGCGAGCAGAGGGGGACTGAAGCAGAGCCTGTGGCTGGACGGCATCCCAGCTGAGGCAGAAGCAGCACGGACCCCTGGCAGAGCCCACACAAGCTCAGAGGTGGCCTGTGGACAGAGCTGAGGACTGGACTTGGCCCTGGGCACCTCCTGGGCCCAGCACTTTGGGAGATGGATGTGGCCCAGGTGCTGGGCCCCTTCATGGGGGCACAGGCCGGCTTGCAATGGGGCTATTGCACAGATCAGAGACACTCATAACAGCGGCACAGTTTTTGCCTGACACGCTGTCTCCACACACTCACCTTTTTAGACACTGCTGGCCTTGTTCTCAGCTGGCCCCCTACCACCCCTTCCCAGGGACTTCTCCCTCCCTCATTCTAGGCCCCTAGCACCTGCCCCCTGCCCTCCATACTCCAGCCTCAGAGCCAGGCTGGCTGGGCACCCTGGGCCCTGCACACAGGTGGCTCTGCAGGGTTTCTCGCTCTGACACTTGCCCTTCAGCGAGCCTGGGGTCATGGAGCCAGTCTGGGAGCTGTGGGACTGTAACCCAGGCTCTTGAGCTGTCTTGGTTCATGCTTCTCCCATGTAAGACCTCTCCCGGCAGTGACCTCCTCTGGCCTGAGGTGTTTTTGGGGGGTCAGACCATGCCAGACGTGGTGTGCAGTCCCCACTGAGGTAGGCCATAGCTATAGTGCAGGGACTGTCCCCACGGTCCTCAAGGGGACCTTCCATGGAAATACTGGGCACAACATGCTGGCCTTCCTTGTGGGTGGCCAGTCTGGAAGGCCCTCTCAGGTACCTCACTGGAGAAACCGGAGGGATCCTCCTGTCCCCATGTGGGAGGGTCACCTGGACCCCAGTTCTCCCTACTTGTCACCTGGCAGCCTCTGGCTGGCTCATGTAGTTGAAGGCCCTCTCTATGACGTGCTCTCAGCGAAGCAGAGAGCTGAGGACAGCCCTGGGTGCCACCTGGGTGGGGAGCCTGCCATGCAGGGCCTCAGTGTCCCTGAAGCCCCAGGGCCTTCCTCTGAGTGAGAGGCACTCAGAAGCACTGTCAGGGCACAAGGAGAAATGGTCCTCTGTAGCCAGCTTGCCCCAGGAGTCCTTGAGAAACTCCTTGAATTCATTTTAGCTCTTGAAGATGAGGCTTAAATGCCTAGAAGAAGTCAGTGTAATGAAAACTGGTGATGCAATTAACTCATGTAAACTTCCACAGCTGTCTGAGTGCGCTTGCAGAGCCCCAGGCTGGCTTTGAGACCTAGTCCTAAGAATATCCTTCATGGATAGGGGGATGAATAAAGCATGCTTTTTTGAAAAACAAAAACAAAATAAAACTAGGCCTGAATTACTACTATTTGGTGATTTTTTTTCCCGATTTCAATGTTTTCTTTAAGAACTTGTGCTCTGAGGCAACCTCAAGAAGATGGCTGTTAAAGAAAATGTGAAGAGCTCTGAAACCCACTGATTCCTATAGGGCCTTTCCAGCTTGAACCTGTGAATGCGCCCTGACCCTGGCTGGCCACAGCTCTGGACGGGGTACAGCCACTTGGGGTGGGAACACAGACTCAGTACCTTTCAGCCAACTCAGTTCCTTCGAACTCCATAACACTCACCCACCCCAGGCTGCCACTGGGATGCGGCACCCTGCCGTGCTCAGGCTGGCCATGGTCTCTGACCTCACACAGCTCACAGCCGGGCTCAGGCCAGCAGCATATCTGCGCTCAGATGATCCTGACACATGTCAGGGGCTGCGGTGGAGGAACGGCAGCCCACAGCCCTGGGCTCCATTGAGGGTTGGTGCCCGTATCTGGAGGCCTCTCTGATACTGCGAAAAAGGGGTGCTCTGTGCACTAAATTTCCAACTCCATCTCACTTCTCTCCCACTAGCCCCACCCTGGGCCGCTAAACCCCTGGTAGGAGCAGTCATGGCTACTTTCACCCCAAGAGCCTCTGTGTCACAGGGCTTTTAATCTACCTGAGCTGAGTCCCTGTGGGACTCAGTTACCAGGAGCATAGGTTGCAATCCCTGGTTTCTGGTTTCCCAGCCCTGCCGTCTCCCACCACCAGGGGGCACTGCTGACCAACATGCACTCAGGCTGTGCTGCAGGCCTTTTCACCTTGAGGTGCTGGGCAGCAGGGACCACCCCAGTGTGTCCACTGCAAGGCAAGGTCAGTGTGGCGGGGCAGTGACTCCAGTGCAAAGGCCTCTCCAGAACACTGCTCCACGAGCGCCTCCCTCACCCACCACACTCAAGTGCCAACAGAGGGGCTGCCCTGCTCCTGGGCGGCGGGCGTGTGCTCCCTGCATGGGCAGCATTCATCTGAAAACACGGGTCTCCCAGCAGTGCTTGTGTCCCCTCTGTTCCCTCTCGGGGCCACACAGTGGGCCTGATGCGTGCTGGGCACACAGTTTTCTCCAGATGGACCTGCGGAGGCAGCCCTGGGAGGTCAGGGAGTCAGACTCCACTGCGACAACTAGCACAGGAACAGGAGAAAGATGCTGGCTGTCCGACAGAGTAAGAAATCAAACGGTACTGGGAGCGTGAACAGCTTCCCACAGAGCCCGCTCTCAAGTATGCCTGTCCCGACTGAACCAAGTTGTGCTGGTCGCTGTTACGGTTCAGAGTAACATTTCCAGGGTCAGGATCAGCTTTCGAATCTCACTTTCATACTGTCATCACATTTGATTCCTCAAGACAAAACTCACTTTGCCTTAATTCTGATCTTTATTCTTGTAGATACTTCAGGGGAAGAGCACTGAGCTGCCCTAGGCAGTGAGCCCTGTGGTGGGGGGCCGTGCGGCTGCCCCCTGCTGGCAGCAGAGCTGTGCCCCTGCGCAGAGTGGGCGAGTCCTCACAGAGCTGAGTCCAGTGCTGAGAGCACCGGGGAGCAGTCCTGAGTCCCAGGGCAACTCTAGACACACAGCCACAGGTGAGCCGAGGACAAGCAGAGCCCAGGAGGCCCCCTCTGCTCCCTGCCATCCTTACCTCGGGCACTGGATGGGGCAGAGGTGATCATCTGGGATGGTGCTGAGTGGGTGGAACTCAAGCTGGAGGAAGAAGGGCTTGCCTGGGACGAGGACAGAACAGAGACGTTGGTGACTGAGCCCTGGTACCTGGGGCTGGGATACGTGAGCTGCAAAGGGAGAAAACCAGCAGGGTAGAGGCCTCAATGGCCAGTGCTGGGCTGGCCTGGAGGGGCCTCCTCCTGCCCCAAGGAGCCAGACCCAGTGTCTGATACTGAACCCTGGGCCCTGATGGGGGCGCCGAGGGCCACCCACACCACTGTGGGTTGATTCTAGTATGGTGCCCAAGGAGAGAACAGGGCTTAGCTGTCGGAAACACCAGGCAGGAGGGCAATTTGGCAGAGAGTCATTCCCCTGGAACCTCCGGAAGCAGCCAGGACTGAAGCTGGATTTCCTTCTTGGGGAGCAAGGCCTGGAGACTGTGACATGGGCAGTGTGGAGAGAAAGCAGTTTGCTAGCTCTGGCTGATCCAGATTCTGAAACTAGGGACGAGGCAGGGGTGCTGGCCCTCAGCCCAGGCCGGGCAGCGGACAGGGGAGTCCCCCAGGCATGGCCCACCAGGCGCTGGTACCTGCATATGGTGGTACAGGTCCTCGGGAGCCTCGCCAATGGTGCTGTCACCCAGCATCACCACATTTCCCGCTTCGCTAGACGCGTGTGAGGAGAGGGAGGAGGATGAGTGGCGGCCTGTGCCCATCAAGTTCACGGGGCTGTGGACAAAAGTGGGGGCAGGGAGGGGTCAGGCCGGTGCTAAGGAGCCCTGCAGGGGGTGGGGGTAGGGGAGGTGGTGTGTGAAACAGTCGGCCGGCCTCAGCCACCATGGTCTGCATGGCACCCTTGTGAATGCTCACCCCACCGGAGGCCTGGGGCAGCCCTGAGCCCCCTCTGCCGCTCAGAGGCCCCTGGTGTGGGAGGGCAGTGGCAGGCCACCACAGCCCCTGCCTAGAGGTAAGGACTATGGGCACTCCGTCTGAGGACACCAGCTGTTTCTCAGGAGAAATAAAGGAGATGCTGAGCCAGGTCAAGGACCCAGGTCCCCCATGTTCCAGGGGTTAATCTGAGCCAGTGCCACCCCTTGCTGGGATCTGCTCCTAGGCCAAGTGGGGAGGCTACTGAAACTGCTGCTGTGGGCCACCCCTGCTGTCCCCCATGTCTGGGCCAGCACCAGGCCGCTCCTCACCTGCTCACTGAGTGCCCATTCCATGCTGACTGGCCACTCACACTGTGGAACACACCCAAGAGAGGGCTCCCACCCTGGCCCTCCCCTGGCCTGCCTTCCTGCCCCGGAGGCTCTGGTATCTGTGGTTGAGCCCAGGCGGACCAGGACTCCTGAGTTCAGAGCAGCCACACCTGATATCCCCATCACCATGCTGTTCTCTTCCTAAAGCCGATTGGTGACCCCCGCTCCCCTCAGGATCAAGTCCAAAGGCCTGAATGAGCAAGGCCTCTTCAGAGCTGGTCCTGGCTGACCTCATGCCCCGGGCCCCTGCCCTCCAGCCACTTTGTTCTGCCTGTGGGCTGCCTGCCCACATCCAAGCCCTTTGCCTGGATCCTGCTCCATCAGCTCCCTTCTGCCTTGAAAACTCTGACTCATCCTTCAGGACCTACCCCAACACCTGCCACCTGGATGACTGGAGGTAGCGTGGGCCCTGTTGGGGGCTCTGACCTCTGACACCCAGACTTACCTCTGTGGAGGGGCCCCTCCCCAGCACTAAGGCCATACCTGTGCCGGTGGGCCATCTTCATGCTCTCGGGGCTCATGGGGCTGTGGGATGCGAGGACATTTCCCCGTGGGGTGCTGGTGCCTGAACATGCTGGACTGGGCTTGTCCAAACCTGGAAACTCCTGTTGAGAAAGGATGCCCCTCATCAGACAGTAAAAGTCAGTAAGTCAGGCTGAGAGGGACGTGCAGGCTGGTGGTAGAAAGGGAAAAGCAAAAGGATCTCCGGCTGTGGGCTGAGCCTGGAAGGCTGGCTTTTTGAAGGCGACAACGTCCTCACGGCTAAGACACCCTCTGTGCTCTGGAGCCCAGCCCTGAGGCCCCGAGGCGGCAGGCAGACCCGGCAAGAGAGCAACCCGGAAGGAGCGGACTTGGTCTGTGCTCACGGGGTGTGTTCAGAGGTGCTGCCGCTTCAGAGCCGGGAAGCAGGGGGAGGCGATTATCAGGGTCAGTCAGTGGGCACCTCTTATGTAAAGGGAAAAGGTTGGGGTTGGGTTTTATTGGGTTGCAAAATGGCCCAGCTCTTAGTGACCTGGGTTACGTTGTCTATCATAGTCTATGGGGGGACGGGCACAAAGTCCAGATGTAAGTAACTGAAAAACAGCCCAGTGCTATTTTAGCATTGTCAGATTCTTAAGTACGCAGATATACTGGCAGAAACTTCTGATTCCAAAGCCTCCTGGGTGACAGCACATTGATTTGTGTCCATATTTGTGCTCTGGGCATCCTCATGTCCTTCACAGTCTATGGCCCTAAGTCCATTGGGGCCACTTCTGAGCTGGGCCCGGAGAAGCCAGGTCTTCCACCCTTCCTCCAAAGTGTGCGGAGGGCTGGAAGGCACTTCTGAAGCTGGACAGGACACCCCTGTGGACGCCGAGACCTTGGTGTGCATGAGCATTCTGTGCCTTTTACTGCAGTGGCCTGATAGCCTGCATGGCAGAGAGCATGCCCCGGGCCCAGGCCCTAGCCTGCTGTGATGGGAGTTCACCCACGGCAGAGACCAGCCACGCCAGCAGGAGACAGGGGAAGAGGCGATGGAACATTCATTAGACTCAGGGGCCCACATTCTTCACCAGTCAACAGACGTGCTTATTTCTAAGGGGGAAACAAAAGACTTTCTCTGCATCTTTCACCTTGAAATACATAGGGGATTCATTACAGAAAGGAGAAACTTCAGGCTTTCTGAGCTTTCCTCTGGAAAATATGCCCACCCTTCAAACTACAGGCAAATTTCTTTTTCTCCTTTTACATTTCATGCTGTTCATGCCTGGGCAGGCATAGGCCGAGGCTGAGGCCTGGAGGGACAGAGATGACTGTCAGAACTCGGGAGCAAGGCTGAGTGGCCCAGCCTCCCCAGGGCCTCCGTGGCCACTGGCCACCCCTGCAGGGGAACTTCCTGTCCATGGTGCTCAGCACCAAGCAGCACTCCTCTCGCCTGTCTGCCACCTCCACCCCGCGGTCCTGGGGAACACGCAGAGCGCAGCCGGCGGCTGGGCTCTCACACCTGGAGGTCTGGCAGACAGCCTGTGTAGCCAGCAGGCTTCTCTGGAACACATGGAGTCAGCGCCATTCTTGAAAATGGGGTGAGGGTCTGTGGACAGGGGTTCAAGACCAACTGAACCCTATTCTCAGTCAGCTGGCATTCTTGTCAGACCCCAAGAGGGAGGGAAACTAGTCCTGGGATACAGGCCCTGCTTCTGTTGTGCATCCATCCTTGGGCCAAACCTTGCCAGACAGCCTGAGAGCCGGGCTGGCCCTGCACCTGCCTGGCTTCTATAAGAGCAGCCAGTGTGAAAGTGCTGCCTGCCCCAGGTTGGCTCAGATGTGAGCTGGGTGGCCAGCCATGCTAGAGGAGGATGAGGAGGGAGGGAAGGAGGGAGCTAGAGGAGGGGGCGGAGAGGGACAGCACGGGGGATGGGAGAGAGGGCTGCCTCAGGATATGCCCACCTCTGTAGCTTCCTGGGATGGAGAATATCTCCAAAGAAATCCCTACATATGGGCCACATACTTTTGCTCTTTTCCTCCTCACATGAATGCCTCTCTCCGCCAGCATACTGCCTTGAGAAAACGTTCTTTGACTTGACTCTGACCCCTCCTCCGGGAGGGAGTGTCCGCGGGGACCCTGGGCATCCCTAGCCTGGACAGAGCTGCCATCTCTGCTTCCTGCCCCTCTGCCTCTGTGGGAGGAACTCTTTCTCTCACAGGCTCCACGCCTCCTGCGCTCACTGTGCAGGTCTGGAGGAAGTGGAGGCTGGGTCTATGGCAGCAGGGCAGGATGCTCCACTTACATGGTGGAGGCTGGCACGCATCACCTGGAACTGGTCAATCAGCTTCTTATGCAGAGGGCGCATCTCTGGGTGCACGAACTTCTCATGAACTGCCAGCCCGACTCCAAGGATGTGGACCTATAAGGGTGACAGACGAGGCCCTCTGCTAGCCAGGGAGCAGCCATCCAGTAGCACCCTGCCTCTCCCTCCTGGCCACTGGCCTCCAAGCCCTGCAAAATGTACCTGCTCCTGCATGAGCTCCTTGAGCTGGGCGATCTTCTCAGAGTCCCCTGGGTGCTTGGTGATGTACTCTTTATCGAAGAAGGCCTTGAGGGGGGAGGCCACATCAGGACACGTCCCAGGACTACTACTTAGGGGGCCCAGGGAGCACGAGTCTGAAGCGGCCCCCTCCTCACACATACATGCACCAACGCGCCTCTAGCTGGCCTGCTTGAATGTCCTGCAGTCACAGGTGCGCATTAGTGTCTAAGGGGGATAGAAAATGGCCATGTCCTCTGAGCCTGGATGAAGGTCCCAGTCCTCATGAAGCCTGCATGGCCTGGGTAGGGCTGGCAGGGCCACAGGCCAGGGTGTGGGGCAGGTTTCTCAGCCAGCCCAACTTGCTTCTTGTGAAGGGCTGGGCTCCAGGGCTCCTCTTAGAGGCCACTTACATCCTCCCATAATCAGATGGATTGTCCATCTGTCAGGGCTCAGAGAATAGAGGAGGCAAGGCACCACCAGAGAGTCGGGCTGTGGAAATAGAGCATGATGGGAGCGGTGGGGCGGGGAGGGGATTAAAGCCTCACCTAGGGCCACCCTCAGCTCAGGCACAGCCAGGAGTTGGAAAGGCTGCCCTGGGGGGCTGGAGCCTCAGGAAGAACAGCTGAGACCCCTTCCGCAGCCAGGCTGCCGTGGTTCAGTCCGGGGCCCTCACCTCTTGGTAGCGCGCAACGCCGCCATTGACAGCCGCGTCGATGACACCGTTCAGGCACATGCTCAGCAGGTTGATGTTCCCATGCGCCTGTTTGTGTTGGTACTGGCTGATCAGGGCCCGCAGCTCCTGGTTTTTATTCTCAACCACTTGGATGGCATTCTCCAGAGGGCTCACCTCCACCTGAGGCACCCAGCACATGGTGTCATCCTTGCCACAGGGACAAACCTCCCTCACCGCGGTCCTGGGAGCCGGGTCAGGCCTGTGACGCGGACTCCCTGCCCTGGGTCCTGGGACTTGGGACTCCCTGGGCCCTTTCTGATGTTCGTTCTCTTTTGATTCATGTGCTTAGAAGCACAATGAACAGTGAGATGCAGAAGTTCTGGGTCAGACAGCTCTGGCTTCCTGAAACTCAGAGACTAGCTTCTGCATTTGTAAATTGGGAATTAAAACACCAGCTTCCTGGGGGTGCTGTGAGGATCAAGTGTGAGCAGAGCAGAGGCAGGGGGATGAAGCACTCTGCTTCAGTCCTGAGAAAGGTCCCCAAAGCCAGGGCTGGGGAGCCACTGGGAGGCCAGCCCCATTGGGAACGTGTCTTACCAGCTCCCGCCTCTCCACTTGGAACCAGCGGGAGATGCCAGGCAGGCTGTGGCTCAGAGTCAGCGTGGTGCGTTCAATCCACAGGCTCTGCGGGAGGCAAGGGAGGTTGTTAGGCAGTTCCTGCCACACCCACCTGCCCAGGGTGAGGCAGTGCCAAGTCCCCAAGCACAGGGACTTGTCCCTGGCCTCACTGCAAGTACGGCCCTGTTTCTGTTCACCTTGAATTCATTCTCCTTGTCCTTGGGGCCTTTGTGAAAAGGCCTGTCGTACCGGAACCGCCTCACGTTGTTGACGCGGTAGAAGCTCTTGACGCGGTCCGGGACCCTATCCATCTGCAAGACGTCCACATAATCTGGAATGGGTGTCACTGCATAGATCTGCAAGTCTGGTTGGGAAGTGAAGGGGAAACCCAGACTTGCCAGAGAGAGGGACCCAAGTAGCTAGCTCGTCACCCTCAAAGAAGAGAGGAGCACACAGCCATGCTCCGCACAGGCACGCAGCACCTCGGAGTGCACATCACCCCTGAGCACACTCAGTCCAGATCCCCCAGCTGCACCTCTCCAAAGTGCCACCCAGACCTCGGTGCCCCATCTTCCTCCTCTGTCCCCACCCCATGCCCGGGGCTGTGCTCAGTCCTCCAAAGGCTAGGAACAATATCTGTGCACACAGAAGGGAGGCAGGGCACAGAAATGGTGGCGCTGCTGCAGCAAGAGTCCTGGTGGGGCCCCAACCCCCCATCATGGGCAGGGCAGCAGCCGGTGTAGGGATCAGGGTGCCCTGAAGGCCTGCTGACCACACGGCCCTCAGCTACAGGCATGCCATGGCCGGCCCGTGCAGACACCAGTGCCCTGCTCGGGTGACAGCCTGCAAGGCCAGCAGCACGGCAGAGGGACACCTCCCAGGGGCCCAGCTCTCCGTCCCCAAGTGTCGAAAGATACACTGGGCATCACACTGCAGGACGGCATCGTCGGGGTGGTTGGGGTGCTGCATGGCGACGGCCTGCGGGAACTCGCTGAGCATCCTCTGCTGGAAGGCCTCCAGCCTCTCGTAGTCATGGCCACGGCACACATACTCTTTGTTCTGCCGCAAATACGAGAGCACATGCAATGCCTTGCCTGAGCCCCGCCTCTGTGCGGCAGCTCCTCATCTCGTGCCAGTGGCCTGGAGCCCTGAGGCAGGCCTGGGACACGGCACTCAGTCCCTGCCCATCACAGCAGAAATGACGGACAAGAAGGGACAGGGACAGCAGAATGCACGCGGGAGTATGGAGAGCGCCATGCGGGCAAAGAGCCCTGGGTGGAGCAGAGTGGGGGAGGGCACCTAGGTGGGCCACCAGGGCCACTGCTGTGTCGGCAGCAAGGCAGATGCATGTGGAGAATGGCAGGGAGGGTGCCGGGTCGGCCCGCAGCTCTGTACTGAGCAGCGGTCACTAGTGGAGCCACCAGGTGACTTTAAAAGGTGGAGATGAGGCAGTGCCCTTGTGGGGTCACTTCTGCCACCCGGAGGCACAGCCTAGACAGTGTCCCAGGGTGACAGGTATTCAGTAATCGCTTATGCAGCAATGGACCACTTCGGTAGTGGTTCCTCTCCAAGTGGGTCACCGGAACAAATCGACTTCACTCTCACGACACAGTCCTATGACCCTGGGTTACACGCAGCAGGTTTGGGTCAGGTCTCAGGTCTCCCCTCGGTGGACTGGAGGCAAGACGAGGCGCCCTCCCCCCGGCTCTTCCGCCGGCCTCACTGCAAGCCGAGAGTGAGTGGCTGAAGGAGGCTCCTCGGAAGCCCTCTGGGGTATGGGCCTGGCTGCCCAGCTGCCCCGGCAGATCCCCTTTGACAAAGTGGTGTCAGGCACTGACTGGCAGCCCCCGCGGGCCCATCTTCAGAGGAGGGGGAAGAGAGAGGTTCCATAGGGCCAGGCGTACACTTCCCCATACATGGATGATCATACATCAGGGCTCGGAGGAGCTCTACCTTTTTGGAATAGAATTTCTGCCCCCTTTCATTTCCGCTCTTACTAAGCGAGAGCTCAGCTAAGGCTGGCCCACACATCCAGACAGATCAGAATGGGAAGGGAAGTCAAGGTCAGGAGGGGCAGGCTGGCCTCTCCCATGGAACAGACCAGTAGCCACAGGACAGAGGCACATCTAAGCTCCTTGCCTGATATACAGCACTGACCAAGAAGAAAATGGTGAAGAGCCGGCCTTTCCACAGCCACTCACAGACGAACAGTCCCTGCCAGGGCCTGCTCACGGGCCAGATGAAGAGAAACAGAAATTGCCCCATGAAGGGAGGGCTGGATGCATTCCTGTCTCCATGCAGATTAGCAGATAATCCCATTTGTGAGGCGAGTTAGGCAGATGGTCCAGAGAGAACAAGCTGCCAGAGCTAAAATAATAGATGGCCTGGTGTTCAGGGAAGGTGAGTAGTGGCCTCGTTTTCTGGGGAAGACCCGCAGGAGGAAGGCAGAGCATTGACCTTGAGGCTGCCTGTCAGTTTCAAGCTGCAGCCCTGCCCGAGCCAGATCTGGCTGCCACCGCTCTGCGCTTCATCCTGCCGTCCCCCAGGCAAACAGCCACCCACCTCTGCTGGGACTTCCTCCATTTGCCACCACTGAAGTGAGTAGATGAGGGGAGGGCAGGCAGGCCAGTCAGAGGGACATGCATGACCCACAGCTCCTGGGGAGGGACTGCCAGGTGGCACTTCCTAACACCCACTGTCATTCTTCCTCCATCACTGGCACCCTTGAAAAACCACATTGGAACATTCAGACCATGCCTTGCGAGCAAATCTGGATGGCTCGGAGGCAGGTTCTGTGCCAGGCCCTTCTTGTCAGAAAGCTCTGAGAGCCCCAAGGCCATAGGCGTGAGGGTCAGACTACAATGGAGGTCTGTTTGGCAGAGACAGAAATGGGGGGCACCAAGCCTGATTTTGTAACACCCAAAATGATGTTTTGGAGTAAAATCTGGCTTATGATGTACAAATTGTGGGAGTAGACAAGGAGAATAAAATGACAAAGCAAACTTTGCATATAAAATGAGAAGGAAGTAGGTTCCAGGGCCAGAATCCTTAGTTTGTTGGACTCTGTCCACATGCTTCTGGCTTCTAGTTCTTGTCCAGCGCCTCCTTTCTCTTCTGCTGGCCTCTGCTCCATGGCTCCTGCACGATCCACGCTATGGGGACAGCAGACACGGCCTCCTGAAACCCCTGGGTTGGTGGCCCCTAGAGTGGAGGAGGGAGACCCTGCTCCCATTCACATCTGCTCCCGCAAACACCCCGTGGAACGAGCCAGTGCCTTCTTGAGGGGCACTGCTACTATTAGTTCCCAGAGAAATCATTTTTCTCTTAGCCTAGAATGACTACTGCCCAGGAAATGTGCAAGTTGGCCCGCCTTACATCTGACATGTGGTTAGCCTGGACTCTGTGGCCAGCAGGCTGGCTAGCCGGAAGGAGCCATGAAGCCCAGTTGATCTTGGATATGATACCGAGATTATTATTGCTCATTGGCTGCAGCAAGTTCTCCAGTAAGACAGGCTCCCAAACATACTGAAGGGATCCGCCGGGCTTTCCCAGCTGCTCATGATCCTGGGACTGGGGGACAGTCAGGTCTCGGCACCAGGGCCCTTTCATCAGCCAGGTTCCCTTAGGTCATCTGAGAACAAGGGATCCTGGCAGGCTGCCTCCTCCTAGAGGCTCTGGGCTGTGCTGATAAAAAGAAAATCACAACTCTTGACCTGGTGTCAGTATGTCTATCTTTCTACTCTGTTCACAGGCCAGCTCGCCTCCCCAGGGCAAGTGGGGAGAAATGCCCGTCATCATTCTGGGCAGAGAACCAGCTGCCTAGAAAAGGCTTTCCACGCCAAGTCCAGTGTTTGGCAGCTCCCACAAGCCCCAGGAGCAAAGGGGCTCTCCTCCAGGCTCTCTCCAATCGACAGTCCTCCATCCCAGCTGTACAGCCTATGGGGCAGCCGGGGAAGAGCTGTCACCCTAAACGAGAGCCCCAAGCCCCAAGAGGCCAGGGCTGCCTTGATGATCTGTCTGGCTGAGAACTGTCACAATGAAGGATTCCAGGCACTAGAACTATAAGTTGGAAGGCTTCTAAACGTTACTTATGGGATGTTCGCAGACTGTGGTCATTTCCTGTAGGAACTTGGTTGATCTGGTAAGAAAACTCCCCTCATACATTCCAAGTAGTTATAAACAGTACAGCAGAGTAAAACAGAGTCTAAAGTTGGCAGTCAGTCCAGTACAATAAAGACAGATGCCTTCTGTTGACTGCTTAGTCCTTCAGAAAGTAGTCTTCAACAGAATAGAGAAAAAGGTAACCCCATCCCATCACACACACACAGGGTGTCAATGAATCATGTGAAACTCAGTTCTTGTCACGACCTGTGCGACTCACCCGAAGGAAGAAGGGAAACTTCCTGCCGTAGAAGCCAACCCGGAAGAACTCGGGCTCCAGGCGCTGTTGTTCCACAATGTTGTCATAGTAGCTGGCCTCCGTTTTCTGTGAACGAGAAAGGCGGTCACCTTCAGGATGGCCTGACTCAGGTGTCTCCAAAGCAAGCTCCCCCAGGCCCAAGTAGAGGGTCTTTTGGAAAAAGAACCTGGAAACTCAGCCTCATTGCGCCCCGAGCTGTGACCAGCCTTGTCCCAGCAAGCCACACGGTGGGCAGCATGACCTGGGCACAGTCGGCCTCTGACAGTGGGGTGTGGACAGGCCAGCTGCGGGCCCTGGGAGGCCGCCCTGAGTGTCCCTCCCAGTGCTTGGACCAGCCCGAGACCCAGGCTTCCTGTGCTTTTGGGGACACACAGGTAACGTGGGGTTTTTGCCCATGGACTTCAAGTTTTGATGGATCCTCACTGCACCACTAACCCCGGCTAGTGCAGCTTGGAGGAAGCAGACAGCAATTTTCAGCATCATCTGCCATCAGCCCCATGGCAGCTGTCTTGTTCACCCACCGTTCTACTGGAGATGCCGACAGTCCCAGATCATTGATACTGGTTCTAATTTAGGAGGCTTCGAACTTTATTTTAATATTATTTATTTTTATTTTTTACACTTTACTTTGGTATCATTAACCTACAGTTACATGTGCAATATTATGTTCATTAAACTACCCCCTTCATCAGGACCCCCCACCAACCCCATTACAGTCACTGTCCATCAGTGCAGTGAGATGCTGTAGGGTCACTACTTGTCTTCTCTGAGTTGTACAGCCCTCTCTGTGCCCCCCCTACCTTACATCTGCTAATCGTAATGCCACTTTTACCCTCTTATCCCTCCCTTCCCACCCATCTTCCCCAGTCCCTTTCCCTTCGGTAACTATTAGTCCGTTCTTGGGTTCTGTGAGTCTGCTGCTGTTTTGTCCCTTCAGTTTTTTTCTTTGTTCTTATACACCACATATGAGTGAGATCATGTGATACTTGTCTTTTTCAGCTTGGCTTATTTCACTGAGCATAATACCCTCTAGCTCCGTCCATGTTCTTGCAAATGGTAGGATTTGTTTTCCTCTTATGGCTGAATAATATTCCATTGTGTATATGTACCACATCTTCTTCATCCATTCATCTACTGATGGACACTTAGGTTGCTTCCATTTCTTGGCTATTGTAAATAGTGCTGCAATAAACATAGGGGTGCATCTGTCTTTTTGAAACTGGGCTGCTGCATTCTTAGGTTAAATTCCTAGGAGTG
>JAQQAC010002837.1:110790662-110816134 GCA_029783875.1 Phataginus tricuspis
TTGAATCTGTAGATTGCTTTAGGTAGTATAGCCATTTTGACAATATTGATTCTTCCTAGCCAAGAGCATGGGATGCATTTCCATTTGTTAGTGTCTTCCTTAATGTCTCCTAGGAGTGTCTTGTAGTTTCAGAGTACAGGTCTTTCACTTCTTTCGTTAGGTTTATTCCTAGGTATTTTATTCTTTTAGGTGTAATTGTGAATGGAATTGTTTTTCTGATTTCTCTTTCTGTTAGCTCATCATTAGTGTATAGGAAAGCAACAGATTTCTGTGTGTTAATTTTATATCCTGCAACTTTGCTGAATTCAGATATTAGTTCTAGTAGTTTTGGAGTGGAGTCTTTAGGGTTTTTAATGTACAGTATCATGTCATCTGCAAATAGTGACAATTTGACTTCTTCTTTACCAATCTGGATGCCTTGTATGTCTTTGTTTTGTCTGATTGCCGTGGCTAGGACCTCCAGTAGTATGTTGAATAACAGTGGAGAGAGTGGGTACCCCTGTCTTATTTCCGATCTTAGATGAAAAGCTTTCAGAATCTCGCTATTAAGTATGATGTTAGCTGTGGGTTTGTCATATATAGCCTTTATGATGTTGCGGTACTTGCCATCTATACCCATTCTGTTGAGAGTTTTAATCATGAATGGATGCTGAATTTTGTCAAATGCTTTTTCAGCATCTATGGAGATGATCATGTGGTTTTTGTTCTTTTTTTTTGTTGATGTGGTGGATGATGTTGATGGAGTATCGAATGTTGTACCATCCTTGCATCCCTGGGATGAATCCCACTTGATCATGGTGTATGATCCTCTTGATGTATTTTTGATTTTGGTTTGCTAATATTTTGTTGAGTATTTTTGCATCTACGTTCATCAGGGGTATTGGTCTGTAATTTTCTTTTTTGGTGATGTCTTTGCCCGGTTTTGGTATTAGAGTGATGCTGGCTTCATAGAAAGGGTTTGGAAGTATTTCCTCCTCTTCTATGTTTTGGAAAACTTTAAGGAGAATGGGTGTTATTTCTTCTCTATATGTCTGGTAGAATTCAGAGGTGAATCCATCAGGCCCAGGGCTTTTGTTCTTGGGTAGTTTTTGATTACCGATTCAATTTCATTGTTGGTGATTGGTCTGTTTAGTTTTCCTGTTTCTTGCTTGGTCAGTCTTGGAAGGTTGTATTTTTCTAAGAAGTTGTCCATTTCTTCTAGGTTTTGGAGCTTGTTAGCATATAGATGCTCATAATATTCTCTTATAATTCTTTGTATTTCTGTGGGGTCCGTCTTTATTTTTCCTTTCTCATTTGTGATTCTGTTTATGTGTGTAGATTCTCTTTTTCTCTTAATGAGTCTGGCTAGGGGTTATCTATTTTGTTTATTTTTTCAAAGAACCAGCTCTTGGTTTCATTGATTTTTTCTATTGTTTTATTCTTCTCAATTTTATTTATTTCTTCTCTGATCTTTATTATGTCCCTCCTTCTGGTGACTTTGGGCCTCCTTTGTTCTTCTTTTTCCAATTTCAATAATTGTGTCTTTAGACTGTTCATTTGGGAATGCTCTTCCTTCTTTAAGTAGGCCTGGATTGCAATATACTTTCCTCTTAGAACTGCCTTTGCTGTGTCCCACAGAAATTGTGGCTTTGTGTTGTTGTTGTGATTAGTCTCCATATATTCTTTGATTTCTGTTTTGATTTGGTCGTTAACCCATTGATTAGTTAGGAGAATGTTGTTAAGTCTCCATGTATTTGTGAGCCTTTTTGATTTATGTCTAAAATTTATTTCTAGTTTTATACCTTTGTGATCTGAGAAGTTGGTTGGTAGGATTTCAATATTTTTGAATTTACTGAGGTTCTTTTTGTGGCCTAGTATGTGGTCTATTCTGGAAAATGTTCCATGTGCCCTTGAGAGGAATGTGTATCATGTTGCTTTTGGGTGCAGAGTTCTGTAGATATCTGTTAGGTCCATCTGTTCTAGTGTGCTGTTCAGTGCCTCTGTGTCTTTACTTATTCTCTGTCTGGTTGATCTATCCTTTGGAGTGAGTGGTGTGTTGAAGTCTCCTAAAATGAATGCATTGCTGTCTATTTCCTCCTTCAATTCTGTTAGTATTTGTTTCACATATGTTGGCGCTCCTGTGTTGGGTGCATATATGTTTATAATGGTTATATCTTCTTGTTGGACTGTCCCCTTTATCATTATGTAATGTTCTTCTTTATCTCTTGCTACTTTCTTCGTTTTGAAGTCTATTTTGTCTGATACAAGTACTGCAACACCTGCTTTTTTCTCTTTGTTGTTTGCATGAAATATCTTTTTCCATCCCTTCACTTTTAGTCTGTGTATATCTTTGGGTTTGAGGTGAGTCTCTTGTAAGCAGCATATAGATGGGTCTTGCTTTTTTATCCACTCTGTTACTCTGTGTCTTTTGATTGGTGCATTCATTCCATTTACATTTAGGGTGATTATTGATAGATATGTACTTATTGCCATTGCTGGCTTTAGATTCGTGGTTACCAAAGGTTCAAGGGTTGCTTCTTTACTATCTAAGAATCTAACTTAACTTTCTTGTTAAGTTATTGTGAACGCCGTCTGATGTTTCTTTATTTCTCCCTTCCTATTCTTCCTCCTCCATTTTTTATATATTGGGTGTTTTATTCTTTGCCTTTAGTTAGTATTTGGATGGTCTGCTTTCTTTGCTATGATTTTATTTTGTCTGGTGACATCTTTTAGCCTTAGGGGTGCTTCCCTCTAGAGTAGTCCGTTTAAGATATCCTGTAGTGGTGGTTTATGATAGGCAAACTCTTTCAAGTTTTGTTTGTCTGGGAATTGTTCAATCCCTCCGTCATATTTAAATGATAATCGTGCTGGATACAATATTCTTGGTTTGACGCCCTTCTGTTTCATTACGTTAAATATATCATGCCATTCTCTTCTGGCCTGTAACGTTTCTGTTGAGAAGTCTGATGATAGTCTAATGGGTTTTCCTTTGTAGGTGATCATTTTTCTCTCTCTAGCTGCCTTTAATACTCTGTCTTTATCTTTGACCTTTGCCATCTTAATTATTATGTGTCTTGGTGTTGTCTTCCTTGGGTCCCTTGTGTTGGGAGATCTGTGGGCTTCCGTGGACTGTGAGACTATTTCCTTCCCCAGCGTGGGAAAGTTTTCAGCAATTATTTCTTCAAAGACACTTTCTATCCCTTTTTCTCTCTCTTCTTCCTCTGGTACTCCTATAATGCGAATATTGTTCTGTTTGGATTGGTCACACAGTTCTCTTAATATTCTTTCATTCCTAGAGATTCTTTTATCTCTCTCTGCCTCAGCTTCTCTGTATTCCTGTTCTCTATTTTTTAACCCATTAACAGTCTCTTGCATCTCATCCAATCTGCTGTTAAGCCCGTAGATGGCTTGTCTCATTTCTACATATTCTTTCCTCACTTCCTTTACTTCCTTCCTCATCTCTTGCACATTTTTCTGTAGATCCATCAGCATGGCTATGACTTTTATTCTGAATTCTTTTTCAGGAGGACTGTGCATGTCCATCCCTTCAGGTTCCCTCTCTGGGGTTGTCTGGGTCTGAAGCTTTGTCTGTACCATATTCCTCTGTCTTTTCATGGCTATAGAATCGGTTGCTGGTAGTTGCCACATATGTCAGCTGGGCTGTTTATGACCACCTCACCGGGTGCGGAGTCCTCTCTCAGGTGTAGCTGCCCGCTGGAGCGCTGGGGTGGAGGAGCGCTCAGGTCCCGCTGGGTCACGCCTCCGTATCTTACCTGCCTCACCGGGTGCCGAGTCCTCTCTCAGGTGTGTAGCTGCACACTGTGAGCTTTCCTGTGTGTTCTGTCTCTCTTTTAGGACTAGTTGTATTTTCTGTGTTTTCGTGAATAAATATAATGTTGGGAGGAATTTTTCTGACGGTCTGTTCACGTCGCCATCTTCCCGGAAGTCCAAGGCTTCGAACTCTAAAAGCTGAACTGGCATTACCAAGGTTGGTTCAGTCTTGGTTGACCTGGCTTTATAGTCAGAAAGCTCACTGAACTCGGGCTGGGAAGACAGCTCTACTGCACTTAATCAAGGCAGCCTTCCAGGAAGCAGCAGCCTTCAAACCCCAGTCAGGAGCCACTGCCAGAGAACCCTGCTGGGTACAGGCCTCCCTCAATCAGGGTCAGGGAGCATGGGGCGGGGGGGCTGAGACTGCTCCCCTCTTTGCCAAGGAACTCTGCAGCTGTGGTGACTCGGAACCTAGCGCCAGCAACCAGGAAAATTTGGTGGAGACCTTCAAAGTTCATGGCACATTTCACTTAATTTCTAAATATTTGGCACCAAAGAAGGTGCCTGAAAGCGACCAGAAGCTGAAACAGGGCCAGATCTTGTAAGGTTTTTGATGAAGTGTCCCTGAACATGGTCATTTCAGGGAAAGCTGCTTCATGAAGCCAAGCAGCCACGTCCTCCTTGAAGCCCTCCTCCTACTCTGCATATGTGGCTTCTCCCTTCCCTGAGTCCCGGTGGCCCCTGGGGTCTGAACCATGCCGTCATTTCCTAGGTGTGTATTTTGACAGACTGCATGCACCCCAGGGCAGGAAACCCGGCCTCTGCTCTGTGGTGTCCACAGCCCTCACCCAAGGGCTTGCCCACACAGGAGGCTCTCTCAGAAAGTGGGGCCAAGAAGGTGCTCAGCCCTCCAGCCGGGCTGGGGTGGGGAAGGGCCGTGCTCACCCGAATCCAGCTGAGGCTCTGATAGTCGTAGAGGCTCTCATATTGACAGGCCAGCTCCCTGCACAGGGGGATCCCGAACTCCCAGCTCTGCGTGAGAAATAGGAACAGGGCTTCAGCACCTCAGGCATCCTTGGAGCCGCCCAATCAAACACATCAGAGGGCCCGACTGCAGGGCCGGGAGCCTCACTGAGCGCTTGTGCTCACAGCCAGCCTGGGGGCCACACCCGGCACAGGCCTTCCCCTTGTGCTGCGAGCCTCTCAGCTTTGCTCTCGCACTGCTCCACCTCCATGAGGCCTTGCCCAGATACCTTGTCAAGGATGGGCGCTTCCCATCCATTTCCCACCTCACTACTCTGGAGTTATCTTATTTTTAAAAAGTGCTTACTTTTTTGTTGTATTAGTCTCAATTAGAGGATAAACTGCATCAGCACAGGGGCCCAGTTTATTCACTTCACCCTCAGAGCCTACAGTAGGGCCAGGCAGGGGCAGGTACTCAACAAAGATTTGTTTAATGAGTTAACGAAGGAAATAATGACTTAACAAAGGAAATAATGACTTAACGACCACTTAAGCTCAGAAAAAAGTATAGAAACAAGGAATGCAGAAGGCTTGTCAATTTTCTTTACAGCCGCTCCAGGGTCCCAGCAGTCCCAGTGGGCCCAAGGCTGTTTCTGTGCTGGGCCTGTCATGGCTGCAGGGTCTTTCCAACCCCGTTCTTCTCAGTTGGATTGGGAATCACCAGATCACTTGATAGCCTAGCCAGGCTCCTTTCCCCTTCTTCTAAACACCAGTGCAAATATTTTATTACAGGGAATGTTAAGCTGTAGACCAATGGAACAGAAGAATGAGCCCAGGCGCTCATCACCCAGCTCAGCAAGGACCCCTGTGCCCTGTCTCGTGTCTTCTACTGCAACCACTCCCTCCTCCCCTCAGTCCTTGAAGCAAATCTTAGACATCATACAATTTTGTCCATAACTACATAAATATGAATGTTTTTAACAAGGACTATATTGGAAAAACCTATTTAAAACAGCATCGGGATAAGGACAGCACTATACCCTTTCTGTTTCTCAGAAGAGCATGTTATTCTTACCCTTTGAAGAAACTAATGCTATGTGAATTGAAACTGCAAGGCCAATTAAAAATATTGAAAAACCAAAGAGCATTTTAAACAGACCCTGACTCCCTGCTCCAACACAATGCCTCTGCCTAGCAAGCTAAAGGCTCTGCCCCCCCAACTGGAGCGTTAAAAAAGGGTGTGCATGTCAGCCCCCCCTCTGGCAGGTGGCTCCGTGGGGGCCAGCTAAACAGCTGAGCTGTGTGCAGACTTCTGGCCAGCCTGCCAGGAGCATCTGCGGGGACCTGCTTGTTTAGGTCACGAGGGCCCCACATGGGGCTGAGGGCTCTGCCTGCTGTTGGAAGCCCTAGCAGAGCCTTCGCCCCTACTGGGGTCATGGCTCATCTGCCTTGCTGGAATCTCTGCCTGGTTTGTAGCCTGCCCCCCGAGCCCCACCTCTCCCACCCCCAGCTGTCTTTAGAGTAAGACAGGACCGAGAGTTCTGGAGGTGCTGTGCCGAGCACGGCGCACCAGGGCTTTGAGAGCTGGCCGCACGCAGGGGGACCACACGGCAGGGCTGAGGCGGCCCGTCTACGCCCTCTCTTGGTTTCCTTCTTTCTGGCAGGAGGCAGGGCTGACTGCCCAACCCCTTGCGGGTGTCTGGACCCCAGTCACTCCCCCTGCTGTGAAGATGCCCAACCCCTTGCCGGTGTCTGGACCCCAGTCACTCCCCCTGCTGTGAAGATGTGTGCTTGTGCACATCCTGGTTGAGCCTTGGCAGGGATGGCACAAAAGCTTCCCTGTCTAATCTCTCTGCCCTGCAATACAGGACCAGCCCCCCTCTTCACACCCCTTCCTCCCTTTCTTGGCCGCCACCCTATGGAGTGTCCCTCACTCTTTGTCTGGCCTGGGAGAGCTGACCCTCTGTGGACTGGAGTCCAGCTCACCTTGGAGCAGTTTCCTAGGCTAACTACCTCACTGGGGGAGAGAATAGCCCAGGGCTGCGCTGTGACTATGAGCTGACTCAGTCCTGCATACTCAGGAGCAGGCCTGGGGCCAGAGGAGACTGGGTGTCCATAAGGCAGGACACAGGCTGGGAGTATGTGGAGGGAAATCAGGAGGGCCTGGCTGTGAGGTGGTCTGTGCTGAGGACTGGAGCATTTTTCTCACCCCTCCCCTGGCATCTTCTCCTTTTCTGCTCTCTTCTTGCCACCCAGCTAGCTTTTCTCCTGGCACCACGGACCCTACAGGGGCACTTTTCCTGTAGTAGACAGGCTTTACTTTCCTGGAGCCCTTAAGAAAAACCATGAATGCTTTTAAGAAGAACAGGGTAGCCATGCCCCCTGGTTCTATCAGGTCCTGAGGCACAGAGACAGAGAAGCTGGCCCTTTTGTGTGAGCCTAAGAATGAATCTCTAAGAACCCCTTAGGACGAGCTCAGGAGAGAGCTCGCTGAGCAGTCTGTGCTCAGCACAGAACCTGCTCCCCCTACAACTCACAGCAAAGGAGGGCTGCTGGGAGGAGGGGGAGATGCCCCAGGAGGTGGCCTCTGAAGCCTCCCATCCCTGTCCTCATCCTGCATGGACAATATTCAGGCAGGTTTTGTATTTCATCCCCTGTACATTCTGTGCTTTCAGCCTGCTTTTCTGAACACTGCTACTGCACTGGGTGGGTGAAGAGGAGGCGCTAGCCCTCACGTGTCCCCTGGGTAGGCTCATCAGTTTAGGATGACTCTCCGCGCTGTACTCAGCACCATGGAAAGAAGAGGACCAGCACGCTGGAGGTGCTCATACATACTGTGCTCAGCTGTGCCCTCTGAGCTGGGAGGCCTGCTGGGCAAGTGGTTAAGTGGCAGGTCCAGGTGAGATGGGCGCCAGGAAGACAGCCTGAAAGTATGCTGACGTGGGGCCCCGTGTCCTGCCCTGGCCCAGCAAGAAAGGGCTCTGGGCACCACGTGTGAAAGGGGTGCACATGGGCCTCCTTTCTCGTCTGGGTTATGCGGACCCCTGTGTCTGGGAGAGGTGCTCGCTCACCCGCATGTTCCCTACTTGGGCCAGTGCGCTTGACAAACACAGAAGGCTCCTATGTTATGCGAAACTGATCAGTGTTTCCTGATTTATGAGCAAGTCATTAATAATTAAGTCTTCCTTTTTCATGATGAAAAAAACTCACTTAAAAAAAACAAAATTTCCATCCCAGTCTGGGGTTCAGCCACTATAGTTCCCTGAATAATCCCATTTCAGCCTGTTAAACACGCTCAGAGCTGACTAATGAGAGAACAGGTTCAAAAGTTACACAACCAGCCTTTCCAGGGTGCAGGAGGCCCCCCACAGGTGGTCAGGGCCCCCACGCCTGAGCCCACGCTGATGCCTGCCAGTCCCACAGGTTCAGGTTGGGTGGGGAAAACCCACTGCGAGACGCCCAGGCTGTGCTTGGAGGAAGGGAAATCCTACAGGCAAAACCCACTCACTTTCACTGCTCATCTTTCTACGGCAGATTAGAAAGCCATGCCCAATCTTTAAGTACATCTATCAACAGAAGCGGCCCCGAAGGCCCTGCGCAGCTAGAAGCATCAGCATTTAGACATTCAAAGCCGGCTGCCGAGCTGTCTTTTTCATCCCAAGTGACTTGGTTTCCCGGCCACAGAATGAAGCTGTTATCTTCTCCCTGCAGGGAAGCATGCTGCCTCCAAATCTGCATGCAGGCACCCACCCTCACCTACCCGCCTGGCCCATGCCAGCCTGTGCCCCGCGGCACCCACCTTGCCCTTGCTGAAGTAGTGGAGGATCTTACGGCACAGGCCCTCCTTGCGCTGCCACTCAGTCTGGGCCGGGTAGTGCAGGAGCTCCCGCAGCGGCCGCTCCTCCCAGCGCAGCAGCTCGCAGTACAGGAGCAGGGTGAACGCTGCCTCTGTGTGGACGGGAAGCATGGAGGCTCTGGGGCTTCTCCCCGGGCGCAGGTGCAGCCCGGTGCCAGGCCAAGGACACTGGTGCCAAGGGGACAGATGGCTGCCCAGCCCACCCACAGCTTGACCGGAGCACAACAGGGCCACAGAGCCTGGTAGATGCGTTCCTCCCACATTCTCGTCCCCTGTTCTGCGCTCCAGATAAAGCACAGACCAGCTACCTGAGGGGCTGAACACAGCTTGCCCTGTTCTGGGAGGCACCAGCATGTCAGGGAGACTTCCTGGGTTCCTTTTTGCTCAAATGATGACAGTTTCCTTTCTAACTTTCTCAAAACTGGCTCTTAGGGGTGAGCGCTGACTAGGCTTCTCTCAGCTCTTGCTAAGCCAGCCTCAATGCCTCTAGCTTTATTTTCTGACCTCAGCATGATCTTGGAATGACCATTCTCATCTCTATTGTTTGGAGAAGGAGCATGAACGGTGGTAACCATGATGGGCTTGGAGCCAGAAGCCCCACTCCTGGAGGAACCTGAAGCTGCCGCGGGTCCCTGGGCAGAGGTGCAGGAACACCTTGCCCACACGCAGGGCAGCTGGAGAGGCCCTGAGACACAGCTAGGTGCTGTGGCTCCTGAGCTCCAAGGGCAGAGTCACCCTGAAGCAGGGCCGCTGCTCAGGGCCCTACTGTGGCCTGCTTCCCTGTTCTGGTTGCTCACTCTAGTGGGCTCGCTCCCGGTGAGTGAATCTGGGCCGGCCTCTGCCTGGCCTTCAGGGCCTGCTCACGCCAGCTCGCCATGACCACGGGGAATGTCGATCCTGGTGCCTCCATACCCCTTCCAGTTTGACCTGGCACACCTGCCGACAGCCGCTCCCCAGGCTTCCCCGCAGCCTGCCCCTCTGCCTGAGCTCTGTTCTCCTGACCGGGGATGCACACACGTCCTCACCGCATCTGCCCAGAAGCCCATCTCTCTGGGACAAGCCCCTAAGGCACTCAAAGCCTCCCTTTGGGACCTAGGAAACCATGTGGAATGGCTTCTTCCCTGCCTACATTCCTGAGGCCACCAGAGACAAGGTTCAGCACCCTCTCTTTGTCCAAAAGTCGAGCCGGCTCACCAGCCACAGCCCAGTCCTCCAGGAGTCTGGTACGCTCCCCTACTGGCCCACGGCATTTATCAGAGCCTTTGCTTTGGGGCTCTCTCAGAGGGCTGCTGGGATCATGGGTGCAGTGGATACAGAGAACGGCAGATTCAGCTCGGTCACTTCACATCTAACTCTTGCCAAGCTGTGTGGTCAGGAAAGGCAGCATTTGTGCCAAACACTCTGACATCTAGAGATAAGGAAGGGGAATTCTGTGTTTCTGCAGATCCATCTGATTCTACTCATGTTTGTGGACAAGAAACCTTGAGTTTCCTGGTCTATCACACAAATTTAAGTCCTGTGTTCAAAGGGCTAAGAAGGAGTGTCTGGTCACCCAGAGAAGAAGGCGGCTATTTTGGGGGAAGTACGGCGTAAGGTGATCAGACAGGACACATATGGACGCACAAACTGTCCTGGCTCAGAGCGGCGCTCATTCAAACACTGATGGGCACACTCGGCTGCTTTTGAATTTGTCCTATTGGGAAAGGCCTTAGCGATGGGTTAAACTGTAGCTAGGATGGAAGGGCCCCCGTAAAACCAGCTGGAACCAGATGGGGGCTCTCCGTCCTCCTGCTGGGGGCTCCACATGGGCTGCCCTGCAGCTGCTGGAAGTCCCGGGTCCAGCAGAGGACTCTGTGTTACGGCCTCGCCTACTCTAGCCATGAAGGTCCTCAGAAGGCTCTGCTCATGAGGAGTGACAGTGAGCTCGGTGTGGCACAGTGGAGGCTCTGCCTGCTGCCTCCCACCATGTGCTGTGGTGTGGCCTACAAGGCCTGCCGAGAGCTGGCATGTGGCAGCCAGAGTCTTTCCCTGCCACTGTGTGCACCTGTCCAGGCTGTGCTCACAGGGCACGTGGCTCTCCTGCCCCACTCACCTGTGTAGTTCTCAGCCTGCAAGTGCATGTCACAAAGCTTATGGATATAGCGGATATACATCTCTTCCTTGTTAATCTCTGATTTGTAGAAGTTCTGTACGAGAGGAAGAAATGCTCATTAAGGTGAGAGAGGTTGCCACCTGTGGGGGCCACACATGCACGCCAGGCAGCTGGCTGAGTCCTGGGAGTGCTGGGCCGGAGAGGAGGGCAGGCCATGGGGGAGCCACATCAGAGAAAGAGAGAAGGGACCGGGCCAGAGGCACAGCTGCTCTGTGGTGGACCCACTGGGCGTCTGCAGGGGCCCGAGCAGTGAGGAGGAGGGAGTGACAGAGCACACTGGCAAGGACGCGGCACCGGGGCAGGGCCTGGCCAAGAGGCCAAAGGGAAGCTCCTTCCATCCTTTCCCAGTTGGGAACGTGACTGATGAGGTGCAGTGTCCAGGGCACAGGGACAGAGCTGATGTCCTGACTCAGCCAGTGGGCCTCAGCCCTGTGCCTTGGAGGGGTGAGCGGGCCTGGGCCGAGCAGAAGCTGTGCGGCTGGGCAGGCAGAGGAGGAGCCCCGCTTCTCACCATCAGGTTAACCGTGCAGCCAATCTTCTTGTTCTCTGTCTCTTCCCCTTTCATGCAGTCCCTGGGAGGAGAGACAGGTAACTGGCCCATGGCACCAGTGGTGCTCTGGGCCAGCACAGAGGTGCACTGTCACTGCGGCAGCGTCTCACCCTCTGCCAGGCTCTCCAAAGGCGCCCTCGGTGCCCCTGAGCTCTGCTGAGAGAACAGCTAACCTGCCTGGTAGCTTGCCTTCAGACTATTTCAGAAGCCACGATCTGACTGAGAAGGCAGGCTTCCATTGAACAACTGACCACCTGGACTCTCAGGCTGAACACATAAAATCTCTGAGCTCACAGGCTGCTTCCTCTAATCTGCTCACAGCCAGAACCAAGGGACAGAAATAAAGAGACTTCGGTTGAAGAACAGAGGCATGGAGAAGTAGGGCCCCAGCCCCTAGAAAGCAGCTGGAAGCCCCCTGGGTCACACTGCTGCCCCAGGCGACACTCCCTGCCCATCTGCAATAGGCTCTGAGGCGGGGCCGCGCCAGGACCTGCAGCCCCTCTCGGCCTTGTTCTGGAGACAGCCTTTCTCTTCCTTGCCTGTGCCCTCTGAGCATGGCCTTTCTGGACGGAGGTCCAGATGGCTACAAGTCCCTGGGGTGCCTGCTGGGCATGCGCGCCCCTACTTTGGGGGGTCTTGGGACAGCCTGGCCTATCCTGGGAGAAGTCTGCCCTCCTCTCCTGGGCCGTCAGGGCATTTTTAATGGCTGGTGACGCCTCCCGACACCAGAATGGTCTTCCCCCTGAAGGCCACACAGTCTCACTTTTTGGGTCAGGACCCTGGAAGATACCTGTAGTCAAGAAGGCGCTCCATGAGGCGGGTGACTGATGCCACGAAGGATACACCGGTCTCACGCCATGTCTCCTGTTCCACCTTCTCCAGCAGGCTATTGGCAGAGGCAGGGAAAGCAGACACAGCGCACAATTCATGAGCCTCCCCTGGGCACAGAGTGAGGCCCCAGGGTCCGGGGCGGCGGTGGGTCTGGAGGCGGCAGACTTACCCCACCAGTCTTACCTGGGGTAGGGCCCAAACAGCTGGGTTCTGATCCACGCAGCAGAAAACAGAACAAGGTGGTCACTGAACTGGCAGCACGAGTGAGCCCAGCTCCCTGCTCCTGCCCAAGCTGCGGGTGCCCCTGCACCGAGGGAGGCTCTCAAAGCCCCAGGCCCTTTCATGGGTATGCTGTGGGGTCTGTTCCAAAGCAGCAGCTGAGCAAGAGCCCCTGAGGGCTGGGCCTAACTTTGCCAATTGGCTACCTGCCTCTATAACTGCCTGGAGCCATCCTCAGCAAACATGAGGCCGACCTTTCCCTGTAAACCAAGGGAGATTCCCACCGGCCCAACTCCAGGAGCTACACTAGGCATCTCCACTGTCCGGCTGTGCCAGAGCTGAGAACTAATGCCAGGTCTCTTCCTCAGTCGCCAGCCAGCCTGTGCCCTGTGCCTCCTCCAAAGGGCCTCGCCTCTGACTTCCCATAGACCTCTCCCAGGGGACAATGGCCTGGACTCTCCTGCTTGCTCCAGTGATGAGCCCAGGCACAGGCCCCACTCCTGCTTCTTTTCCACACTGTTCCCAGCTCCCTAAGGTCATGGAAGTCACCTGGGCGGCAGGCCCAGCTAGGGGTCCAGCACTGGGCCCTCTGCCCATAGCCTGGCTGCTGTCAGTGCCGCTATGCTGCTGCCTCCCCGCACAGAGCATGGGCCTCGCTGGGCCTTCCCACGGGGCATGTGCTGTAGACAGAAGGCAGGGCCACTGGCTGTGGCCACTGAGCTGTGTGAGTAAAGCCACTGTGTCAGCATTTCCGAAACTGTCCACAAAGCTCTGCTATTCTAGAAGACAGGTGTTCTGTGAGCCAGCAAGCATGGGGAATGATGGTCACTACCCACTCCTTTGGAGATTTTCCACAGATTTCTCCACTTTAAAGGCTTTGAGAAGGCCTACAATATAGAGGTTCAGTTTTAATTGAATCTTTCCTAAATAGATTAGCCTATGATACACTTAATTTCGTTTTCCCAGCACACCTACCTACAAACATCTTCCTAAAGTACAAATTGGGAAATGCTGCTCCAGGTTATCAATAGCTTTTAGTTTTCAGACATGATTCAGAAGAGTTCATGGGAGCACTATTTGGTCAGGTAATGAGTAATTCCAAGCTCTTTCTGTGCTTTTTCCTTTGTACTAAAATCATCTGTCAGTGGCTTAGAAGATTTCCCTGCTTTATTCCCACAATTAGAAACATCTTCAGCTAAAAGAGAAACACTAAAGGATGAATTCATTTTCACAAATTGTAATTATTTCAGTTCCAAGTGAATCGACATTTTATTACATGACCATCAAGGAACCGAGTGGGCAAGCACGGCAGGAAGACCCCCTCTTGAAACTGGGGGACCTGGTCCTCCCCCAGGGCTGCCTCCGATGGGTCAGGCAGCAGCTGCATGCCGACACTTCCCTGAGCCCCATCGCATTACCTGGTTTGCCAGGTGCCCAGCCCCCTCACAGGCATGTTGTGACGATTAAACAACAAAAGTCAACACAGTTTGTATACCGTGAAGTTCTAAGCAAACATATGGTATCATTACTGGAGAAATATGTTACAGACTTTTCTTCAAAATGGCACCAAAACAAAGAAAACCTCAAAGCTGGAAGTAATGAGCAAGAGGGGAGAGGCTACTAGAACTGTAGATGTCTTTTAAGATTTCATTTTGTAGGAAGATAAAATGCCGACATCACCACCCATCTGGGGGCACCCTCTTTGGGCTTAGCCCTCTGGCAACTCCTGCAAGGTATTTGGCCTCCATCAGCTCTACACAGAAGCCATGAATGGTGGACCTGGGAGAACCCTTCGTGTCATTCAGGACAATTACTGTGCTTCCAAACAGGGGCCTGGCCTCGACGGGTGTGTGACTTGTTCAAGACCTAAGACCCAGGGCAGTGTTTTGCAAGCTTCTTGCACAGTCTTATCAAGCAGGGATTTAACTCTCCCCACAGAAATGACAGCAGCAAGCCCTCACTGAGTCCCCACCATGCAGTGAGTGCTACGAAGACTTAAATGGTCCTACTCCTGACAGCAAACCTCAGAGCACCGAGTTATCGCCTGTCCCACCTCTTTAGTCGACTATGACAAGTCCCCGAGACAGCTTGTGGCATCATGCTGCTTTCTTGCTGATGGCCCTGGGCACTGCTGCCATCAGGAGCCCCTAGGGGGCGCCCCTCCCGGTAGCCCCTCCCCCCAGCGGGGAGCCTGGGCTGGCGCAGCTTACAGCAGCCCGAAGAGCTCCCTGTAGCTCTCGTCGCCTCTCCCTTCCGACACCATGCTGTCCAGCTTGTCGACCAGCTCCGCCTCCACCTAGAGGGAAGCAGAGACTCATAAACCGAGCTGACCTCCAGGGAAGGCTGGGAGTCCAGCCGCTGAGTAGGCGAGGGAGCTGGGGCCTTCTTCCTGGTCTTGCTCTGGCACCCAGCCAACGCCGGGAAGGCAGGCTCCCACCCACAGCAACCATCCACCTGCCTCCCCCAGTCAGGAAGGCCTCCACGCATGTAAATGAATTGGGATTAACTCATCTCAGATACCCCTTTCCCAGCCTGGGGCAAAAGGCAAGGATTCCCTGGAGAGAAAATATTGTGGATCCCAAACAGGCTTTTGTCAAGTGTTTTTCTGTCTTAAGATGCTCATTCAAACCAATTCGTATGTATGAAACCCATCTGGTCAGAACGCTGTGCTCTAGTCCACCAGTCACAGAGGGGCCTGCTGCAGTGGCCTCTCCAGCAGCTGGCGCCCATCCTGCTCACGGAGAAACGCCTGCTTTCTTCACATACCCTCCCTCAGGGCAAAAGACTCTGCCGCCTGTCCCCACAGGACCTAAAGTCTGTGGCGCTGGGGCCCCATCTCGTAGCGCCCCTGGGCTCTGCAGCCAAGAGGAAAGCACGGCCTCTGCTCCCACCCCGCCGGCCTGCCAGGCCCTCAGCAGTGCGCGGCCACTTCCCCAACAGGCCTCTGGGTCTACGCGCAGGGGAGAGATTAGTTGTTAGCGACTGAGAAAAAATCTTTTAAACCCCTGCTAGCCGTTTAACATGTGGTATTGTGGTAGTATTTATATAGATATTTCATACAAACAACAAATGGCGTGGGGGCATTTAATAACCTATAACAGAAGCATTTTCTCACTCCACATAGGGCCAAAGAGTCCTAAGGCAGTGAAGTAATAAAACAATAATTGAATTAGGACATTCATTGAAGGCAATTATGGTTACTGAAATCCTATCATCAGAAATTAGAATGGATGAATAAACCCGGCCCCTTATAGAGATCTGCGTCACGGCCAGGACGGAGACCCAGTCAGCCCTGATGGCTCAGCTGCCTGAACACACATATGGGAGGAAACAGAGAGCCTGAGACCAGGGGTCCTCAGGGACCGATGCCAGATTCACCTGGCTTCTCTGCGTGCAAAGGGGGTATGGGCGGGGATGGCCTGGGGCCTGGTAGAGTTGGGCAGAGCTGGGCCTAAGAGCCAAGGTGTCTCATCCGTAGTTCAAGGCTTGTCTTGTCTCACTGAGTCAGTCAGCTGGTTACAGCCCGCCAAGGGAAGAGGGGTCTGTTTAGAACATGGGGTCTCTCTCCACATGCAGGTACAGGTAGCCTGTGCTTTCCAGATCAGGACAAAGGTGAGGAGGACGTGGGCAGCAGAGAGGACAACCTTTGTTAAACCAAATTCTCAAGCTCCCACTGGATCAGAAAGTTGGGTGGGGGGCAGGAGTTTCAACAAGCCCTCAGGTGGTTCTGGTCTCTGTTCAAGTGTTAGAACTCCTTTATTAGGCAAAGGAGCTGGTGATACAAGGGTGTGGGGACACTACTTCATCACCCCTGCATGCTGATAAAGGAAGAGGTTACTAGGAGAAACTGAGAAATCTAAAACAGGGCACACTGAAGATCAATGTGTGCAAAATCAAGGCTCTAAGTCAAATGAAATACTAAGTTCCTCAAATATATTGTGTCATAATTGGCAATATGGACAATTTCAGGTTTGCAGAGTTCCTTCTATTCTACAGAACCAATATGCCTGAAGTGACACCTGCCTGTCCTAACAACCCTGTTAGTCATTCATTCAACAAACACCTGTTCTGTGACATAACCAGGGCCTACTTCTGACAAAACCTTTACCTCTGTGAGCCTGTCTCCTCACTTAGGAGGTGGTAATGCTGGTTGACAATCCTCTTCGGGGTCTCTGTACCCTCAACTTAGGAAGTGCTCAATGAATGCTAGTTTTGATTTTCATCCCCACGAACCCACCATGGCTCCGGCACTGTGCTGTGTTCTAAGAAATGAAGGCACGGGAAACAGTCCTGGTCCCCAGCCGCCCATGGCCTGGCAGTGGAGCCAGGGGCCGCAGCTGATTCAGGTCAGCCTGGCCAGTGACTGGATGGGGCACACAGAGGGTAGCCTGGGCACCATGACATCAACAGGCAACAGAGTTTCCAAAAACAGTGTTGTAAAAATCTAAGAGATGTTTCTACTCTTTGACCCAGCAATAACAGGTGAGAAATTTACCTAAGAAAGTAAGTAGGAATGGATATGTTTTTTTGCAGTATTAACAGTAAAAACCTGGAATGAACCTACATTTCTAAAACTAGGAACCTGACTCAGTACGCTGTGGTGCAAGCCCTGCAACGGGAACCACACAGCAGTTCCCCTGACAAGTCAGGGCAGGGGAGTAACCACTACGAGAGGCAGGCGTGACAAGGCGCTGCTAAAACGGAAGGTTCACAACCAATATACATGATGCTTCCATTTTTTAACATAAAAACTCTATGTACTTGGGAAAAAAGTCTAAAAAGGACATGCCCTGTCCCACTCCCCTGCAAGTAAGATTATGGGTTACATTTTTCCATTATAGCTTATTTGCACTTTTAATTCTTCTAAATTAAATAAGTACTGCTTTATAATTACAAGAAGTGTTTTTAATAGGTGGTAAGAAGTAGGGGATCAGTTAACAGGGCTAAAGCTGTGGAAAGTACAACTGGGATCAAAACCGAAATGCTGCAGTATTTCGGCGATTTTGGTGAAAGTTATGGGTGGTCTTCAAGGGAGCAGTTTCAACAAAGTGGGTGTGCAACATACACTAGACTGAACTGACAGGACGGTGGGAAGTGGAAATGTGGGATGAGAAGAGCAGAATGTTCTTAAAATATGCGGTGGCAAGGTGTGGAGAGCGGTTGGGACAGAAGGAGCAAGAGTCCAGGACAGGACTGACTGTGTTTTTGTGCCTAGTCTCCACCTAAGGCCTGAACCGGGCCTGACTCTGAAAGAAACCTTGAAAAGTTTCCTAATTTCCAGGAACAAGTATCTCAGGAATGCAGGGAGGTCTTATCTCAAGGCCAGCCACCTGGACCAGATGCCCCCAGGCGTATGTGACCTAAGTATTGGATTGATGTCCGATTGTATTGATCTGTGGGCAATACTTAAGTGATTGGATTGAGGTCCTTGAGAAGGGTGTGTGAATCTAATCTGTAGGCAATTCATGTGTATATAAGCCATGCCAGAATAAAGCTTCTTTGCATTCTGCACCAGACAGTTTGCCCTCCTGTCATCTTGTATATACAGCCCGGCGCCCCCACTCAGGAACTGTTCGACACCTGCCGGCAGGCCCCAGCAGCAAGGGAAGTAGCCACAAGACTTCTGTAACCAGGGACAATGAGGTTTTCATGCTTGTGCGCACCTTGTACTCAGGACGGTCTTACTGGGGAAAGAACACAGCTCATCAGGTGGAGTCCTGAGGTGTGAGACAAATGAGCACCGACTCAGACCACCCCAAAGCTCGCCTCTTCTTACAGAGCAGTGATGGTGGGGTACAGCCAGCCCCTTTTAGTACACTCAGGTGATCAGGGTCATCTGCTTCCTGGAACCGGGGTCTCTCATCAGGAAGCTGTGCATTCTGCACAATTACAAGGCACAGGTTGTGATATCGTAGAAAAGCAATGGCTCTCTTCTGTTTGAAGTTATTATTTCCCAAATTTCTGAAGGCGTTAGGTCCGCACACTCCAAAAAATTAAATCTTATTTTAAATGCTATTTACCCATGATGAAGAGCATCCACCTATTAAGAAACCTGGAGCTAGCATCATACTTAATTGTGAGACACTGATGCTTTCCCCTGAGATTAAGAACAACGCAAGGATGTCGACTCTTGTCATTCTTACTGAACATCAGACTGGAGGTCCCAGCCAGTGCAACAAAGCTAGAAAAAGAAATGAGGCA
The DNA here is from genome assembly GCA_029783875.1 of Phataginus tricuspis. Classification (NCBI taxonomy): domain Eukaryota; kingdom Metazoa; phylum Chordata; class Mammalia; order Pholidota; family Manidae; genus Phataginus; species Phataginus tricuspis. Next base: position 110,809,185 of record JAQQAC010002837.1, read on the forward strand.
TACGGATTACAAAGGCAGAAATAAGACTGTCTCTATTCACAGGTGACAGGATTATCTAAAAAGAAAACCACAAAGAATCTACAAAAAAAAAAAAAAAGAATCTTCTAGAACTTTTTTGTATCTGTCACCCTAGAGTGACAGATACAAAGGCAGGGCCATCTCCTCTGCCTTAGATGAATTTTAGCAAGGGTGTTGGATATAATGTTAATATACAAAAACAATTCTATTTCTTTATGTCAGCAACAAACAACTGGAAAACAAAATTTAAAAATCAGAGTAGTTTATAATAGCACCAAAAACCAGGAAATATTTATATATAAATCTAATAATATGTGTGAGATGTTTGCTCAAACTACAATGGAAGACATCAAAAACACCTAAATAAATGGAAAGGTATTACTGTCTTCATGGACTTGAAATATTATTAGGTATTATTAACATATCAATTCTTCCCAATATGATCTATAGATTACAATGAAATCCCAATCAAAATCCAAGCAATTTTTTTGTAGATACTGGCATGCTGACCCTGAGATTTAGAAGAAAGGGAATTAGAATAGCTAATACAATCCTGGAAAAAAAAGAACAAAGTTGGAGGAGTCACACCACTTAATTTTAAGGCTAACTATAAAGCAATCATAAGACAGAGTGGTGCTGTGAAAGATCAGATCTATGGATCAATGGAAAGACCTGTGAGTCCAGAAAGTGAGCCACACACATACGGTCAATTGATTTTTGACACAGAATAGTCTTTTCAACAAAAGTTGCTGGGCACCCATACACAAAAATGAAAAAGAAGAGAGCCTTGACCCATACTTCACACCTTATATAACATTTCTCAAAATAAACCATAGATCTAAATGCAAAAGTATAAAACTTCTATGAGACACATAGGAGAAAAAAGTCTGTGGTCCTGGGTTAGGCAGAGTTCCGAGATATGATCCTAAAAGCATGATCCATACAAGAAAAACACTGATAAATAGAAATCTATAAACATTTAAGACTTTTGTTCTCCGAAAGACACTGCTTGCTAAATGAAACGACAAGCTGAAGCCAGGGAGAAAATTCTTGTAAATCACATATTTAACAAAGGACTTACATTCAGAATACAAAAAAAAAATCTCTTTAAAACTCAACCATAAGAAAACAAACAACCCAGTTAAAAATAACATAAGTTTTGAATAATCACTTCACCAAAAGAAGATATAAAGACGGTAAATAAAACATATTAAGATGCTCACCATCAATAATTACTAGGGAAATGGAAATTAAAATTGCAGTGATACACAACTGTACACCTACTAGAATGGTAGAACAAACGGAGATTCTATCAAACACTGGTGAGCACAGCCATTACCTGGGAGCCTCAGACCACGCTGCCAGGGGGCTTCAGCATGGGGCCGCCGCTTTGGAAAACAATCTGATAGCTTCTTAGCACATTAAACACACCCAGCATCCTATTCCTAGGTGTTACCCAAGAGAGATGAAGGTTTATACTCACACAAAAACCTGTAAAGTAATGTTTCTTAGGAGCTTTAATCATATACACCAAGAAGAGGAAAGAACCCCACGTGTTTCAGTGGTGGATGGTGAACTGCTGTGGGGTTGCCAGCACTGAAGACCAACACCCACAGCACCCGCTGAGCCTCTCCTGGCAGGATGCTAAGTGAAAGTCTCAAAAGGCCACCCTCCACGTCATGCCACTGCCACGACAGTCCACCTAGATGCACCTAGAGTGCTGGCGGACGGGCCAGCGGCTGCTGCAGGTCAGAGGCAGGAGGAGGGGGACCACCAAGGGAAAGCAAGCTGAAAGTTCTAGGAATTTAAAGTCTTGCTTGTGGTGGTGGTTACGTGACTGTGTTTGCCAAAATTTACAGAACTGTAAATCACAAAGAATGACTTTTACTCTTTGTCAATTTAAAAATAAATTAATAAAAAATTCAAAAAGTCTTGTTTGCCTGGTCTGCTCCTCACTGGTAGAGTCACTGTAAGACCACTGGTTCATCCCAGCATCACAGGGCTGCAAGGGAGCTTAGGGGGAACGGTACAGTGTGCAGGCCAATACAGAAATTTCCCCCAGAGGCCTCGTTGCAGCTTCTGTTTGACAACCACCAGCAAAAAGGAATTTCCCATCTCCCAAAGCTGCCCAGCTTACAGGGGACAGTTCTTATTGCTAGGAAGTTATTTCTCTACTAGTTAAAATCCCTACCACTGACCCCCATTGGTCCTGGCCTGTTCCCCAGAGTGACAGACACAAAGGCAGGGCCATCTCCTCTGCCTTGGGCCTGGCAGAAGAACCGCACAGAGGGGCAGCCCGAAGCCACTAAGTCGGAAGCCCAGGGCTTACGCATCCTGGACCCGGCCCTCTGTGCAGGAGTCTGTGGGGTTCTGAGCCACCCTGAGCCCTGAGGAGCCATCTGGCCTAGACTCTAGCCCTAGAAATGCCGGGACCATACACCTAGGGACCCTTCAGAGAGTAAGGACAGCATGCTCCCAGGGCCCTTTCTTGAGTGCAGCTGGGAGGCTGTGGTCTTGGTCATTCTCTCCTTGATCAGAAAGTCCTTGTCAGAGAATATTCCTGTCATGAAATGTTCATTCCTTTCCTGATTGTTTTCTGGCCTCTAATTTCATGAGGCAAACCCACAAGACCCACAAGCCAAGTGGGAAAATCCCCGAACAGGATGCACAGAGGCCAACCTATAACCCATTCCCCCTGGAACCACAGCCTGGCCGTCTGGGTCACCTGCCTGGGCAGAAGGGGTCAATTCCAGAGAAGAGCACCCCGGACACGGCCAGGTGTCATCCTACCTGCTTGAAGTTGCCATTTTTCCTCTGTTCCCAGTCCATCATGTCATGGAAGATGGGGATCATGATATTCCGCACCTCCGGCTGTGGGACCAGCGTCACACCCAGAAAAGGGCCGATCATTCCCGGAATGAAGTGGATCTTATGTTCACCTGAACAACGAAACCCAAGAGATATTAGCTCACACTTGCTTTGATCTCCCATGGCAGCGTCCCAGGTGAGGCCACAGGACATGCTTTGATCTGCATTGGACCCATATGAGAATGAAGCAAACTCTCCCACGGCTTTTAGGCGGCTCCGCTCTTGGCTTTTTAGAGTTCACAGCTGTAACTGGCCCAGCCCGGTCAGAACAAACATTCAACAGGCACAAATTGCTTTTCTGAAGAATTCACTGGGAGGTTGGACAAACTACCCGAAAATTGTTCTGAGGTCAAGGAGCAGAGTGTGTGTGACAGGAGGATTTCTGAGCAACCTGTGATGACTTCAGACCATCTGCGTGCAGTGCTGATTTAGTGAGGAGAGTCCCTCTATTCCTGCTTAAACACCACGCACTACCCTGGGGGCTCCATCCACAGCCCAGAGGCATTCAAGTGGCGAGTTCGCTCAGTCCCTGGTGTGGCCACTGGGGTCTGAAGCCACACGCTCCTCACTGCTGGCGCTCTCGCGTCCCGAGAGGCCCCCTCCTGATTGGCAGGAGCCTCCCGACAGCCTGACCCCCAACAGACTGGCTCAGAGAGCCTCTGTCAGAGAATGTTCCTGTCATGGAATGTTCATTCCTCTCCCGATTGTTTTCTGGCCTCTAATTTCATGAGGCAAACCCACGAGATCCACAAGCCAAGTGGGAAAATCCCCGAACAGGATGCACAGAGGCCAACCTATAACCCATTCCCCCTGGAACCGCAGCCTGGCCGCCTGGGTCACCCCAACACCTGGTGTCCTGTCGTGTGTCCGCCTCAGATCACACCTCCCCCGTCTCAGTGCAGCCTTTCCATAGAAGTGGGGGAGGTGGGTTTCCCTGTGGTTGGCCTGCCACTGGGGTGTGTTCCAGAGGCCACGGACAGTCTTGAGGACCGTGAGACAGAGCTTTTCTCCTTGTGATGGTGAAACAGAGTGAGCCACTTTCCAGGGCTCTGCTTTCAGCCCTTCAGGAACTAAGGAGGAGACAAGCTGTGGGTCTGAGTAATGACTCTTACAGCCAGGTAAAATCAGTTCTCCAGGGCTGGAAAGTGCCATTTCCACCAGACACAATGGGGCAGGAATGGATTTATCAGACAAATTTAGCATCTCTTTTGATTTCTTCCATTTTGAAAGTCTATCTAAGGAGCAAATGTTAGTCCTGAGGCTGATTCTGCACATTCCAATTTTGGTATTCGGTACAGTTACTAGTCCCTTGTGTTCCTGGGAATTTCAGAGTCAACTTTAGGATAAAAATCTCTATCCAGCTGTGCTGGCTGTGGGAGTAAGAGCACTGAAGCTGGGAAGCCTGCTGAGGAATGCACCCCCTAATGGACGGAAGGCCCTGTACCTGCTGGCGGGAAAGCCGCTGCCCCTAGGGTTAGGGATTGGGCTGGTTAATAACCGCTGAAGATTTTACGACCATCTTTCCTAAGGCTTCAGAGCCATTAGCTCAGGTGAGAGCACACTTCACTAGGAAGAGGAACTGCAGCTTCTGCAGCGTCCTGACAGGCCAGGTACCAAAGGACAGTCCACCCAATCACCAGGGCAGTCCAAGCGTTCTACCAAAAACCCTGCCAATTTCACATCCAAGGCAGTGATATCAGAGAAGCTGTCAAAAGAAAAGAAGCTAAAACTAGTCTCACCCGGGGCCTGCAACTGCCCCCTCCCGCGCAATCTGCACGCACCTGGGGTCAGGAACCTGGGCTGCACATGCCTGAGTACCAGAGACCCAAGACGTGGTTCATGTCACTAAAACAAGTACCTGCCCTTGCTCATGGGCTGAGGATCTCCAGGGTCTGTGTTTCTGAGCCTGCACCATCCAGACTGGGACCCAAAGAGCAGAGGGTCTTGTAGGCCTGAGTTCTCAGACTGGGAAAGACTCCTGGGGCCCTTAGCTTCTTTCTCTCCTTTTCACTTTAGTTGTCAAAAAAGGGACTGTGTGCATGTATTAGTGAGGTCCCCTCTGTCAACCTAACTCTCCCTGCCAGGGCTCTGTGCACACTGACAGACCGCCCACCTGAGTGTTATGTTAAAGATAAGGAAGCTCTCTTGGGTCTGAATTCACATTTGTAAACCTGAGAGAAGTTATTAGTCTTGTCACTTCTTATTTGGTGATGTTAGGAGTGTTAGGTAGAAAGATAGACATGAGCAGCCGGGGAAGGGGAAGGTAAGGTTCAAGGAAAAACCACCCAATTCTGCCCAGGTACGGGGTCCCAGGTGAAGACACAAAGGCTTTGCCCAGAGATGACGTCCCTGCCTGTTGGCACCAGGCCAAACCCTTGCCACCAGATACCAATGTGGGCGCAACTGAACAGAACTAATGGCCCAACCCAACCCTCATCACGGGAAAGGCTGTGCGCACAGAGAAGGGCCGCGGTACAGATGGACCTGTCAGTCGAATGGCCCCACCTTGTCAGTCACAGAGGCGCCTCCTAGCCAGAATGTACTACCAGTGTCTCCTGCGGAAGGGACCCGGGCCTTCGTCTACCGTGACTGTGGCGTCCTCCTCCCGTGGAGTGTATTCAATTAAAACTTTCGCTCTGCCTCGCTACTGTGTCTCTGAGTTCAATTCTTCGTTGCGGTGGGACAAGGGCCCAGGAGAACAAACTCAGCCGGGTATGCTGCATATATATATATGCAATATGTGGAAGGGAAATAGTGAGAAAAGACCTACCCAAATTCTGCCACATGCTGAACAGTTCATAAGCCATCATCACGCGCATGTCCCCATACCTGGAAATAGGAACACGGAGCCAGCTGTTGGCGGGGGCAGGCTCACCCAGTGGGGCAGCTCTTCAGCACTTCCAGAGGCTCCTGGGCCGTGACCCAGCGCTCCCATTTGCCCCTGGGGAACCCATGCCCAGGAGAGCCAGGAGGACTCCCGCAGGAGCCGCTCGTGGAGACATCCCTCCATATGGGCTTGAGGTGGGCGGGTGAGGACGAGACATATGTCTTACTTATCGAGAATCTTCTTCCTCTTGGCTGAAGTGATGATTTCTAGCTGGAGGCTTGGCTGATTTATGAACAGAACTGCCAAGCTAAAATAAGAATTCCACACCTAGAGAGACAGAGGAAAAGGAAACATGTGACTGCCTGACTCTTACCCATGCAAGGATTCTAAATATGTGCTTGTGGCATAGAATTCACTTTACAATTTTTTTTTTACAATTTATTTTGCTATCATTAACCTACAATTACATGAGCAATATTGTGGTGATTAAACTACCCCCTTCATCAGGTCCCCCCACCAACCCTATTACAGTCACTGTCCATCAGCGTAGTGAGATGCTATAGAATCACTACTTGCCTTCTCTGAGTTGTACAGCCCTCCCCATCCCCCCCCACCTTACGTCTGCTAATCGTAATGCCCCTTTTACCCTCTTATCCCTCCCTTCCCACCAATCTTCCCCAGTCCCTTTCCCTTTGGTAACTATTAGTCCGTTCTTGGGTTCTGTGACTCTGATGCGGTTTTGTTCCTTCAGTTTTTTTTTTTCTTTGTTCTTATCCTCCACATATGAGTGAAATCATTTGATACTTGTCTTTTTCGGCTTGGCTTATTTCACTGAGCATAATACCCTCCAGCTCCATCCATGTTGTTGCAAATGGTAGGATTTGTTTTTTTCTTATGGCTGAATAATATTCCATTGTGTATATGTACCACATTTTCTTTATCCATTCATCTACTGAGGGACACTTAGCTTGCTTCCATTTCTTGGCTATTGTAAATAGTGCTGCAATAAACATAGGGGTGCATCTGTCTTTTTGAAACTGGGCTGCTGTGTTCTTAGGGAAATTCCTAGGAGTGGGATTCCTGGGTCATATGGTATTTCTATTTTGCGTTTTTTGAGGAACCTCCATACTGCTTTCCACAATGGTTGAACTAATTTGCATTCCCACCAGCAGTGTAGGAGGGTTCCCTTTTCTCCACATCCTCGCCAACATTTGTTGTTGTTTGTGTTTTGGATGTT
>JAQQAC010002837.1:110833853-110919969 GCA_029783875.1 Phataginus tricuspis
AAATATGTATGTATTATTGTGGTTAAAATTTAAAGTTAAGACAATGACGCTAGCCTGAGCTTCTGATTGAGAATCAGTATCTCCCTGTCTCTCTCAATCTCTCTCTCTCTCTCTCTCACACACACCCCCCACACCCCCCCATGAAAATGATCTAGGACGCGAGACTGGATTTTCAGGCTCCGCACCCTGGCTTAAGCACTGCTTGACCTGGATGTGAGTCTGGGGCCTGGCTAACTGAAAGCTCGCTTCAAGGACTGTCAAGTTCATCCCTCTGAGAAGACAGGCTGGCCTCACTGCATGAGTTAATGACAACCATCTGCAGAGAGCCCTGTCTGTGGAAAGGCAGGTAGGATCAGATACCAGAAAGCGACAGCTGATGCTTACTAACTGATACAATATGATTAATAAAGATCACACAAATGAGAGAGAATAATGCCTTACTATAAAATGCGAGTGCCTGGCTCTGAATGGAGGCAGAGTTTGCAACAGCTCCTGTATCCAGGGATGGAGTGACTAGCATGTTCTAAGATGGGTAAAAGATACAAGCCCCGGGGTCTGTCGGCAGCTGATGCTTCAAGCCTGGGAATGCTCTGCGGCTGTGCGCCTCATGCACTCTCTGCCCCTCGGGGCTCCAGATCCAGCCTGGCAGCCGGTGGGCACTGCTCACATTCGCTCTCTACAGGTGTCTTCCAGAAACACATTTTAACGAAGAAAGTTGTCACCATTATTATTATTGTTGTTGGTAGTAAATAGTGAAACCTGGTTTGCAGGGGGAAAAAACCTGGATTGCTGAGTTCAAAAGAAAGGGAGGAGCTGGGGTTTGCTGACGACCAGCATGGCCCACAGTGGCCCCCCCACAGAGGCACGGGTCACAGGGGAGTCTCAGTCAGGGAACAGCAGCTACATCATCGGGGTCTGGCTGCGTGGGAACATGACTGGCTTTTAGCTTCTGGAAGCCACACATGCAGCTGAACAGTGGGCTGGCGGAGCCTTCACCCTGGGCAGCACTGGTCACTTGCACTCGGCCCCTGGGCAGCCTTAGCTGCATGCTTCCTTCTTTGGGTGAAAGGTCAGTGCCTGGCTGCCTACCTTGAGTTCATCTTTGCTCTGGAAGTTGTCCAGGAGGTGCTGGTAATGGGTGTCACACATCTGGCGGAGCAGCGAGAGAAGGCAGGACACATATTCACCCTAAGGAGCAACCCAAAAAACACTTAGCACGGCCAGCCACAAGGGCTGTGTTCCCCAAACCACAGAAGGGAAGGAGAGAAGGAAGGGTCTGAGATGGCCCCATGACCATGAGAGGGAAGGTGACAGCTCTGGCCCTGAAAGTGAGTCTTCTTTTCTGCTAAGGGAGGCCTCGGGGCTCTGCAGCTTGGGGCTGATTGGAAACTTTAACCTGTAACAAAGAGGTACTGTAAAGTGAGAAAGATAGTCTCACTAGCATCCCATTTCTTTTCTGGGAAACTTCTGGCTGCAGCCCTTTGTCAGTGTATGTTACCAGGGCACTGTACCCAAGTCTGGGGGGGGGCTACTTGGAATGGGACACTTGGCCTTCTCTGGACAAGACAGATTCTGCCCACCCTGCTGGGCGGGTGCAGCCCTTTTCCAGGGATCTCTGTGAGACCTCCCGGGGTTTACAGTGGTTACTGTCTGGAAGCAGAGTCAAAACTGACCTTTATGAGAAGATGAGCTATAAGCTTTAAGACAAGTGAAGATCTAAGGATTAAAAAATGAGCCTTTAAAATTTCTTCAAGTTCCAACCGGGGTACTTGGAAAACCCTGCTTTAAGGACTCCAGGGACTTCTGCCACCTCACAGCAATTTCCGGCATGGAACAGCCACACGCGGCCTCCTCTGAGAAGGCTGCCTCCTCAGCGGGATGAAAGAAAATTACCGAGACGATTTTCAACTGCTCTTAAACTCATGGGAATTTGATAACAGTTTTTCAGTCTCTCAAATCCTTTCTAGACCTGTTATTATACACATATGTATGAAAAATATATATACGTACATGACCAGAAAGTGAGCATATGCCATAATTCACAGATTTTTTGTGAGGATCAGATGAATTAATGTACAAAAGTGTTTAAGAAAGTCCAGTACATGAAGAAGTGCTCAATCAATTGTACTTATCATCACCTTCATTAAATCTACTAAAATGAATCACTTCATTATTAGCATCGCTAAACAAGTTAATAGTTGTTAGGTATGTAAAGCAGGGTCCTGCCCAGGTAAACAGTGTCGCTGCTGGTTGGAGCGGTTGCAGGGCCGCCAGGCCTGTGTTTCACCTGCAGGGAGAGCGCCCTCCTCCAGAGCTCCTGGGGCGGCTGCGTCCTTCCCAAGCCCACTGCTCCTGAGCACAGGCTGGCCCCCTGCCCCAGCACCAAGTGTGCTGGGCCTTGGCTCGCTCCAGTAGAGGGGTTTCTTCAAAGAGATCACTGCAGTCTCCCACTGCCCCCTGGATGATTCTATGCGACCTGTTTATCATGTTCCAACATGAGGTTTAAGCAGTCCACACAGGACAGGAGGAGGGTCCTGGGGGCTGCCTCTCGGCCCCACCTGAGAGGCTTTCCCAGCCTGACTCTCTTCCAATTGGATCTTGATGCAGAAATGCCAGTGCAATTCCGCCTCATCGCATTTTTCCTGATGTTAGACATTTAGATACAAACACGGTGGACAAAAGCAACTCCTTTTTAGATACAAGCAAATACTACGAAAAACGACATGCATTACTTAGGAGAGCCCATTCCCGAAGGAATAGCCTATTTTCACCTTCCACGCTTCCAGCATCTCCCCACATCTCTGCTTCACCCCACATCGTAGAAGATGACTCGGCTCAGACTCAGAATCAGAAGAGGACAAGAACCATTCCCTGAACCTTCTCTCCAGTAGACAGTTGGGGTTTGAGCCCAGAGCTTCCAGGGAAGGGGAGGGTGGTCAGACTGGAGGCGGGGAAAGGGTGGCATGCTGACAACCGTGCAGGAAGGGAGGCTGAAATGAATGGTGGTGGGGTTTGGCATGGAGGAGCCCCGGGTTAGAAAAGACAGCAAGAAAACCTGAATGTTAGTTACTAACAGTGATCTCGGCTGTGCACTGCGGGCACCGCTGCCCTCTTACCGCCTCCTGAGCGTGCGATTTGCTCATGATGGTGAGCAGGGTCTGCAACAGCACGTCCAGGAGGCTCTCCACCATCATTTCTACCTCCTCCATGACATCTGCCTCCTGGAGCGAGCAGCGAGAGAGCACATGTTAGCAGAGGCCGGGCTCCGGAGGCCAGCAGTATTTAGCGTGAGCACGGCGGGTGTGGGTGCTTGGCCTCCGAGCGTGCAGTATCATGGAACAGGGACGAGGGCTCTGCGAAGAGGTGTCACACCCCTGCTGCTGCTGCCCTGGCACGCTGGCTGGGGCCTCCCCCAAACCCAGCACCACCTTGACACCCGCAGTGCTGAACCTTGGGTAGAGGCACTAATTTCAACATAGAGGGAAGAAGCAAAAGTTCTAGTTAAATATTTTCTTTGATTTCCCTAGGAAAGTGAGGAGAAAGCATAACTGAGCTGACAAACTTAGAGAAAATGGTAAAGTATCCACACCAGGGGGCGTGGGGGCAGCTCCCGCAATGTTACTGATGCTCCGGGAGCTTCTCAGTCTCCCTGAGGACAGATTTTGCCTCGGGCGACCTGGGCCTGGCCAGTCCTGCTGCTGCCGGTACTCTGGCTTGTGTTCCCCACCCTCCTGGGGGACTCCAGTCTCAGTGTGTCCTTCCTGGGCAGCCTCACCAAAACAATGGAACAGGCCTTCTCAGTGAGGCCTGCCTCCCAGCCCTGGGCTCTGCATTTAGGAAGAGTCTGTGTTGCCCTTTCACAAACCTCTCAGTCCGATCTCAAACCCTGTCACTGGACTTTAATGACCTCACAAAGGGACTCCCGCTGCCCCTTCTCCAAACTCCTTATGTCATCACTGGTCCCGATGCCCACTTGCCATCCACCCATCAACCCACCACCGTGAAGCATGTACCACGTGCCCGTCCTGTCTGGGACCCGGAGCACTCCTCTTCTCATGGAGCTCCCGTTGCACCCACCCTCCCCGCCCAGTCAACTTCATCCCACGCTGTCTGCCTCCGCCTGCGCCTGAAGAGTCTGAGCAGCTCTCAGGGCGGAAGGCATCGCCTCTGTCTGCTGAACTGATGGTGGTGCTCGGTCCCGTGGCGTCTCTTCACACCCTAAGCAGCTAACCTGCACCCACCTGAGTGGCCCCACGGATACTCCAGACAGCCTCCTCCAGGCTACCTGTTCCCAGGCACTCCACCCTCCCCTCCCGTCCTCTCCCCTTCAGCAGCCAGCCTCCTGCCCTCCCCGTGTGGCCTGGCTCGCTAGCAGACCCTGTGTGCACAGCTGCCTGGAGAGGCCCATGGGAAGGGGCGCCACCAAGCCCTGGAGCTGCGAGCAAGCAGGGACACCCCCACCGTCGCAGTCACTGCCAAGATGGGCCCTGCCGCCAGAGGGCTCTTAAAGTCTGGACACCAGAGCACTCCACAGGGTCTGACGGCCTTCTCAAGCCAAGCGTGCTCTTCCTGGTCGGTCCCTCTCCTGCTCCGCAGGGCCAGCCTGACTTTGCATGTTATCCCCTGGCTATTGGCCTTCATTTTAAATGCACTTGAAATTTTACTCTCCAGAAACCTTATCTCAACTTAATAAGGTGGTATAATAAAAAACTCATTCTTGTCCATAATTTCTTTTTTTATACTTTCCCACACTTTCCAAATTTCTCTAAGAAATATGCATTCCTTCTGTTACCAAAAACATATAAAATAAAAATAAGTTCCTACCCTTATCCACCTGATACATGTCTTCCTTCCCTCCCATCCCACCACAGACCTCTTTTGAAAAGAAAAAACAGAGGAATAAAAACAAGCAAAATCATTCATAGTTGACACCTCACCCTAAAACACCATTCTGCCATCCCATGAGGCTCAGAGCTCTTGTGGGCAACAGTGGGCGTCGCACTCCCTGACCTTGGCATGGCACAGCATGCCGTGCGGTCGGGGCTGGCATCAAGCTGCCAGGAAGGCCACAGAGAGTCTGACTGAGCAGGACAGCCCCCCACCTGGCCTGCCCCGCTGTGCTGTGCCTCAGGATCCTCAGAGCACTCCAGGGAATGCAGAACTGATACCTTTAGACAGAAACAGAGCCGGCACAGGACTAGGCTTCCGGAAACTACAGACACCTACATTCCTGGGTGGACTGAGGCTGATGATGGCACAACTTGTTAAAACAGCAAGGCTGCGCTGTGCTGAGAAGCCTGTTGAGCACACACAGGCCTCCATGCACTTGGGCACCTTCTGTTACTGATGAACACTGTTCTGACTGAGAAACGTGCAAGTGATCTGGGTTGATCTGCCTCTGGCTAACGTGATACAAGGCCGGGCAGAGCTGGTGGGGGGTGGACGCAGGGCCGCTACCAGAGAGCTGGTCTTGACGATGGAGAAGATGCTGCCAAGAATCCCTGAGCAGATGAGCAGCTCCTTCTGCTGCCTCAGGTGAAGGTGAATATGATGGAGAACCACAGGAAGCAGGATGCGCCGTGATTCTGGGAAAGAGAACACAGGGGAGAAAGGCCTTTAGGGGAGAATGGCTGCCTCAGGAAGCCAGCAGCATGGTGGGGCTTGCTCGTCTCAAAGCAGGAGGGCTGGGACTGGAGCCGAGCTGGAGGTCAGGCCCTTCCTGACGGGGCCTATAAGCCCACTTCCAGGACATACAAGGCATCCCACAGCATTACCTGTCCATCTGTCTTCCCTCCTTTCCCATTTCAAGCCTTTGTATCTACGGCAGTTTGTGTAAGATCAAGGAATGTTAGGAGATTGCTTCCAAAGGAAATCACTTTAATGACTAGACTCCAAATCAACAGCAGAGCTTACAGTGAAAACCCCATTTAGATGACACGTCTAGTTCTATGAACCACACCCACTGGGCCTGCAGACTTGGTATGGATGACGGATGGCCCTACCTTATGACGCCCTGGCTGGGCGGCCCTGTGACAGCTGTTAGGCGAGGCCTGCCAGCTTTCCCCCTCAGGCCTGTGGGACGCTAGGTGTGTCCACAGCCATTAACGGAATGGAAGTCTGACTTTTGTCTGGTATAAGCCTTTGATAATTAGCTAGCTAATCCTACTTGTCTTTTCTCCTCAGTGTCATCTGAGTAGCATTTTCATCAGCAGATGACCATATTTAGAGCCTTGAACCTAGGAAGGCTGCATCCCAGCTCAAGCTCCTTCACTAACTCACCCTAAGGCCTTAGGCAAGCTGATTCCTCTTGCGGGTTTGGTTTTTTCCCACCTGTAGAATGAGGCGCCAGTGGCCTCGTCTGCATTTCCTCCACAGGTGTGGGGAGAAGACAAGGGAAATACAAGTGTGAATGTGTTTCTGTGTCCTGCACTGCTCTGGGGCCAGGGATTGGTGAGCCGGCAGTTTACCACCATACCCGGCAGCATGATGCAGTCAGATCACCAGTGACACAAACAAGCCATGGCATTTTGGAGTTATTGTTCATATTTGACCTGAGTTAAGTGCTCCTGGTAAAATTCAGGAAGAAAATCTTTTTCAGCTGAAGACAAATTATATGACACAAAGAGGTTTTGGGACTGTCTTGTCGAATAGGTAGAATATGTTAAAATAAAATGGAATGACAGCTAATAATATATTTAAAAGGATGTTGGGCAACAGAGAAGTTCATAATATATTTTGCAAACCAGAATACCAACACAGCAAGATTTAAAACAACCAGAAGCTGCCTGAAGACAGGACAGCAGTTTGTTACTGGACCCTGCTGAAGAAGAGACCCAAACTGGTGTGTTCCGGGAACACGGGTGTTGGTAAAAGCCTCCTGCTTTGGGGAAGAGGCTGCAACTCAGGCATTCAGTGAAAAGCTAGGGGTGGCTTGTCATCTCAAAATCTAATTCCATAGTTCCACTGCCACAGAAGGTTAAGAGTTTTTCTTTTTATGTGATCATGGGAAGCAGCAAGTACACACGAAAAACTAGAAATAAAGCACAGCCTGGAGGACTGTCTGCTGTCCCTGTTCCCATACGTTCAGAAACCATCTTCTCTAAGCAGTGCACAAGGTGAGTGTGTGCAGTGGCCTGAACCACTGTCTAAACCACTGACAGCCTCTGTCCAGGAACCAGTGAAGATGGGAGTGTCTGCATGGTTACTGGTGGAGAAAAGCTGGCTGTCTTGGCGGCAGCTTCACCATCGGCAACACTGGCAGAATGGAGTTAAAGGGAACACATACTTAGTATTGCAAATGTACATAGCACCAGACCAAGAAATTATTGTACTTGGATTTTCAAAGTCAAACTTAAAGAATCTTACTGCCAAAGATTATAGTAATTGTTCTGCTAGCATTTGAGGCTTATTCCTGGGCCCTAGAAGTTTACTCTGGGACAGGGACATTCTGCTTAGAGGATCAGGCTCATAATGATCTCAACACTTGGCCATGGAGTTATGTGGTGCCGCTGCCAGGCTGATCACACCCACTGTGGTTTCAGCTGTGAACCTGCTGCTTCTCTCTGAAAGGCAGCCTGGATGCCTGATGGACTGCTGTTGGGCCATCCTGACCTCTTGGGGAGTGAGGAGAGCCCCCTGTCCATTTCTTTGCCTAATCTTTAGAGGCTCCTTCAAAGAGAGGAAAAGAAATCTGACTGGGGAGGCAAGGAGCCGAGAAAGCGCAGTGGGTCCTCAGAGCCCCCTTTCAGGGTCTCCTATTTCCCTGACCTTTCCTATCCCCTTGGGCTCGGTGGCTCCCTGCTGCTCTCCCTTTCTCCCTCTGCTTTCCTATCCCGCTGGGTGTGGCAGGCCCCATTCTTGGCAGCTGGCTAGACTTGTGGGCTTGGAGCCTGGTCTGTAGGCCACCTGCACAGTGCCCACAGTGTGGATCCTTAGGGGCAAACTGTGAGCCTGGCAGGAAGCCTAGGGCTTGGCTGCATTTTAAGGGCCAATGGTTCTTGAATGATGGTTGGTAAAACTGATCCTTGATTATCACTGGGTTCACACCTGGGAAAGGAGGAAGGGTGAGTCTGACTATGTCCTGCCTTGATGTACCTGAGAAGGAAAACAGGCGGCTGTCCACGGTCCTGGCAATGGACTGCAGCTTCACCACGTCCATCGACTGCCCGATGTGCACAGTGCTGGGCATGCTCCCCAGGGTCCCTCTCACAAACTCAGCCACCTCCTGCACAGGGAACATCTGCAGCAGCTCGTCAAAGACGGCCGGGAAGGAGCTGAGGAGCGCGGCCTGCAAAGCAAGGGCGGCCGCATCAGCTCACAGTGGGGGGTCTACCGTGCGTGCCCACGGCACGGAGTGGCAAGCGGCAGACAAGGCACCGCGGTGCCCTGCCTCCGGTGGGCTCTGCCTGGTCTGGGCCTCCAGCCACCCTTGCAGCACTCTCAGGGCATGAAGCAGGGGGAACCAAAAAGGAAACCAGAGCAAGAGAATTTATGGGGCCTGGCCGCCTGAAACTTCTAACTTGCCAAGGGGTTTGCTGGCGAGAGAAGGGGATATAAAGAGAAATCAGCACAACATGGCTTAACATCCATAGCTGCTTTGCTCATGAAATCAATTTAAACTTTTTGTCTGTCTCTATGATGAAGTTCTGGACTTTCTAGTTGTGGTCCCAAATTCAAGCAAGGATCCCTGATGGAAAGGATGACAGGGAGAACTGTGCTCCTCCAAGCAGCACGGCTCACCCTGCTCACGGCTCACCCTGCTCACGGCTCACCCTGCTCATGGGCCTGTGGCCAGCAATCCAGCCCCAAGAGCTGGACCATTTCCCAGGATAGACACATTTAATCTGAAACCATGAAATATGAGGACTGTAAATTCTTTCCTTCATACACAATGCCTGGTGGCCTCAGGAGCAAATCCGAAAGGATGGACAGTGTGTGGATTCAGCCATGAACCCTTGAGGGCTGTGGGTGCCGGCAGAGTCCAGTGGCCCAGACGGCCTGGGCAAGAGGGCACGTGTGTGTCTGCAGACTCCTCTCCTGGGATCTGGGCTCGGGCAGCCACATGAGGTGGCCTTGTGGGACAGTCTGATAATAGTTCCAGAGCCTCTGGGAGGCACGGTAGTACAGGAGGAAGAGAATGGATTTTAGAATGAGACAGATTGGAGTTCACATCCCAGCTTTGCCACTTTTTTGCCACATAACCTTGGGTAAGTTACTGTCTAATCCTCAGTTTTCTCACCTAAAAAATGGAGATGGTGCAGTTACTTATCTCCTGGTATCGGCACAAGGAATAAAGTAGGTGCATAAGTCAGTCTCCAGTAGAGGGCCTGGCACACAACAGGCCCTGATAAATGCTGGTTGTCATTCTCTCTCGTCTCCATGGGAGAGGCAGGAAGGGGGCTCTTCACACTTTTCAGCCCTCTTGTACCAGTAACTCAGGACTTACTCAGGGCAAGGGAGTGTCACCCTGCACAAGTGAGCACCCTCTTCCGAGTGAGGCAGGGGGCAGGCACTGGTCTGGAGTGAGAATTCACGTCTTGGGGAGGTCTATCCTGCTGCGCCTAAGCTCAGGCTGGCCAAGCACAGGGCTTGTGTGAATCCTACCAGCAAGCTCTAACTTCCTGGGACATCAAGGACATTGTTTTACTGTGATTAAAACCAGCACAAAACATATTCTCATTAGCAACCAGACCCACAAGGAGTAGGCCCTCCGTAACCAGCAGCGAGCACGGCTGGCCTGCCCTCCCAAACGCGGATGCCCCGCACTTACACGGTGGGCCAGAGGATGCTGTGCCCCACTCTCTCCCAGGGCTCAGAGGCAAAGACATGGGGTCTGACTGAGTGATATACTTACTGAGAGTCCTGTTACTCACGAGACACGAGCCTGCCACCAAGGAAGCAGGTCTGATCCTGACTCAGGTCTGAGCTGAGACCAGATCTAAACTACTTATCCTGACGGGAAGGAACAGGCCACTGAGTGGAGGGCTCTGCTCGGGTCTCGGACAGCACTCCTGTGCTCTGCCAGCGCCCTGTGAGCTCCCTGTATCCCTGCAGGGTGGGGGGAGCGGGTGTCCTGGGCCCTGCAGGCAGGATCAGGTGGGCTCGGGAAGGGAAGGGGGAGGTGCATAGCCTGCGGTGCTTAGGAAGGGAAGCCATGGAGGCTTTCTTGTAGAGGAACCTGGTGACTGTGAGGGTCCCCACTCTGCAGAGGGTCTAGCCCTCAGCTGCTCACCTGTTCCAGGCCAAGGGGTCTAAAGACAACTGGCATCAGGGGACACCAAATCAGCGATAAACAAGAAGCAGACTACTCTAACCTCTAATGAGATGTATCAACATGCATTTGCTCTCATGACAGTCCTGGCAGCAGCTGAATGAATGGACACGAGAGGGGCTGCCTGGTCTTTGCTGAGGTTTTATGGGATAACTCAAAAAATCGAAAAAGTGCAATCCATTAGATGAAATCCTGACATTTATTTATAAGAGAAAATAACTCCTCGTGACTGAATCATGAACAATGTCCTTGACCCTTTCCGGGGTGAGGCTGTGTGGAAAAGGTCACAGAGTAGCTGACTGGACATTTTTAATATAAGGGAGCAAATTTCCTTCCCACACTGGTATTTCTGATATAATTCTAGTTCTTAACCAAAGTTTGCTAGTTACATCTGCTGTTTTCAACCTATTTTATTCTTAACTCCTGGAATGGACAAGCAGAAAAGTTTTAAAAATCAATACAGTGAATAGGAAATAAAATTCCCTAAAAATCAGATGTTCATAAACAACTAATAGTATGGTGGCTAAATAAACAGTCTGAAGAGGCTCCTGAGATCAAGGCTGGCCCCTCTGCAGCACAGAGCCACCGGGCTGCTCTGCACCTGGCAGTCAGCACACAGGTGGCTTTGAAGTAAAAGCAGCATTTTGTTCCGTTAGGGATTTCCTTATAAATCGCCCCTTACTCAACCCAGAGCCTGGCAGGGCCTCTCTGACTGTGGAAACCAGAGGACAAAGAAACCACCTGCTAGCCAGCAGGAGTCCAGCAGGAAAACTTCCCCGCAGGTCACAGACCTGGGTGAAGAGGAGAGTTTCTGAGCTTCTGCTGTCCAGACTGAGCACAAACCGGATGGACTGGAAAAGTTCTTGGATGCTGGAGCGGAACTGCTCTTCCTCCATGCCACAGGTGGCTCGTGAGTACAGGATTCTTGACTGCGCGATGAACTTGAAAAGGTACTCCAAGGCCTGGGGCGTGGGAGAGAACGGTGGAGAGGTGGTCAAGATGGCTGAGGACAACCACGGCAAGGAAGGGAGGGCGAGGGGACGGCAAATTCTGCACCAAAGATGGAGGGACAACTTCAACTGTCGAGATAAGCACTTTTTTTTTTAACCTTTTCTCGAAAGTCCAAGTGGTCACTGAGTACCAGCGTCTTCTTACTGAGAGAATCTTCACATTATTTTATTAGTGTTTTTTGAGATTTTGGAATTAAAGGATCTTGGGCCGTTATGCAAGCAGTTGAATTCGAGAATATACAGGATCAAAAGAAAATTCAGCTTTTCTGTGTTTTTTTTTTTTTTTTTAGGTCTGGAAATGAGAGTCTCTGAAGGCAATGATACAAGAACCTGTCTTGAATTTATTCCAAGAAGGAAGAGTCCTTATGGAGTCTTCTGTCTCTGAGACACAAGCAGGGGCGTGACGGGGTGCCGACCTTACCAGGAGCCAAGTTGCGAGGAAACTGCCCCAGCGTGCTCAGAGGTTGGAGAGCCTGACACACCCCTCTCCAGCCTTCTCCAGACTAGGGCACCTGCCATGAACAGTTCATGAACAATCCAGGAGAAGCTCTCGCATTCTGGGGGCAGCATCTGATTCTGAGGAGCCCCTGCCTGGGCCCATACTTACAAGCAGAGTAATGAATTCTCTTTTAAGAGAAAAGATTTAAGATCCAAGACTTTGCTTTCTAATCAGAGAATCATGCCATAGATTTCCCAGACACTGGGAAGGCAGAGATAATGGGGAGAAACTTATGAAACACATGGAGCTCAGTTACTTAAAATGTGTAACAGTAAACAAGTCCTAAGCTACCTTTCAGATCTCCCCATCTGTCAGAAGTTCGGCAAAGCAACAGGACACCTGCCCATTCAGAACAATGTGTCTTCCAAGGCTTGTACCAGAATACTATGAGAAGTGACAGTTAGTAACCTTATTGCCACAAATGCTACAGCCTCCATTCCAGAAGCCTTTTAATGCCTGGTCTGTAAGGAACCTGGAAAGTCTGAATGACCCACTCCAACTTTAAAAAGGAAAATGATTTCCTCATCAGCAGTTTTTTTTCCGGTTTGAAACAGCTACCACAAGAGACGCACTGAGTGGCTTGAAACATCCACTAGCTTCAGAATCAAAGGCAGCACCAGACAGCAGGTTTGGGAGCACATCCTGGCCGTGAGGGCTTAGTTCCTTCATGAGACTCTAATATATGGACTGCTTTGTGGAGGAGCACAAGACCGGCTGGAAGACACCAGTGTGGCACAGACGACAGGTCACTCCTGTCATACGCCTCCACCTGACGCCCCACTCCCACCCCTCTCGAGGGTCACGATCAGCGGCAGCTTGGCCAGGACTGTGTGATGCCAGCTGCCCCTGACGGACGTCAGTGGAGAAAGAGGATGAAGAGCTGGTAGAAGGGTGCCCCCAAGCCTGGGAGACAGTGGAACGCTCAACAGTGAGTGGCTGTAGCAGTTGCTCTGTCCTCTTTACTTAATCTAATAAACCTGAAAGGAAAGGAGACCCTGAAAGTCATCGTAACCTTCTGTCAGCAAGGAGAGCCATGTGCCCGCGGGTCCCTGGCAAGGCTCTGACGCAGCTCGGCAGTGGGAGTGTGCTGTCTGTGGGGCACCTCGACACGCGCCATGGTCAGGCCCCCCAAGGACGCCCACTCCCGGCCGCTCGCAGGACACAGAGAGCATAGCCAAGCAGGAAAACAAAGGACTCTAGTTTCACCTTCTTTGGTGGTAAAACTTTCTGTGCAAGGGCATGACCCTGAAAGTGAGAGGAAGAGATGGGATATGTGTGGCAAGATGTACTGAATCCAGGGTAAGAGGGAAGAGGAGGCTTCCTGGTTCCCGCCTGATGATACTGGAGTGAGTGGGGCCAGGTCAGGAGTGTGTGCATCCTGGGAAGGAGGACGGGAACAGCTCAGACGGAGACACACTGGCCTGGTCCAGAGGACATGCAAACCACAATCTGATAAGGAAGGGGAACGGTCTGACAAAACCTCGTCCCGGAGGTGCCAGCACGCGAGGCCTCTCGGACGAGCGTGAGCTGGGAAGAGCAAGAGGAGGGCACCTCGGGAGGGTGGTCCCCAAACGGGCCCCCCCCACTGAAGGCTGGCCTTCTCCAGAACCGGGCACCTCCCGAAGTGACCCTGCCATCAGCCCCGCGGAGCCAGCCTCAGCTCTTCCTTCCTGTCATGCCCCACCCCAACTTCACATCTGAAAGCCTCTGCTTTGTCACATCAGCCCCCCGTGGTTGTGTGAAAACTCAGGCTGTCTCCACGCCGTTTAAACACGCTGCCTCCTCTGTCTGGAATGCTCAACCCCTAGTGCTTAACACTAGTTTCAGCTCAGACATCACCCCTTCAGAGATGCTTTCCCTAAAACCTACATCTCTCCGGCCAGTCTACCCCAGGATCCTGAAGATTTCCTTCGTTTCACTCATCAAGTCTGTTTTCACTGACTGTGTGTGTCTGCCTGTTCCCACGTCTGCATCTTTCCCCACTTGAGCGGATGTGCTGTGCAGGCCCAGCCTGGAGCTGACAGAACCTGGTGCCTGGCGGGCACCCAGCAATGCTGACTGAGTGAATGGTTCTTGGAGAAGACCGCATCTCCGGTGATGCCTTCTCCAGTTTCCTTAGACAAGCCATCTATGGGCTGACATAGAACCCCTTGCCTCTAAGTCAAGTTTTATCCTCTCAGATATCGTGTGAGGAGCTGGACAGGTGTTAGGGTTCAGAGAACAGACCCGGGCCTGGCCTCACACCCCATCCAGGCCCCTGCCCCTCACCTGTGTGCATGCTCCCCCCTAGGGCACTGGGGGGTGTTCTTCAGGGGGACCTGGCTTACTCCGCTTTGCATCTCAGCTTCTACCAAGGACACTGCGTGCTCCACAGACATGTGTTGTATGAAGGAGGACAGAAATGAGACTGTGGCCTTAGATTGCCTCAGAATGCGCAGAGAAGTGGCAGGGCAGACCCGGAACTGTGGTTTATTTTGTCTCTTCAATCTGTTGCTTTGGGTAACAACTGGTTACCATGTGGATAAGAGCAACAAAAATCCCAGGCTCAGTAGGACTGAGAGCAGGTGATGGGATATTAAGTGAGGACAGAGAAAAAGCAGAACAAACTTTACTGACATTCTTTTATTGCTAACTAGCCGGGCAGGAACTACATGGTTAAGAAGCAACAATAACCAAGTAACCCCAAAGCAAGAAGACAGGGACAGGGAGAGTGAGCACTGGCTTGACCTGAGGTGTGTCCCAGAAGACACAGCAGCTTTCTTCTTGGGACACAAGTTTCCCTGGCAAACTGCTGTCTGAGGACTGGCAAGCAAGAGGAACCGGCACTCACAGAGGTGGTTCTCTCCAGGGAAGCAGTGGCCATGAAAGGAAGCTGCCAGGAAGTGGAGTTAGCTCACAGTGAGGGTGGCCCGTGCAAGCTGGAGCTGCCCAGCTGCGCACAGGCCTGCCTTGTCACGGAACCTGCCCAAGCAGGGCTGTGGCTGTGAGGCCCCTGGCAAAGGTTCCTGCAAAGGCCAAGGTTTTAAAATTATCTTCTTAGTATATCCACATCCAGTGCATACACTCAGCTCTTTTTACTTAACATGGTTCTAAAACACAGTATTTATAACCACTGAGGAAGGGAAGAGTACTAGAGGATCTTCATTCTAACCCATGCTGCTACAATGTGGCCTAGAAAGAGATGTGACCCTAGAGCCAGCAGAAGCCAGGAGCCAGGCAGGGAGGATGGCCAGCGGCTGTGTGCACACCCTCCCACCCCACCCCACTTAAGAGCAGGAATGAAGATCATCTGGAGCAAAATCGAGGTGAGCAAAGAGGAATCATGGGGTCCGAGGCATTCCTGAAAGAGGACAGTGTCCTGAGATGTCTGTCCTGCCAGCCACACGGTGGAGACCCCTCACTAACAGTGACAGGGATGGGTGCGTCACGGACAGCAGGCTCAGTACGTTACCCGCATGGCTTCCTGAATGTGGTCCTGCCGAATCAGCTCTGCAGAGCAGTCCATGTACCACTTCAGACAGCGGATGAGCTCCCTGGGAAAGAGAACAGTTCCAGAGTGTGCACGTCAGTCCAAGAGTGGTGTGGCCTGAAACGCCATTGGCCCCGCACTGGCCACGTGGGAAGCAGTATCCTGCTGCTGAGCTCGCATGGAGTCATGAATTTTTGGATCATCTCAGATCAGACAAAACTCCTTATCCATAAAAAGCTGCCACATTTTAATTTGCAATTACAAGCACACTTTTCCACTCTCCCTGCTACACATTTTTTCTTTGATTACAAGAAAGTTTTCCCCAAATCCTGGACTGTATGTATATTTTGTTTTGTCTGAAGTTGCTATGTCTCCAAACACTAGTGAATTGTAGACTGAATACAAGTGAATAGTCCCATCTGCCCCTCCTTGCTCCAGCTTCATCCCATCCATTTTGTTTCCTTAGGGTCAGTGCCCTGAGTGAAACAGGATAATAGCGTCAGAAGGCCTGCGTGTTTACATGGCAAAAGAGCACAGGGGTCAAGAGTGCAGGCCCTGGCCAGACAGCAGGGTTCACATCGGGGGCCTTTCAGTTTCTAGCTCTACAACCTTGGGCAAGTTACCAGATCCCTCTGTGCCTCATTCTTTTCACTTGAAGTACTGAGGAAACGATAGCACATCTCAAAGGTATTGTCAATACAAATGAGATGACACAAAGAAAGCACACAATACAGTGCCCATTCTCCAAAGTCACATCAAAGTGTCAGAGTTCCAGTGACTCCTTGCCGCCCTTTATGTTATCAAAAATCCTCTAACTCCACAGGAGAAAATGGTGGCTTCTTTTATTGTTCTAATGGTTTTAGAGAACCTGTGAGTGTTTCTCAAGTTTACTATTCATATTATCTCTTATTGACCATCTTCTTATTTCTTTGACATTTATTGGGGGGGGTGGCTAGATTGTGCACATGTTTCTCGTGGCAATGAGCAGGATTTATCTGTAGCAGCTTTGCTATCACTTCTCAGAGGGAAAGTATGAAACTATGTAATAAACTATGGTTAAAATGTCACCAAAAGCTCACAGGGAGCCTCAGACTCAATGAGAAAAGATGGAAAGCTGCTCCTCTAACCTCAGGAACGAGGCTTGGATGCCTGCCTTGCCACTTCTGCTCAACATAGTAGTGGGGAAAAAAGCAATGAAAGGCTTCCAAATTGGAAATGAAGACATTAAATTATCTTTGCAGCTTGATACAACTTTGTATATAGAAAAAACCAAAGAGTCCACAAAAAAACTTTTAGAATGAGTGAGTTCAGCAAAGTTGCAGGATACAAAATCAACACACAAAACTGGTTGCATTTCTATGCATTAGCCTGAACAATCCAAAAAGGAAATTAAGAAAACAATCCATTTCCAGTAGCATCCAGAAAGAATAAAATACTTAGGAATAAACTTAACCAAAGAGGTGAAACACTTGTACTTGGAAAACTATAAAATGTTGTTGAAAGAAACTAAAGAAAATACTAATAAATGGAAAGAATTGTGTTCATGGATTGGAAGACTTAATACCATTAAATATCAATATGACCTAGAATGATCTACATATTCAATGCAATTTTCACCAAAATCCCAGCAGCATTTTTTGCAGAGATAGAAAAATCCAATCTGAAGTTCATATGGAATCTCAAGGGACCCCAAATAGCCAAAGCAGAAGAACAATGTTAGAGGACTCACACTTTCTGATTTTAAAACTTACCACAGAGCTACAATAATCAAAACAGTGTGGTACCAGCATAAAGACAGTCATATATATCAACAGAACAAAATAGCCCAGAAATAAACCCTTGTATGTATGGTTAAATGATTTTAAACAAGGGTGCCAAGACCATTCAATGGTGAAAGCATATCTTTTCAATGAATTATATTGGGAAAACTGAGCATCCACATGAAAAAGAATGAAGTTGGACTCTTATGTTACACAATAAATAAAGATAAACTCAAAATGGATCAAAGACCTAAATGTAAGAGCTAAAAATATAAAAATCAGACAAAAACATGGGGAAGAGCTTCATAATACTGGATTTAGCAGTGATTTCTTGGATATAACATCGAAAGCACAAGAAGCAAAAGAAATAATAAATATATCAAAACTGAAAACTGTTCCATCAAAGGACACAATCAACAGAATGGAAGGCAATGGGAGAAACTATTTGCAAATCATATACCTGAAAAGGGGTTAATATCTTTAATATCAAGAATATATAAAGAACTCCTATAATTCAACAACAAAAGACAAACTGATTCAAAAATGGGCAAAGGACTTGAATAGATATTTCTCCAAAGAAGATACACAAATAGTTAATAAGCACATAGAGAGACACTCAAACTCAACAACACTAATCATCAGGGAAATGCAAGTCAAAACCATAAAAAGATACTGTTTCACATCCATTAGAAAGGCTAAAAAACCCAAAATACAAAAAAAACAGAAAGTAACAAGTATCGATGAGGATGTGGAAAAAAGGAAACACTTGTGCAAAGTTGGCATGAATTGGTACAACCACTATGGAAAACAGTATGGTGATTTCTTAAAAAATTAAAAATATTATTATTATATGATCTGGCTTTTTTTATTTATGATCTGGCTATTATTATTATATGATCTATTATTATATGATCCACTTTGGGGCATACACACAAAATAACTGAAAGCAGGGTTTTGAAGAGATATTTGTACACCCATGTTCACACTATTATTCATAATAGCTAAAATGTGGAAGCAAGCCTGCTATTCATTGATGGATGAATGGACAAACAAAATGTGCACATACATACAACGGAACACCATACAGCCTTAAAAAGGAGGGAAATTCTGACACGTGCTGCATGGAAGAACATGGAGGACATCATACTGTAAGAGAAGGGAACCAGTCACAAACAGACAAATACTGTATGATTCAATGTATACCAGGGACTTAGAATAGGCAAATTCAAAGAGACAGAAAGTACAGGGTGGTCGCTCAGGGGCTGGGGAGGAGGGGAATGGAGTCGGTGTTTAGCGGGCATGGAGTCTCACAGGAGGGAAAGAGTTCTGGAGATGGATGGTGGTGATCGTTATACAACAGTGTGAGTGTACTTAGCACCACTGTGCTGTACACTTAAAAATGGTTACAATGATAACCTGATGTTATGTGTATTTTATCACAATGATGGTTGCCCTTTTTTCAGCCTTTTCACTGAAATGAAGAAACTTTTTTTTGGCCTTCCTATTCAAGCACAAGTCCTAACAATGATGTCAGATGGAACTTACTTATATGCCAGGGCTCCAGCAAAGTGCTTCTGGATGTATGTGTCCATTACAGGCCGGAAGTGGAAATACTTGATGTCTCTGAGCAGGTTGATGATGAATACCTGGGAGAGACAGAGGGAACTGGAGTTTGCTGGGGCCTCAGACCTGTCCCTGGCAGAAAGCAGAGTCCTTGTTTCTTCACGGAAGTGCACACTGCCAGTGTTTTCTCTAGTGCTCCCCTTGGGCAATAAGATTTCCTCTCTGTCCGCATGTCTGTCCTGTCTGTTCTGTTCCTTTCATCCCCACCCTCCAATCCAGACTGGGGGCTTGACTGCTTGTGCCAGTGTCACTCTGAGCCTCTCTGCACAGTAATGCTGGGTTGGTTCACTGTGAACCAGGGGAAGGCAAAAACATACCTGTGTAGGTGGCAGAGATGCCAACGCGTCTCAGAAAACTTGGAAAAGAGAGAAAAAAGACTACCTTCTGAGCCGGATCAGCCTAGGAAAGGCTGGCCAGGGAAGCGAGGAAGACGAAAGCCAGAGGGGCAAACTATGCAAGTGTCACTGTAACTCTCGCCCCTGCCCCTCATCTTTAACAGGCTCTTGAAAACACAGCACCCCTGTGGGACTCGGTGCATTAAGCAAAGTGCACTGAATATTCAAACCAGTGTCCAGTCTCTGTAAGCAACCTTCTGAGATTCTGGTTCTCCAGCAACTGCGTAGAGAGAGTGAGTATGTGATGCTCAGACCAGCACAAGGGAGCCTCTGCTTTTCCTGGTGGTTATCCCATGCTTTGTAAGTTAAGCACAGGCCAGCCCGTCTGACTTCCTGTGAGTCCCCAGGTGCTTGTTGGTGTGGGCCAGTGTCCAGGGCGAGGCAGCTCTGCAGGAGCGATGAGACGGAGGCCCGGCCTGAGCAGGTGCAATGCCCCTGATCGGGTTTGGGGGGTCTGCCCGGAGCCCGGGCGGGGCCCTCCTATGGCGGCACTGCTCAGTCCCTGTTCTGCGGGACTGCACCCTGTGCTGACTCACTCTAATACCTCTAATACATCGCTTCCCTTGGATTTAAAAATACATGACAGGAATAATTAATAAAGATGCAAAGTCAGGAGGGGTGAGACTTACCAAAGACTGGAACACCAGCAGGCCATACTTCTCTGTGTTGTCATCCAGAATCACAAAGAGTGTATCTAAGATGTCCTGCAGAAACTGCAACAGCAGGGGGGTCGAGGGCTCAGGGTTTAGGGTCCTCTACACACAGGCAAACTTCCACACACCAGAGAACTTCCCTCCCAACAAGCCTAACCACCCCTAAACAACAATCTAGTGTCCCACCTCCACCTAGCTAAGGGGTTGACAAGTGGGCCTGGGGTTTGCTTACGGCCCAAGGTCCCTGAGAGAGACCTGGACAGGCTCCTCTCTAGGGTAGGTGCTGAACTTCTAAGGCAACAGCAATTACCCCAAAACTCAGGACATCCACGTACAAGAGAAATTTTGAAATAAAGACAATCTAAGTGATTCTGACACCAAATTCATTTTGAGAAAAAAGGGCTCGCCTTCCCGGGACCCCAAAGACTTCGGTCGCCCCTTACTCTGCTGCGGCCTGACTCTACAGAGGACTGTGGGCGACGGGATGGCGAGCGAGGCCTCACCTACAGAAACTACTTTCTGATCAAGAAGTTAGTACCCCAGACAGGAGAACCAGCTGAGGGCACTGTCAGTGAGGGCGAAAGATCTGGAAGCACTGAGCTTCTCATTTGAGCATGTTCCTTTCTCTTTCTAAGATGCAAAAACCAAGGAAGTGAATAATAAATACTCGTGGATGCTGGCAGTCTTTAAAAATAAATCTAACATTCTGTTGGTCAAAAGCAGTTTAATGAAACAATATAAAGCAGAAGGTGTGGCTGGGGTGTTGATGGGCAGGACTGACCACGTGTGAATGGCCACTGGACTGGGTGCACATAGGGCTCTTTACACTATGCTGTCCACTGCTGTGTATGTCTGAAATCCTCTGACTGAAAGTAAAGAAATGTTTGAAACACTAATATATTCTCTTCACATTCTCTCCTGGCTGGCCTGAGACAAGTCACTGACACTAAAAGCAGAGACAGGCAATTAAAGGTTGGTGGCAGCCCTGCGTGGGCGAGTCTATCAACATCACTTTTCCAACAGCATTCATTCACCTTGTGCCTCTGTCACGCATTGGTAATTCTCACAGCATTTCAAACTTTTTCATCATTATATTTGTCCTGGTGATCTGTGACCAGTGATCTTTGTCACTATGTCAATTGTTTTGGGCACCTGGAACTATGCCTACATGAGACACTGAACTTAATACATGCTGTGTGTGTTCTGGCGGCACCACCAGGGCTGCCCCCACCCCTGTGTCTCCTCGGGCCTCCCTGCCCCCCGAGACATGGCGCTGGAATCGGGCCAGTTAACAGCCCTCCAGTGTCCGAGTGAAAGAAGAGCCACACGTCTCTCGCGGTAAATCAAGCGATTAAGCGTAGTGGGGAAGGCATGTTGAAAGCAGAAAGAGGCTAAGAGCTGGGCCTCCTGTAGCAGGCAGCCAAGTTGTGGACGCAAAGGAAAGGCTGGTTCTTGAAGGAAATTAAAAGTGCTGCTCAGTGAACACACAAATGATAAGAAAGTGAATCGGCCTAGTTGCTGATATGGGGAAAGCTTTAGTGGTCTGGACAGAAGATCAAACCAGCCACAACATTCCCTTAAGCCAAAGCCCTCCCCAGAGCAAGGCCCTCACTCCTCGTTTCTGTGAAGGCTGAGGGAGGTGGGGAAGCTGCAGCCTAAGTACCCAGAAACTCTAGCTAAGATCATTCGTGAAGGTGGCTGCACTGAACAACAGATTCACAATGTAGACAAACAGCCTTCCACTGGAAGAAGATGCCATCTGGGACCTTCCTAACTACAGAGGAGATGCCAGTGCCTGGATTCAAAGCCTCAAAGGACAGGCTGACCGTCTTGTGAGGGGCAAGTGCAGCCGATGACTTTAAGCTGAAGCCCCTGCTCACTGACCCTTCCGGGAATCCCAGGGCCCTTAAGAATTATGCTAAGGGCCCTATTATCTGCCTGTGCTCTACATATGGAACAACAAAGCCTGGATGACAGCACATCTGTTTACACCATGGTTTGTTGAATATGTTAAGCCCACTGTAGAGACCTACACTCAGAAAACAGTTTCCTTTCAGAACACGACTGCTCGTCAACAATGCACCCGGTCACCCAGGAGCTGTGACGGAGACGGGCAAGATTAATGTTTTCATGCCTGCTGACACAACACCCATCCTGTAGCCCATGGAGCAAGGACTCATTGCGACTTTCAAGTCTTACTCTTTCAGAACTACGTTTTGTAAGGCTATAGGTACCATAAATAGTGATTCCTCTGATGGATCTGGGCAAAGTAAATTGAAAACCTTCTTTAAAGGATTCACCATTCTGAATGCCATTAAGAACATAATTCATGGGAAGAGGTCAAAATATCAACATGAACAGGAGTTTGCAAGAAGCGGATTCCAGCCCTCACGGATGACTCTGAGGGGTCCAGGACTTCAGTGGAGGAAGTCCCTGCAGATGTGGTGGAAACAGCAAGAGAACTAGAAGTGGAACCTGAGACAGGGACTGACTGGCTGCATCTCCTGAGAAAAACTGAATGGACTGAGGAGCTGCTCCTTATGGGTGAGCAAGGAAAGTAGTTTCTTGAGATGGAACCTACTCCTGGTGACACTGCTGTGAAGACTGTTGAAATGACAACAAAGGATTTAGAATATTCCATAAACTTAGCCGATAAAGCAGCGGCAGAGTTTCAGAGGATGGATCCCAATTTTGAAAGAAGCTCTACTGTGGATAAAATGCTATCAAACAGCATCTCATGTTCCAGATAAATCATTCATGAAAGGAGGAGTTCATGAAAGGAAGAAGACAGCAAACTTCATGTTGTCTTATTTTAAGAAACTGCCCCAGCCACCCAGCCACCAGCGACCACCACCCTGAGCAGTCAGCATGGAGGCAGGACCCTCCACAGGCCAACAGATTACATCTTGCTGAAAGCTCAGATGGTGGTTAGCATTTTTTCATAATAGAGTGCTTTTTAATTAAGGTATGTACATTGTTTTTTATAGACATAATGCTAGACGTGTGAACATAACTTTTATATGCACAAGGAAACCAAAAGACTCATTTGACTCACTTTATTCAAGTATTTGCTTTACTACAATGGACTGGATCTAAGCCGACAATATCTCCTAGGTACATCTGTATGCTGGTAGAATGTTCTCTTGTCAAGAACATGACAACAGCCTTAAAATGATCACAGACTTTTTTCAATACCTTGTCTGTTGACTGGTTGATATTTTTCAATATGTTTAGAAGGAAAAATGCCCTGAGTATAAATTTTTTTCAAAAAATAGTATTAGCTTCTTTGTCAAGAATTCCTTTTAAAATTTACAATACTCTGATCAATTGATTAAAACAAAATTCATACAGGAGTTCATAACAGTACACAGAGGTACACAGCCCTGAGAAATGCTCCTCAGTGAGTATGCGTTACTTCTCTTGGGAAGTGAGGTGGGCGTACAGGCAGTGTGTTGGCCTTGACACCTGCAGCAACAGAGCTGAGACTGCTCACTGACGGACAGGCTGCCCTCCTGGCACCCAGACTCTGGCCCTCATCCCTTGGCCCTCGCTGAGCACTGGGAGCACCCCCACTGTCTCAGCCGCGTGCAGTCCATTGTGTGAATCCATCTGCTGGGCTTTAACCACCAGAAGTGCCTGGACGAGCTCCTGAGCTAAAGGCAAACTCTCTGCAGAAGGCAGAGAAGCCCCACAGAAGATGACCGGGCATGAGGGGTGGCGCTGCCACCTGCTCAGGCCATGAAAGGGGATGTCACGAAGGTCCCGGAGGAAGCACCTGAAGTGGGGGTCAGGAAGGGTTCTTAGTATGGCCTCTAAGTGAGAGACAGGGCTGGATCAGCAGCTACAACTCATGGAGTGTGTGCAGAGCTCTTCTCCATAAGCAAGAGAGCAGAGTAAGTGACATCAGGCCACACTTATGGTAACACGGTTACAAGGAAGGAAAGTGAGACAGCCCTAGGAAGGGGGAGACCAGCGGGGCGCAGGCAGCACAAGGTGCTGGGACTGCTGAGTGGGTGCTTGTACCCCACCCTCTAATTACCATGCTTTCTGGAGGAAAAGCAAGTCAGAAAATAGGACTTATAACTTACTATAGTTTGTAAAAGGTAATAAACCCGATGTGATACCTACTGTTAAAAAACTAACCAAAAAAAAGGAAACCAAAAACTTCATTCCTATGCATCTAATTATATATGTCACGAAGTGGTTTTAGAAGCGTACTGGAAGGGGTGAAGGGGAGTGAGGCCCAGAGCCCAGGCTCCGGCCTGGCGGCACGTGAGAATCGCGGGAAACCATACCTTAACAATTTCCTCTCCGCTAACGTGCCGCAGCCTCCCCAGGACGTCCATGATGCGGTCGGGAAAGGCCTTCCACTTCAGCAGCGCGAGGAGGTCCACTAGGAAGCAAGCCCAGAGACGTGAGCCCAGCCGGCGCCAAGGACAAGCCGAGCCAGACTCTCCTTGGAGGGACAGGGGAGCTGCCAACCTGCCTGGCGCTGAGGCCGAGGCCGAGACTCCCCTGTGGGCCCTGGGTGTGCACTCTGCGGCTGCTCTCTCCCGGAGCCTCACTGACCTCCACGGGGAAGGGGAATCCCCTCGCCAGGCGGATGCCAAGGCGGAACCCTGCCTCGCGAACAAGCGCCGGCAGCATGGAGCCGGCGGGACGTGAGGTGGCACCTACCATTCTGGGTGAACTTGGTGGAGGACAGCTGGGTGGAGATGAAGAAAGCCTCCTTGGCGCTGCGCTGGAAGGTGAGGCTGGAGGGGATGTCAGGGCAGCCGCCACAGTCCTCCCTGCAGCAGGGCAGGCCCAGGTACAGGGCATGGTTGCTGAACGTGCTGTTCTCATCGCACTGCAGGCAGAGCAGAGAGCAAGGCTGCCTCCTGGCCCCCAGGTGTGAAACGCAGGTCTCGGGGGGCCTCTGGACTGACGTGTACTCTCATCTTCCTGGGCCCGGGCCTCGGGCCTCAGGTCCTCTTAGAAGAGTGCCCCTCCCCAGAATGGCTCACATGCTTTCTCAAGAGAACATGGTGGGGCATGTGGCCTCCCGCTGCTGTGCCGTGACAGCTGCCAGAACCATGGTCTCAAACAGCAGGCCTGTACACGGACCAGCCAAGGCCACAGTGGCACAGAGGGGTTGGCGACAGATCTCCATCGCCAGTGGAGTGGAGGCAGGAAACAAAGGGCCCGCTGGTATCCCTTGGGGGAGGAGGACAACCGTACTTAGAAGACAAAAGCCCGCCCATAGCTGACCTGCCACCACCCACGGGCACATTGGCCCGGGGCCTCCGGCTCACCCCGTGAAAACCACCAACCTGAGAACACGGGAGTGGGGTGCGGGGAGGGAGGGCCGCCGGGGAGGGGAGGGCGGGCCGGCTGGCCGTACCTTGTACACGTAGAGCTCGTGGGTGTCATCGGAGAGAGTGGTGCCATCATCCCGCATCAGAGGGGAGAATGCGAAGCCGAAGAGCTTCTTCTCTCCTTTGTCCTTTGCTGCAATCAGAGCCAAGTGTGGGCTGCTTTTGCCCCCTTAGCCTTTTAACATAAATTCCCCGTGCGCTGATCACCTATGCTCTTGATTTCTTTTGTCTTATCTTCATTAACTTGGTAGCAGCCTGACTTGTAGAATGGCATGAAAGGTACTGGACTGAGTTCCATTTATACGCAACAGCATTCAGGCCACGGGGACCCAAACAGAAGCTAAACTCCTGGTCTGGATAACCAGGTGGTCTTTAAGAAGCAGTTTAATACTTACAAAGGAAACACCCAAAGGGGAACGACCCTGGCAATTAGCCAGTGACCAGGCCAGACATTAGGAAGGGCTAACACTGGACCTCACGTCCAGAGAATAGTGCCTGATGACTTCCCATCTCTGAGGACCGTTAACTCACAACCCCTCATTTCCTGGCCCCAACGAGAGCCATCTTCATTCTGCTCTTTAGGGAAGAGTTCCATCCCTCAGGGAACATGGAGTGCAGCCCCACTCACTGGAGCAATGTCTGAACTCGAAGCGCAGGTGGGAGCCCCGGAACCGGTCAATGGGGACGGGCAGCTTGACCATCTCCCCCCAGCGAGGACTGTTGCTGTGGTAGAGGACGAAGGAGTGGTAGGAACTACGATTTGGCTCTCCTGAACCCAAGCTGATGCAGTCCTGCAAAAGGAAAGCAGAAGAAGGTGTCATCTTCCTGCAGGGAGCCCCTGGCTTTTTCTGTGCCACTAGGACACCCCACTTTTTCCTTTGCACAGGTCTCACCTTCCCACCAGGCCAAGTCTAGAAGATGAGAAAACTCGCTTGACTTAAATTCACTCCTTTTGGGAATAGCTGTGAGATGGTGTCAGGACTCAGAAGTCCCGGTGCTCCTTGCCTTCCTTGGGGCACAAGCAACTACGCGCACTACTCAGCGGCGGGGGGCGCAGAGCAGTGCACCCACACCAAGAAAGGAAACAATGAACTCCACGGGGAAGTGAACTGTCCACGGCACTTTCCCAGAGCAGAAAGGTAATTAAATTATAACGTAGGGAGTTTGTTTTCTAATCTTCCTCAGCCCAAAGTTGCGCAGGCATTTTAGATCACCTTTGGCTGACTGCCCTGGATATAAACAAGGTCTTTTTTTCTGTCAGCTAGAGTTTGCCATTATAATAGGAATAATCATTCTGGTATTATTCTTTTAAAATACTGTGCTATTTCTCTTGCTGGAACTGTTGAAAGAAAATATAGAGTGGATTTAACCAGACCTCAGTTCCCAATTTTGCCACGGAGATGTAGTGCCATCTTCCTAGAGGACAGGAAGCTTCGGGCAATATAATCGAGAGCAGTTCTCTCTCTGAACAGGGCTGGTATGAGCTGGTGTGAGCGCCTGACAGTTCTGCTGAGCTCGGCATTAACTGTGCAAACAATGGACATGCCTTACTCCTCGAGATGGGTTTTTTAAAAAAAGGACATACAGATCATGTCTCTAGTAGCATTCACCATTTCTTTCTAGCTTTGGGAAATTATTCTAATTTTACCTTGTCCTTGTGTAAAATGTGATGACCATTCCTGCTCTGTCTATCTCTCCAGGCTGTGGCCAACACACAGAAGGGAGGTCTATAAAGGACGGATCTGCCTTCTACCAAGTGCTCTGTGATTGCCGCCTTGTGACTGCCATAGGCATCCGCATAGGGCCGCAGGAGGGGCCGAAGGAAAGCAGCACCCAGGGCTTTGCACTCACTGAGGAGTGGCGGGGGTCCTTGCCACACTGGCTGGGAGCCGTCCTGCAGGGCCTGAGCCCTGCTGTTCCTTGTCACATAACTTGGTGCAAGCGAGCGAGTGGCTGAGTCCCACCCTCGACCAAAGAACAAACAGAATGTTCTATATGACACGTAGCACAGACCTGGAGGGAATGTCTAAGTTGGAGCAGGAAGCATTCAGGTCGGATACTAGGAAGACTCTCTAGAAAGGCTGTGTGACACTGGAAGTCATTATCAGAGCACACTATAGGGTCTCCCTGAAGAAAGGAAAAGGTAGAGGAGAATGCCCATGGGGTGATCTAACTCAGCCCTGCCTTCGGAGAATGGGTCTCTGGACAAAGTCCGCAGAAGCACTAGAATTATTACAGGATTTGACTC
Organism: Phataginus tricuspis; assembly: GCA_029783875.1. NCBI lineage: Eukaryota > Metazoa > Chordata > Mammalia > Pholidota > Manidae > Phataginus > Phataginus tricuspis. Next base: position 110,861,138 of record JAQQAC010002837.1, read on the forward strand.
CACTCCAAACTGACCGGCAAGCCTTACCTTCAAGATTTCTCCGTCTGCATAAAGCACATACATGGTCACTTCGATATTCTTTTGTACGCTCTTTCCCCCCCTCTCAAAATCCCCCTTCTCCAGGGTTAGGTATAGGTCGTTGCGGATATCGCCTGCAGGGAAAGAAACGCCACTTGGTGACCACAGAAGCCGCGGCGCCCACCTGCGTGGAGGGCCGGGCTGGTGTCTGGCTGCTGGGGGCTCCGTGGGCGCTCAGGGCATTCCAGGCATGTTAATAACAACGGGCATCCAGCCATCCCGGGGCAGCAGTGCGCAGGCGGGCCAGTCACGTGCTCTCTGGATCTGCAATCCAAAGGCCTTCACTACAGCTCGTCCGGGACGGAGAGCCGGGCAGAGAATCTTCTCAGCTTACAGGCGGCTGCTCCGTCTTTCTCCCCTCGGGGAGAGCTGTATTCTAAGCCTCCCGAGGAGGAAAGAGTTCACAATCAAGGAATAACCCTTATTTGCGTCATGTCTAGGCCTTAAGTGCAGACGCCTCCTCCATTCCCTCATATAGAAAGGCTGGTCTCCTCTTTCCCGACACAGGCTTCCTCTTTACAGCCCTCAGCCCTTCTGAGTCTAGCCGGAGGACATACTTCTTCCTTCTTTCTGGGGGCCCGCTCCAAATCCGTTCCCCGGACTCGGGTTGGTTGTCCTCCTGCGGCGTGTGGAGCACAGGCGCAGGTGGTGGCAGGGGCACCCAGCTCTCGCCCACTTTGCCCCTACCTGCCGCCGAGACGCGTAGGAGCTCAAGCAGCCCGTCTCAGCGGCCTTCTCAGGCGCACGGACGGCCTGTTCACGTGGAATGACCTTCCTCGGGCTGCTCTCGGCGCCTAAATCTGTACCACGGCACTTCTGTTCACACAATCTAAAAAAGGACTTCTGACTTTCCAAACAACACAGTAAAGGCTACAGGACAAGGGCATCTTCAAAGAAAAAAAAAAAAAGACCCAGGTAAAGCCAAGGTGAAGATTGTCTGTAGCCTGAGGAAACCGATTGAGGTGATAGAACAACTGCAGACATTCTTTCTCCAACCAGTCTTCAAAAACCTGGCAGAGCTCACTCAATTCATTACCTGGAGCCACAGAGAACAGCAGCTCTGTTTTAGCTTAGCATCTGAGCTTTCCGCTTCGGTCAGATGCATGGCGATGTCCTTTCCTCTGCACTTACTGCCTCTCTCGCTGCCGAAGCCCCTGAGTGCAACAGTGATAGACTGGGCCTGGCACATGCTGTGGCCTTGTACGGTCTTGTGGCCACGCCTCTATTCCTCAGGGTGCCCTCTGAGCCCAGGAGTGCAGTCAGGGCTATCTGGTCACATAACGGGGCTCTCGAAATACTTTGGCTCAAGAAACTCCGCCTATGAGAAGCAGCGAATTACTCTCTGCAGACCAGAGACTTCCTCTCGGGGTGAGAGCCATCCCCAGACAAAGAGCCCCGCGGCTACCCTGATGAGAAGAGGAAAACCTCTTCTGAAAATCACACACAAATGCAGCTGCCGGGGAGGCCGGGCAGTTTGGACGGTGTCCATCTCTGCAGACTACACACTTCCCTCCTGGGTCGAGCAGAGCTTCTACTCTGAATTCTGATGAGTTTGGAACTTTAATCTGTCTCCTTTGAACATCCCTGCCTGGGCCCTCCTAGCACACCCTTAACATAGCGCTCAGTTGGGAAGGAGGGAGGGGAGGCAGGAGGGGAAGAGAAACTCAGATTCCTCAGTTTGCTACTGCAGGACAGACCCTGAATAACATCAGTCCTAAAAGTAAAACTCATAATTAATTGGAAACTCTACGATGGGTTATTGATATTCTCATGGGATAGGCCAGAGCTGGTTACACCTTAAACTTTTAACAATTGAAACAGACATCTCAGGACCCTCTTCTGATAAGAGCCTTTTGGTTATACATCTGCTTTTATATGCCCTTAAATATTTAATTTTAATGTCTACTCTAAAGGATAGGTATTTGTTTAAACATTACCCTGGCTTAAACCAGCACTCCCTGGGAGTTAGTCTCAAGATAATCCATTCCTAAAGGCAGATGTTGGTTCTTAGCAGTAGTATTCTAGCTTGTATAAAAATTTTTTATTTCTGTGGCTTTATACAAAAATTAACGAACATGTCCTTCATGAAACATTTCAAACTTTCCCTAGCAATATACGATATAGAATCCCAATACAGACTGAGGATGGTCTTGGAGGCTGATACAGACAGAATTTGGTCTGTGTTGGGTTTATAGAGCGAGCTCATCGTTTCTGGGCAGCTCCTCCAGGGCATTTTAAACCAAAATGCTAACTTCAAATGGAAGGATTGAGCTGGAAATCCCTAGTTTTCAACAGAATGCCTCTGGTGACCACCTCGCAGAGCAAATCCATCCATACAAGTAACAGTACCCTCTGCGCCTCAGACTGACGCTGCCTGATTTCATCACCTCTTCAACCGCCCTTGCTTGGACAGACCTGCAGACTGGGCTTGTCAGAGTAGGTCTGGGCTGCCTCATGGACTACATTTTTGCAAGTTACAGCCTCAGTGTGAGACGGCACTTTGTAAGAGCAAACGTCGCTGGGCTTTCTCAGAAATTCTTGAGGGGCCATTTAAACTTAGCTCTCCCCTAACTCTTCTGGAACTGGGAAAAAAAACCTAAGGGGAAGCACAGGTGCAGGGCTCCAGGGATCTAACAGCCCAGGCCTGCCCTGCAGAGAGCCTCCCAAGGTGCCCTGCCCTCAGTCCCTGTTACGTGTTGCGTGTTCACAAAGCCTACCAGTAGAATTTCGCCTTTGAGTTATGGCACTGTTTCCAGGAGGCTCCTATAAATACTCCCAGGAGAGGGACGAGGACACACACAGTGCAACGAGGATGAGAGAGAGGCCTGAGCAGGGGTTTTTGAGGTCGTTTGCTAACCACTGCCAGGCTGGCTGTATGTGAATCACCTAGGGGGCTTCTTGAAACTGGGTTTCTTGCCTCCACCCTTTGAGATGGCAGGGGGTCTTGTGTATATATATTTTAAAAATAACAACAGGTTATTCTGCTGGTGTTCAGGGTTTGACATGTGGGGGTATGCTGGGCCACCCTGGTAAAGTCTGGCTGGGGGTGGGGGGCAGGGCAGCTCCTGGGCAGCATGGAGGAAGGCTGGGCTGGGTGTGAGGGGGCTTTTCCATGGGGAGTGGGAGCAGGTGTAGTTGAGGGCAGCCCTGCCTCCCTTTGATAGGTGTCCTCTGCTTTCCGAGGCCAGCAGAGCATCTAGAAGCATCTGATTACTCAGTACTTGGTTGACATGCAACAGTTTCTTGAATGGAAAGATGAATGCATGATGTTGTGCTGGGAAGACGGCCTCCAAATAAGTCATCTTTGTCCCCATCACAGTTTCCTGATAGCCAATGCCAACTGTGGGAACAGATGCATGTTGGGACACTAGGGACTTAAGAGTACGCAGAGGTTGGCAAACTTCTGCAAGAGGTCAGATAGCAAACTTCTCGGCTTTGTGGGTCACGTAAGTCTCACATAAGTAACATGTTCTGTGTTTTCACAAGCCCTTTAAAATGTAAAAAAAAAGCATTCTTAGCTGGTAGGTAGTCCAAAAACAGGCTGTTTGCTGGTCTTGGCCTGTGGCTTGGAGTGTGTATGTCAAGAACAGTGTCACTGCAACTATACATCAAAAACCCAGGTTCCTATAAGGCTACAGAAACAGCTGCTGGAAAGAAGCAAGGTAATGAACCTGAGACCCTCAGTCATCAGAGACTGGCCGGAGCCTCCTGGGGTGCAGGTCTAGGGAAACAGTGCTGCTCAGCTACCAGAGGTCTTCGGGAGCTGGGGGCACTGTGAGAGAACTGCACCTGACAGCGGCAGAGATGTCCCTGCTCCAGGGGCCAGTCCGACCCTCTGAGGACTGCCTCCCACTATGTCTCTGGAGGGACAGGGCTCCTGTGTTTGGTCTCTTCTGAGAGCAGACTCCACAGAGGGCTCAGACTCTCTGAGGTCCAGCTCAGGCACCAGAGCATCTCTTAGCACGAGAATCTCTCTCCAGACACTTCAGGTTTCCTTGGAGGTCGGGGGCCATGAGGCCCCAGCCTGTGCAGGCTTCCATCCCAGGAGAAACAGTCCAGGACAGCCCGCATGGGCTCGGGCACTCAGTCTTATTTGGGTCCTTTATCACACCCTGTTCCTTCTGTATAAATCACTCCCACCGTATATTAGGAGGCTTTGGGTTCAAGGGTAGCAGGTTTAATACTGTATTATTACACCTTGTCTACTTCTAGATAGGATTAGGAGGGGCTTCTGTGGCTGATGCCTTCTTTTCCTTAAGACTATGTAAAACTAGAACTAGCTTTCCCAGCAGACACTGCTGCCTGCTTGGAATGGCATGAATTCTCTCTCCCGGCAGAAGAGGCATGAAGTCTCCTGACAGCATCATGGAAATGTGGTGACATTAACAACGATTTAATCTGAACAGTTTTAGGCACATGACCAACGTTCTATTTTGTAGTGTCTGTGGAAGAGACCACCAACAAAAACAAAACCAGAAGACGATGACGAAGACAATGATGACTCTGGGGAGGACATCTTAGGGTAACTGGGAAAATGGCTTATTTTTCAAACCATGTCTCCAGTACCACACTTGTACCAGTTTCTACTGTTACAAGGTCAGGGATGTTCTCTGCCCTAACAGGATGGCAGGCCTGGGCACAGTGCGGCACCACTGTGTATGGGTATCCCTCTTGGGTGAAGGATGTGATGATCTTGCAGCCTGCTGGGGGACCAGGTGTGACCTTTCCTAAACCACCCCTGAGACATGTGCCAAAGCTCCCTCTGACACTCAGACTGACCACAGGCCTGCGGACCTCCTGTGGAAAACACTTCCACCACGCCCCTCAGGAGACTTTCCAAAGCCATGCCTCTGTGTGCTTGCCCTTTGTATGAGATGTGTCTGGCAGAGCTGAGAAGAGAAGCTTTCTGCCTTTCTGATTCTTTGTAGCTTGGGATAAGCACCAGTCATTTTCTCTCCGATGGGAGTAGCTGATCTGTCTCATAAAACTCTCTGCCTGTAGCTTACACCTGGAGCTTGCTAGGTTTTCTGAACATTCCAAAAATGTCCTTAGCGTCCCCGGATCTTAATGAATACCCAAATACACAGTCTTCTAGGCTGTGTCTTTTAAGTCTTGTCAGTCACCCCAAAAGGTGAGGCTGATGGATTAACAATGCACATGACACCCACCCCAGCATTGCGGCATTCCACGAAACAAATGAAGACGGAAACAAAGCAGGCAAAAGGCAGACAGGACACACAAAAGCAGGAACTTACACCCAACTATCTTCATCTCTGCACCAGAAAGAAAGGGGCGAGAATGAGGGGGCAGCACAGAGAGAAACAAGAACAGTTAAGACAAACAGGACGGGAGAAAAACATCATCGCAGGTCGGTGATGGAACATGCACTTTTTATCAGGGACCAAAGCACAGGACAGAGTGTATTTCTGAGCACAAGGGCAAGAGTCAGAGGGTCCCCTGGGGGATGCCAGGCCTGCATAGTTGCCTTCTGCCAGGCATGTTCAGGGCAGCCCAGAGAGGTGCAGGGCTCAGCCAGGTCTGACGCAGAGGGGCGGAGCCCCCTCTAGCAGAGTGCTCTCTAGGGCGCAGCTCTCAAAGGCGGGCCCAAACCAGCAGCACCGCCATGCCTGAGGGACGGCGGGGAACGGAAGTCGCTGGGGTCAGACCCCATCCTCTGGTCCTGCCGTATCAGTCTCGGGATGGGCCCAGCACCTGTGCTTTTCCAAGTCCTGCAGGTGATTCTGACACATGCTATAATTAGACAACTACTGCTCTAGGGAAACTGAGTCACCAGCTGGGACAGCCTAAATCCGGGCAGATTCCTTCTGACAGGACAGAGGGCCACGTAACTAATAGGAAACCTGTCCCAGGTCACCCATGGGAAATGACGACCTTGAGAATTCCAGGCTTACAATACAGGTTAAAATGTTATACTTCCCACCGAGCCATGCCAGAGCTTTGTATTTCTACTGACTCCAGGGAACAGGCCTTCCAGGAAAGCTAAGAGTCAGAGAGGGACATGGTGGCATATCTCTACTGGCTTAGAAGTGGTCTGGACAAGGGTACAGCCCCTTCCTGGGAAAAAGGCTTTAAAAAATTCCTTTCTGTCTGGAGATTTTGCTAGGCAGTTCCCTTAAAGGCTCACTCTGGCTAGTCCCAGCGAGCAGTCCTTGGCAACAAAGCCCACTTCACCTCGCTCACCTGCACGCTGCCCTGTTCCAGCCCTTCCTGCCACCTTCCTAAGCAACCTAGGACACGAGTGAAGTATGCTGTACACTTATCAGCTCTCCACCGAGTGGAAACGAGTTTGGAGACAAGGAGCATGGTCCCCCAGCAACATGGTGACCAACCAACAAGTGGCTGGATGTGCCAGGTTTTCAAAGTCAGGCTGACATCCCCCGTCTGTTGTTCTTACACAGCCCAGAAGGGCATTTCCTGGTTGGTGTGCCTCCTCTGGGACCTCCCGGGTCCAGCAGTGGTGTTCTCCCGGCTCACCACTGCAGGTCACGGGTCGCAGGCAGAGCTGGGCAGCTGTGTAGTCAGGGAAAGCCAGCGGACACCATCAGAGGGGCCGTTTCCAAAAAGGTGTGCTGGACACTGGTGTGGCGAGAGTCTGGCTGAACTCTAACTCAGAGCTGGGAGCTCTGTCAACGGGCTCCAACAAGGACCTACTGGGCCACCCTGACAAAAAGACGTCTCTAGATGGTGCCTGGTAGTTTCTGCCAAAGGCTGGATAGTTTTAAAATAAGGATCACAGTTTATGAATAATTCCAATTTTTTCATTTTCTCTGATTTTTCAGACTTAAGTGTTGAAATGACATAATTTATTTCCTTGGTCGCTTCCCATAGGCCCTTGTGTCAGGAAGAAGCTGCAACTTCTTTACTTGGTGACACCAGCACCGTGAGGGCTGAGACCGCTGCAGCCTGGGGGCCACATGCCACGGGTGAGGGCCGGACCAGCCACAGGTAGACAGGCACTCTGGCCACACATCACGGCCTCCCCGGGCAGGCTGACAGCCGTGTGCAGCCCTCCTGTGCACCCTTTCTGCTGCTCCAGTGGGCTTGCAGGCCAGCCCTGTGACGTGGCCCAGGAACAACAACCCCCTGCAGTGGTACCTTGGGGTGCATTATGGGGGCTGTGAGTCGTTAGTCACAACCCTGGGAGCAGCTGTCTATGCAAGAAGCTCTTCCTCAGGGGAAGGAAGGGCAGAGGTGGAGATGGACTATGGGCAGACTAAGGACGGCTCCTGTCCAGGAGCCAGCCTTACTTGCAGCTCCAGCACTCAGTCCTCAGGGACAGGCGACCCAGGAAGAGCGCATGGGGCCCCAGCCAGGACCTCCCAGGACTGCCGACATCTTGGCACCTGGGGAAATCCTACGATGGTCCCCTTGCTGCAGCCCCTCACCTCAGCCTGCCTCACAGTGCCCGAGACCACTGACCTCCATGTCCGCACACCCAGAGGCCTTTGTAAGCCCGTGTGCTGTGACACACAGAGACGTGGAGTGCTCCACAGAAAGATCACTTCCCGAAGATAAAGTCTGGACAATGTAACTCTTGAAATCAAAGTTTCCTTAAAAACATTCTGATGGAAGCTTATTCCTTTCTAGCCTCTGCTGACTTGGTTTAACTTTCTGACTAGGTGAAGGCTAATAGGAAGGAAATGTCTGTATCTTAGACAAACAAGTTCTTAAAAGAAAGGAAGGACTTTAAAGTCCACCTCTTAGAATACATGACTCCAGCTCATGAGCCCAGATATCTGTATTAAAGGAAGGTCACCACGGCAATTCTGGCAGCTAGCTATTCGCTCTTCAATGACAGTTGGCCAAGAAGCCAGGGAGAGTGCCTGGGCTCCTTTTTTCCTTATAACCACGGTCATAGGGGGCTGAGGAATGGTGTCAGGACAAGATGGGAGAAATGGGAGAAATGTCACCTCCACAGCGGTCAGAGGGGGCTTTTCATAAGCATGAAGTCTCCCTGGCTTTTAAAAATAAACATGGAATTGGCTGAGTGGCCCCTCCTGTGTGCATGAGCAGAAGCTAAGGGTGTTCACGGCAGCTTGCTCTGCACTCACAGCCTCTACCATGGGGAAGAAGTGGCAGGAAACAAGACTGGGAACAGTGTGGGAGGCTGGAAGATAGTGGAGTCCACCATGCGGGCCTTCTCTGTGCTCGGCCACACTCCCTTTGGGAACATGCTGGCCAATATTTGCAGCAGGAGGACTCATAGCAGCGTAAAGAACTCTGAACAGGTGCTATGTGCAGTGGTCACCATCAGTTCCGTCTAGTCTGGCCTGGCCCTTCTAAACAAAAGCAAACAGGCTTTTGGTGGAGCATTAAAACTCCATGGAAAGGGTAGGTCCTCTCCTGTGATCCGTCAGACCACCAGCTATCGGCCTGCTCTGTTTCCCTGTCCTTGTTCCTATCTTCTCTGGTTATCAGACCACCTGCCTCTACCCTTCTCTCAGTCCCTGCAATCCCCTCGGCCCTGATGGCCTGTTTCCATCTGCCTCTCCAGCTTTGCCTGCAGCAGCCTGGCTGGGAAGTGTGAGCTTGGGGTGATCTGCTGGGGCGGCACTTGGAGTCCCAGCTCCTCCTGCCAGCTCTCCAGTAGCCTTAAGATGAGGACAGCGAGACAAGTCCTGAGACCTGGCCAGGTGGTGCTACTGCCAGCTCCCATCCTATGCCATCTGCCTAAGCTGTTAAAACGTACCTGCCATGCCTACATGAAGTGGGATTCATCGGTACTACAAGCACATATTTTGGTATATTCCTCCCCTTAAAGAGGAAGATCTTGTAAGCCAGTTCTTCTAAGAACTGTAATGGAAGAAAAGAGTGCAAAAAGGCATCTCCATTAGTACTCCACATTGGTTCCTGCCATCCAGCATCGGTGGGGACAACAGCCTGCCTCCTGGACTGTCACGTGCCCTAGGGACTGTGATATGGGCACTTCTGGACAAGCACAAAAGCCAAGAAGAGCCAAAGAGACCCTGGGCTGCCACTTGCAGTCAGCAACCTATCCGAGGCTTCTTGGGGCTGCAGGCCTGCTCCGCATCCCAGCTCACCACCTGCTTGGCAGATGAGCCCTGCATCCTTGCCCTTTGCCAGCCCAGACCCCCGAGTTCTGCCTACCTGGCATGATGACGTCAGGAAATCCCAATTTTCTCGTAATCGCCAACCCCCTATTAAATATCATAGGGTTTTCTCTCCTAATTTGCTCCATGTCTCCACGAAGAAGCTGCAGAGAAATGATAAGACCTGCAAAGACAAAAGTATTTTCTTACTCAGAACCACACTTCCATCCTGAGCTGTGCCTGAGAAAAGACAGCCACATTTCTTCAGAGAATGGGCCAAGGTTAGCAATTTTCTTGAGAAAAATTTTGATGCAGAAAGTACATGTTTTTCTGAGGAAACATTCTAGAAAGCTAAAGGAATTCAAGTCAAGATGACCTCCATAACCCCCAGAGCACAGATGGAGGCTGACTGAGCTGCCTTCCTGTCTGTTCTGCAACATCAAGCCTGAAGCCTGGCTGGGCCCTGACAGATACTGAAAAGGGGGCTCACTGTGCAGGCTCTGCACAGAGGGGCCCAGAGAGGGCTACAGAAACAACAGGGACTAGAACAAGTGAGAGCAAAGACGGCTCTGGAGCAGGGTGTCCCACCAGCTGGAAACGAGGGAGTTGAGCAGCATGCTTTGTGCTGGGGCAAGCCACAGCATGGGAAGCCCATTCTGGTTCAGCCCTGCAGTAGCTTGTGATGAGGGCAGTGGAACAGGCAGCATGTTCTCCCTATAGGCAACCACTGCACCCCAAGGAAGAGAAGAGGCGCTCGTGGGCCTAACCAACCCTGCCTCCAACTCTGACAGTTTCAGACCCTCTCTATGATCCCAAGGGCTCTGTTCAGGACTAGTGGGAGTCCATCAAGTCCCCTCAGGTGAGCTGACTTCTGGCTCATGACTTGTACCCCAGGAGTTTTGCACAAAGTAGGAGCCTCCTGGACACCACCCCCTCCGCCATCCTGCAGCCACTGGCTAAAAGGCCATGAGAAGTCAGGAAGGGCTGCAGATGAATCAGCTGGTAACAGAGTGGTGGATATAGTTAGTAGGAAGCAACCTTGTCATCTACAAACCTGGGCTCTGAGCAGAAGATGGATGTGCAGAAATGAGGGGTAACATTATGGTGAGTAGGACAATCAGAAGAGCAGTGCTGGCATGGAGACACTGACAAGTGGCGCTGTAGAACAAGAATGGTTTGGGAATGGAAAGGGGCCAGGGGAGGAAGACATGGCAAAACAGACAGGTTGGAGGAGTCAAAGACACAGTATCTAGAAGATCCAGGTGTCCCAGTAACTAGGAATGCGTGCTGTCGCAGCTCGGGGAGGAAATAGTATTCTACCGCAGTCGGAACAGCGCCTCAGGATGATCTCATCGCTGCAGCTAATGTCATGCTCCCCAAGAAGCCCTGGGATTACACATATGATGTCCCAGGGGCCCTGAACACCAGGCCCCAGGGGCTTGAAAAGCAGACATATGGTATTCTGGTCAGCATTCTGCTTAGACAGTCAGTGTTTGGAGTTTTGATCATCCTAAAGCAATTGAGTTACAGCCTAAACACTTAGTGGACTCAATTATACTCAGGTTTTGACCCTGAAAGGGCGGGGGGCAGAACCCAGACCACAGTGATCTCTGCAGAGAGCAGTGAGGGAGTTCCTCACCCCTCCCCTACTAACTCAGCTCACTGATCTGTGGCACTTTTCATCTCATCCTCAGGGTATCAAATCTCACTCTGGGTGAACAGGAATCCACTGACCTAAGAGATGGCCTAGCTTGGGGCAGACAGCTGAGGATGGGAAAGTTCCCAAAATTTGAGCTGGTGGCTGAAGGGCAAAGGAAAAAAAAAAGGTGTACTCTTATTCTGCTCTCTGAAGTCTGTGGTGCCCCCAGCCCAGAGGGCATACTTCGGCCAACGTCTGTGACCCTGGGCTGCAGGCAGCCCAGCCACTTCCTCCTGGCCTGAGACACAGTCCAGTGCGTCACCCTGGGGAGGGGCTGGGGAACTGCTCCTTCAGTGGTTTTGTTTAATGCACTGTCACCACCATTTCTCTTTTAAAACATTCTCCATATTTTAATCAAATCATGTCCCAAAACATGTAGCCAAGGGCAGCTCTTTATAAATCAAGTGGGTAAATAAAGCAAAGAACACTGTAAATATTGATTTGAATGGTGCTTTTCCAAACTGTGGGTAACTCTTCTCTATTTTAAAAACATGATGATCTGTCTCTTGTTACAGCCTAATTTCACGTGAGAAATATGGACTCTAACAAGTCTATGAAAGTCAAAAAACGATGGTTATATAAAAGAGTGATTAAATAATTTACAGGTAAAACTGTCAGGAGAAGCATCGTTGCATGTAAATTTGATAGCTGTCTTCAAGGGTATAGAAAAAGTCAGAGGCTTTTAAATAGTGCCTCTAATTTAGTCAAGTAATTCATGTTCAATTAGAAAACACAATCTTTCTAATGTATAGAATTTTACCAAGATACAGATAGAAATTAAAGAGAGTTTTAAAAGAAAAGGAGGGAAAAGGAAAAGGAGTTGAGCTAAGATGAAAGCTGCTTTGAAAAAAAGACTTTCCATTCTAGCTCCCGAACGGCTGATGTTGGCAGAAAATCATGGACGCTCATTAGCGTCAGGCTTTCTTGGTAATGCTACGCTGAACGGGAACAGAGAAAGTAGTGATATTAATATTTGGGGGGATTGGGGTGTGTGTAATCTGTTCAGGAAAACTCAGGCTGCACAACAGGACAACCCTGAAACGTTCCTGCTCACTCTGGATTTAAACTGGGACTCAGGTGACTGATCAAAGCATGTGGAGTCCATCACAGAAAGAAGACAATGTATTTTGGTCAGAAGCAAATGGGGAAGGTTGCAAATTATCACAAAAAGAAAGAGTATGAAGTGCCCTGGCAGGAGCAGTGTCTGTAGGGAACTGAACTTGACATATGGCAACAGATCGGCACACATCGGCTGGGGTGTGCGTGATCGGCAACAGCAAATGCAGCACACGACTTTCTGGCCGGAGGCGCCTGTTACCGTGACTGGCGCTGGGGGCAGAGTACTTGGCGCTGGACTTGCGGACGATGTTCTCGTGGATCTGGGCCCACTCACTCTCGCTGTTGCACCTGCAACATAAGGACAGGTGTGAGGCTCTCATGGGTTGAAGTATCTGGGCTGATGTTCCAACGTGCCATGCTGAGTTTGAAGGGAAGCCTCAAAACAAAAAGAAAGTTTTACTCAATTAGACAAGGCTCATTTTCTGTTAAAGCACACTGAAGATTCACACTTGAGGAGAGTAGAAACTCTAAAATGCATCTCTACAAATACTTTTTAAGTAGCAAAGCATCTTATTCTCTGAAGCAGCCCTCCCCACATGACGAGTTTTTTCTTTTCTAGTCCCTTACACACTAGAGAAAACAGTCCCTCCGTACTCTGTTTAGGAACTGCCATGCCTGCCCTGGCTTTACACTGTCATTCAGCTCTCATCCTGGGCCCAGGGGGAAATCCTGCTAAATTCAGGTATATGTGTATGTGCCTTTTGTTCTATTTCAGGCAGACCAAGCTACAGAGAAAAGCTGGGGAGAGTAGTGGGTTGGTTCACTGAGAAATCCTGTGGTCAAGGGGAAGAAGGGGCCAGCAGAGAAGGCTTGGTGCCTAATAAGAACAGAGTTCCTTCCAGGAACCTGAGGACTGGGACAAGAGAGAAAGGAGGAGCAAGGAGCACAGTGCACTTGCTGACCTCTGACATTCGGGAGACCTCCCCTCCAAAGGGCAACTTGGAGAGAGCACCGGGACCCGCCTAGGGGCAGGGACCAAGGGCTCGGCCTCCTGTTGCAGACACCTCTGTGGAACAACTGGAATGGGATTAGGGCCACCTCTTGACGGCTCCGCGTGACACCAGCAGCATCCCCACGACCTGGCCCCACCGCTTGCAGCTGGGTAAGGTGGTATGGACCCATCACACCAACAGGACCCAGGCGTGGGGGAGACCCACGGGACCTGTGCAGGCCACTCCACGAGGAGACCCCAGGAAGAATGCGAGCCACCCAGCTGTGAGGCACAACAGTTTCCTAAAGAAAAGGGTTTGTGTAGAGGCTGTTCAGAGATAAAGGAGGTTGGTCACTAGCTTAATTTTGTTATTCAGTCAGTGGCTCTTTGGACTTCTTAGTGGGGATAAATAACGCTCTCATTCAGTGATGCTGCAAAGAATTATCAAAGATGAGGTTCTCACAGCCCAGAGCTGTGAGGAAAGTTTCCCGCTTGCAGAATCCCTTCCAAACAAAGGAAGGGGCAGAATGCTCTTTAGGACGATCACTGGCGATGCACCAAGCCAGCTGGGAGTGGAGTGAGAGGCGTGGCGGCCGCACACCAGCCTCCTGTCTGCCAGGCGCCCTGTCTAGATACGTCAGACACGTGCTGGCTGGTGAGGCTTGTCTTGCTGTCAGTTGTCACTCTCTAGGTTTACAAAATCAGTAGTTACTTTTTAAACAGAAATCGGACTATAATTTGTCATAAATAACATATTTCCCCTCATACTTCAAAACAGAGTCCTGAAAATGAAGTCCAACTTCAGACACATGTGCCATGTCAGTATGTCTGCAGTGAAGTGCTTGGCCCTGCCCTGGGGCAGCAGGCTGCTGGCACTTGCCAATCATATCAGCAGTGACCTGCACCACCTCGCCTGCCTGGCACACACGGTTCAGAGGCAGACACCTGCCCGTGAGGCCCTGCCACCCTCTGTCCGCACAGCCCGTGCTTACTGCTGGCCTTCAGCCCCCTTCCTTCCCACCTTACAGGCTTGCCCAGGCACTCTCCCCTACACCCACGATGGAGCTGCCATGCCCGAGCAGGGTATGCAGCCCGCTCACCCCTAAGCCTGGCCCGCGTGGCCACGGGACAGTTTTCATCCCTCCTGGATCTGCCTCTCCCTGAGTGGAGCCCACTAGCTCACTAAACCAGCACCTCCTTCCAGGCTGTGCCCAGGCCCCACAGAGTTTGCTATCTTGCAATCTATCCCATCTGACCTCTCCTCCTCATGGCCTTGGTTCAGCCATTATCACCTCTCTTCTGGACCAGTGTTACTGGAGTCACCTTTCCAATATCTCCCTTTCCAGAATGCCAAGAGGAGCTGCTCAAATCATCTACAACTAACTGTGGTGCCTCAGCATATTTTAACCAATCATTAGGATATTTTGAGAGGAAGATTTACATATGAAGCATTTATTAAAAAATCAAATGAGTTGTGATTAAAACGAGGCATGATTAGGTCACGTGAATCAAATGAATATTCAGAGCATGATTCAGAGCTGTGGATAGCCCATCCTGCCCGCAAGGCCAGCGAGGTCTGCGTGCAGGCCGACATCGAGCCCAGGTGCCCGTGCACACTTCAGCCATGCCGCCCGTCTCACTCTGGGCAGATAGCAGAGGGACGACAGGTCTTGGTTTCTACAAGGGACCCCTGAGCGTGCAGAAACAGCAGGGCAGGGGTGCAGGCTCTGCTCAACAGAGGGCACTGAGGACTCTGTCTCTCACGTATGGGAGCCCATGTCAGCGCCCGTGTCTTCCCCAGCCTTCCTGATTGCCTCCTGTCTGTGTTTGTGTGACCCACCCAACTTCCTCCTCATTTTCCCCAAGCTGGACAAGCATCAAGGGTTATCTGAAAGACCTTCAAGTCTCATCTTCAGTAGGGTAACTACCACAGGCAGGTAATGGCTGGGCTTTTTTCCCATATTTTACTTCACTTAATTCTCCTAATCCTGTAAGGTTATACCACCATGCTCATTTTATTGAGGAGAGTGAGATGGAGCTAGACTAAATACAGGCCTGCCTGGTCCCCAAAGCAGGGTGGGCAGAGGTGGGGGAAGAGAGGTTGTAGCACCGTGCCGGGAGAGCTCACCCCACGCAGGCGTCAGGGTGCCCGTCGGACACTGGGCAGTACTCCCTTTGTCTATCCTAACCTAACCGCAGCTATTCAGCCCTGACGTGAACCTTAATTTAGTGCCAATATCCCATATTAAAATTATTTCTCTTAGGGTATGACCTGCTTTATTCTGCTCTTTATTTTGGTTCACAGTCCTAATTATCTAGAAAAGAGGCAATGACCCACAGGTTTAGGACACTACCGATGCTGACCACTGGTTCACGCAGTCCTTCCCTACAGGGCAGGAGAGACACATTGAGGAGGATGAAGAAACACACCACACGCTTCTAAAAAATGGCCCATAGGAGCAGTCTCTGAGACCAAGCTGACACAGATCAACCAGTCTGACTCACTGTGGAGGGCCAGGAGATTGGCTTTTCATTCACAATGAATTTAAGCCATTTCTTATTTTACAGCGAATATATCTTTCTCTCAGTAGACTAATTCACAATGACAAGCAGTGTATACATTAAAGTCACAGTGCTTTGCAGGGACACTCGTGCTTGCTCCTGTTCTTTGCAGGTGGTGGGAGGGCTTCTGTGGGGACCGCTTCTGCCCCTTTGCTCACTTTTGTGGGACCAGGAGTGACTTCTTTGGCCAGAGCACCTAGGAGGACTTGGGCGTGAGCACCTCACGTCTCTTTCCTCTTTTGGGACCACCTTGTTTGCAGAGAGCACATGATCTTTGTACAGTCAGGCTTTAAAAGTCTTTCTAAGTCAGGGTTCATGTTAATTACAAGCTGTAGTGGGCTGACCGTAAAAATATCTGTCCACATCCAAATCCCTGGAACCTGTGAATGTCGTCTTATTTGGAAAAAGGTCTTTACAGATGTAGTTAAATAAGGATCTTGAGATGAGGAGATAATCCTGCATTATTCGGGTGAACCTCACCTCAATGGCAAACGTGCTTAGAGAAGGACAGAAGGAGATTTAAGACGGGAGATACAGAAGAGGAGGCAATGTAGCCACAGGGAAACAGACTGGAGTGATACAGCCCCAAATCAAGGCATGCAGATGGCCACCTGAAGCCAGAACAGGCACAGAACAGACTTTCCCCTAGTCTCCAGAATGAGTGTGGTCCTGCTTGAATCTTGATTTCAGACTTCTGGCCTCCAGATTGTGAGAATAAATTTCTGTTGTTATAGACCACCAAATTCATGGTTGTTTGTTACAGCAGCCACAGGAAACGAATGCAGAAGTCCATGCGGCTCACAGATCTAAGCCATGGTCTCACACTTAAGTTCTGTTCCTAATAAAGGTGACATGTCTCTGTACTACTTACATACATATACACAGTGTAAATTTATGTCTAGGCTGCTCTACACTGTATACCCATTTTTGTCTACAGCCACTTAACTCCGCTTTCAGAACGAACGATGATACCCATTAGGCCCTCCGGATGCAACAAACGGCATGCTGTTCTAGCTTACTAAGCTGACATTGCTAAGTAACTGGCGTAGACGGGGACCCTGTCAAGTGTCTTTTTGGGTAGCAGGGACCGTAGGGGTTCCCCTTGGATGACTACTATGATGCATTCTAGGCTAATTGCACTGGGCTCAGAGAGTGTGGCTTGTGCCTTACAGAATTTATGGAAATTTTTCTATGAATAATTTTTGTAAACGTTTCTTGGGCACTGAAAAAGATATATTCGGTTTATAGGACAAAAAAGCTAATTAGAACTGGGAGGGCCTGAGAGCTGGGATAGTCCATTCACACCTGCTGTCCTGGCACAAACAGCATCCTTCTGGCTGTCACAGTGTCCTCATTTACACTGTGAGTTACGCTCGCCCTACATGGAGGTAGGAGAGCAAGTGAGTGAGAGCATGTTCTCTTCAGCAGGCTGCTCAGCACACGCCTCACCACTCTGCTCTGTCTCCACATCGGTAAGAACGCCGACACCGCTCGCGGACAGTGCTCAAAGGAGCCGAGTGATTCCCTGTCACATCGACCTTACTCAGTTCTCTTCTAAGTCAGATAAGTATGTATTTATCTCTATCCTGATTTATTTTTATCTGTCAAGAGGCATGTTAAAATCTCTTGCTTTTACTGTATTTTTATCCTGTTTGTATTTCTAATAAATTAGCTATAATAATTTTGAGTCAATATTATTACATGCATAAAGGTCCTAACAATTAGATCCTCACCATAAATCCCACCATGTATTGGTATAAAATGCTCGTCTATCCCTGTGGAGGAAACAAGGGCTTTCTGCAACACTGGCAAGCTGGAGACAGAGAGGTTGGCGAGGAGCCTGGGCCCTGGCTCTGCTTTCACTCCCCAGTTAAGGTGATGTGTTAAGGCTGAGTCTTGTCAACTTTCCTTTAAACTGAAGCACATGTACCACTGGGCAAATTTCTCCAGCATGAGGGATGAAGCCTGAACTTAACAGGTAGCAGAGCAATAACCCCTGCTTTGCAGAGACCAGGTCATCAGGGGCTGGCTCCCTGGGGACCCTGGGGCTGACAGAGTGAGTGGCGCTGTCATGTGCTGTGTCTGGACTGCCCTGAGAGGCCCCTGGGCTGCCCATGAGATGGTGGGCTCTTGGAGGATCAACAGGAAATCCAGTGTAACCCTACAGTGTGTGTTTTCTTTCTGTCAATCCCAGATACTCTTGCCACAGCACATCCATTTCATACCTTTTACCTTACACTTCATTTTCCCCATTAATATTGTGACATTTGTTTGTATTTGATTCTTACTTAGCCTATTGACTTTTCATCACTTTGTGCCTCTTATTATCTTATCTTTGTGAGTCTCTTATTAATAACAAATGGATTTTGTTTTTTGACTCTATTTCGAGAATTTCACCTAGCAAGACTTTCTCTCACCTCAGTTGCACTTCTTGCTGTCTGACTGAGACTGGATGGGCTTTCTTCTGTCCCTTGCTCTAGGCCTTCCATCTGAAACACTCTTTCACAGCAGCTTCTGCACTGCACAGTCTACGTTTTTACATGCACCTTTGTGATGGATGATTTTATATCCTGCATTTATTTCTATGAGGGTTTCCTTTAGGTTAGAAATGTCCACATTTTTACAAACCGAAATATTAATGCAGTTTTTAACCTAATTTGTGCCTTTATTATGGGTTAATAAAAAGCATAACAACGTCGACCATAAAGAAGAATTAACACTTTAAAAACAACATGTTCTATAAAGCCTGTGATAGGACTTCTTTCCCGAGCACTTTTTGTTGCTGTTTTTGAATCCTTATAGGTTAAATGAAAGATGAACTTTTAACTCAAAATATGATCATGACCCATTCTCTTGTTCTTCCAAGAAATGCCATCAATTTGCTGCATGCCTTACTTAACTGTGCTATTGGCCTCTCTCCCTCTGTAAGGGGTGAAGCCCCCCAGTGCCGGGGTCGGCACAGGCTCCCATATGACCGGCCCACCCAGGAGGGCGATGACAGAGCACAGAGCACTAAACAGACGTTCACTGGCTTTCCTGCTCAAACAGGTCATGTGACCGCCACGGAGAAACTGAGAAACACCTTATGGATGGAATTATGTAGGATTTGTAGCTTAGCTGTGAGAGTGGGATTTGCCAATAACCAAGAGTCACTAGCCAAAAACAAAACAAAACAAAACAGGAGACTCCTTTTAGACGGCATGTACTCTCCCATTATTTGGGTATGCCTCACTCATGAACCACCTCTTTCCTGTTTGATTCACCGGTTCATATGGGTTATTTTTTTTCTGTGTTACATTACCTTATTCTTTTTCATTTTTTCCAGTTTTGTAGAGAAGGAAAGTGAAGCTCAGGGAAGTGAGGTGATTCTTCCCAATCTCATAGCTTCTGCCTGCTTACCACCTCATCTAGCTGATGTGTGTTCCCCTAACAGATGAAAGCGTGTCTGTTTAGAAAGAGCATGCTGGGACCACACACGCCGCTGACACACGTTTAGGCTAGCTGACAAAGCCGTCATGCAGCTCTGCGCCTGTGCTCTTAGAGCCACTGATCTTTCACGTCACTCTCCTGGAAGAACAGCAGCACAGAAAAGGAAAGGGACAGGAACACCTTTGTGCTACGGGGCATTCCTGAGTCCCTCTGTTCTGGATATCACAGTGCGATCTGGGTGAGTTACATTAGCCTGAAATGACCTCAGTCAATGCAGGTTTTAGATGCTTCTAAAGTTTGTCTGACAGAACTGGTTAAGAACAGTTTTTTAAAAGCAAAACTACACAGATTTAGTACTTATCTCTGGGCATGACCTCCAAACTGAAGTGTGGGCTGTTCCTGTAACACTCCCCTTAAAAGCAGCATAGGACGTACACATGTGGGCCATGGGGCAAATAAAGACACAGACACCAAGTGCCCAGATGCTCAGCAAACATAACTGGGCCTCAGTCCAGGTGAAATCCCAGGGAAGGTGTCATCAAGGCCTCAGAGTAAGGTACCAAAACCAACCAGAGAGGAAATACTGTGCGTCAGGTTCCTCAGAAAGTGGCTCTGATAGTGACAAAGACTCAGTGGCGTGGCTGCAGGCAGAGACTTTGAATAAAATTTTCTCCCAACATGTGAGTGGGGAATATGCAGTACTGCTCAGCTTTACATGTGGGATTGAGGAAATGTGTTTTGAGGTATACACATTTTATATAACATGGTTTAAAACATAAATAAGATGATAAATTTAATATTCTAAGTAGTTACTTACGTATTGCATTATGCTGACTAAGAATGTCTATTTGGACTTTCTCACTGTGAAGGGGCACAGTGGGTGCCACGCACTCAGAAGCCTCTGGCATTTGGCTGTGTGTTGCGTTTGTGGGTCCCCAGCTCCCGACCCCCAGCACTACCCCAGCGTTGGCTTTAGCTCCTCGTGCTCCTCTTTTTTGTTCCCTAGGTTCCAGGTTCAACAGGCACCGTGTCTGCCTGTCACTCTGGTCCCTCTGGCCAGAAACTATGACATCTATGTTAGACTGAATGTACAGAGTAGTTGTTTATTTGTGATTTTTAAGGCTTTTGGCTGACTAGGCAGTAACCTGGTGTTCATGCCTCAGCTTCTTGTTGCAATTTTCTTAAAAGGGCATAGTGCCTTCTGGGCCAGACACACATGACATTAAGCAACGCCTGGAAAGCCGTGGCTGTGGCCGTGGCACACGGGAGCTGAATGTGCTCCGCAGAGGCTGACTAAACAATGAGAGAAATGATGGGAATGTCAGTAACTGATGAGAGACTCTGCCAGTCCCCGATTACAGCTATAAGGGGCTTTGTCCCATCCCAGCAGAGGCTAACACACTGTGAGGAGCAAGGAGGAAACCCTTCAAGCTCCCCATCCAATCTAACAAACATGCCCCCTGAAACTTACTGCAAAATGTTGCTTTTCCTGAGGGCTGAATTCACTGTGCTGGTGTGGATTTAACACTCAACCCACAGAAATTTCATACTGCACACAAACATGCATCTCAAGTCTGTTTGAAAGTCTGCTAATATTTTCAAGTGGAAAAATTATCCTATTTTTTAACTTTATTAGTCCTTCCAAAAAATTTTTTAAAGACCTTACTTTCTCAATAGAAACATCTGTCTTTGGCTTTTTAGAGGCAACATATTAGATATGGCTCATAGGAGGAGCTAAGGAAAAGCTACATGCAGATCCCACTTCTTGTAAAGCACCACATTGGTACTGAGCTGTTGTTTCAGAAGCAGTCGGGCCAATGAGGTGTGACGGCACTTTCAGGAGGGCGCTGTCCACAGCAAGAATGTGCACAGAAGAGCCGATGCACCAGAGATGCAAGTCTGGAGTGCTGTCTTTAGACCAGGGGAGGGCTGCAAGAGGATAACAATGGTGTTTCGGACATCTGGTTAGTCCTTTGCAAAGAAGGAAGGTGTATGAAGAAGCCAGTCACAGCACCCTTCAGTGAAGAGGTTTGGTATATGGAGAAAGTCTGTGACCGATGCATGAAAGGAACAGAAAACCCACATTTGTAAGGTGCTTTTCCACAGGAAGACCCAACCCCAAGTGCACAGCTCGGACCAGAACAGAACTTAAGGAGGATAGATAATGTAGAGGTCTGGACTTCTACTCTGAGCTTAATAAAATGTGGTTGATTATATAAAGGACCATTTTAAGTGTAATTGTGAATTTCATGCCTGAAACAGAAAAGATAACAAGAGAAAAATATCCATATGATATTATGGTGAAGATGTATTAACATGGTGATTGACAGTGTTAGATTTAATTTGAAAAAACAATATTGGGTTAAAACCAAGAGGACAGATGCTTCTTTAAAAAAAAGCTCATAGTTAGAAATATATCTGCTTTAAAAGCTCACTGAACACCACGAATCATGTTTTCAGCGCCACTGTTCCATGCCTAAGTCTCTGTAAGCAGACAGACGAGCTGCCTTGAATTGTTTCTTTTGTTTTTCTATTGCTCAGCAAGAGGCAGGAGAGGGGCACTGCCTCGCGGCAGATTACTTGGGGGATGAACTCTACAACTACCCGCTTCCTGGCCAGGCCTGACTTACAGGTGCATGGGGGCAGACGTGAACAGTTTTTCTTCAAAGACAGGGCCGCCTGACTCACGATCGCCCCCTGAAGCAATGTGCCTCAGGAGCTGGTTACAATGGCCGTGGGCAAGCACACAGAAGGCTCTCTCATACCCAAGACACATGAAAAGTTGTATTATTCACTTTTCTCTAAAAATATAAGGTTGGTTAATCCTGAACAGAAGAGGAAATGCCCTCTACAAGACTTTTACTTTGGGATAGAAGGTTCTAAATTGCTTCAGAATCACCTGGGAGGCTTATTAAAAATAGAGTTGCCTGGGGCCAACTCCAAAGCTCAGGTCAAAAACTGCATTTTCCAGACTCCCCACCCACATCCTGGTGATAGTGTGTCCTGCAAACTTGAGGAACAAGGGACAGCGCTGGGATGCCTTACGTTGCAAAAAATTGTATTTCTGATATTCACTACTCACGTGTAAACCTTCAGAACAAAATCCTTTTCTTCCTTTAACTCTGTGAGTGACTGCAGGACATCCAGGATGCTTAGGACGGCGCAGCCGTACGGCCGCCGGTAGTGCAGGTGTGCAGGGCCCTTCCTGGAGTCATTCAGGAGCATCCGGCCTGGGGCACAGTAGGAAACGCCAGTCAGTGAGAATTCCAAGCTCTTTCCACCAACTCCTGACTGTCATCCAAAGATGCCAAAGCTAAAGGTGCCTTAGAGATCATCTAAATTGGAAGGCTAATTGAGGACTGAAGGGAGCACCCAAGGATGGAAGGATGTTTGTGGGAGGAATGCCAAGCAGGCCTTTGGCCGGGGCTCTTCCTGCACTTCATTCAGTCAACCACCATCATGGCCTGCCTCAACATCCACCATGCATTTATTAATCATATGAGAATAATTCATGAATTTCTTAGAAAAAACATGGTATAATAGATTCAAAGTCCTTAGGCATATTAAGGATACAAAGTGTGGTGTCTCAGCTGCCAGGTAGAAACTAATATGCACAGATAAGGGCAGTGTGCTACTCCAGGCAGAGCTGCTCGGGAACAAAGCAGTGCGGGAGCAAGAGCAGCCTCAGAAGGGGCGGGGCTGTGGCGGCAGGGGGCTGCACATGCACGGCTGGAGCATGGCTAGCACTCAGCGCAGCAGACCGTGGTTTGGTGGCAAAGGGCTGAGATATGTTCTTTGGCAAAATGTACA
The DNA here is from genome assembly GCA_029783875.1 of Phataginus tricuspis. Taxonomy (NCBI): domain Eukaryota; kingdom Metazoa; phylum Chordata; class Mammalia; order Pholidota; family Manidae; genus Phataginus; species Phataginus tricuspis. The sequence goes on from JAQQAC010002837.1 coordinate 110,883,837, forward strand.
AGACCTGCCCTAACCCTAACCCATGAATGATGACTTGGTTAGTCGCTGTGCCCAGACTGTGCCCTAAACTTGAAAGACAGCTGGGCAAACCAACTGGAGAACAACAGTGAGAACCACTCTCTCCACCTTGTGTGTGCTAAAGTGAGACGCCACTGTCCTCTGCAGGGGCAGGGGCTCTATTCTGTGGAAAATGGCACAGACACATATTTCTGGGTACAAAACAGCAGAGGCCATCACCGCCTGTTAAGCCAGCGGCCCTGGGGACCTGCGGCCAGGTCCCTGAGCAGGGGGCTGGCGGAAAGGCGGGCGCTGTCACGGAGAGAATGTGAAAAAGCAGACCACTTGAAAAGACTTTGGGTCCAAAACAGATAGGGAGCAGATCTCAAGTGAAAAAAAAAAATGCCTTCATTTATATAAACAGCTACCTCCTCAGTGAGCCTAAGTGGACTCCAGTACCAGAGGGCTCTAGTCCTGAGCCCTGACGTGCAGTAAGAGCTGGCGAGGAGAGAGCTCATACACAGGGCATACTTATCCCAAGTCGGCCGCCTGAGTCACGGGAAGGATAAGGTGGACAGTACCTATTCGTATCACATGGGCAACTAGATATAAATCTCTCTTCAGATCTTTGCTGCTCAGATCCTAAGAGAAAAAAAATAAGTGAATTAAGGCAATGAATACACAGGCAATAATAAACACTTCACTTTGAACCTCAGAGTGGTTTGCTTTCATCCCTTTTAGTTTATGTTATAGGCAGGAAGGGGCTAATGCACACAGCAGGTTAGTGTTTTTGTAAGATTCTGGCAGTTGAAATCTGGGTATCTCATATGCCATTGAAAGTTTGCTCTACAAACAGCATTTTTCTACCTCTTACTGAACACCTGACAAGTGTCTACAAGAGTTCTCACATTACAGTATTTGTGATATTGTCTTATCCATGTTTATTCTAACATCACATAAAAACATTTTGTAAAAAAAGAAATGTTCAATGTAGAGAAAAAGGGGCAAATAACAAAAAGTTCATTAATAAGTGAAATTCTAAGTTTATTCTTTTCTGATTCTATATTTATCCCATTATTCACAAATGATTAGTACATACTAGATATGTTCCCTTGAAAGGAGATTAATTTGGTCGTAGTGATATCTCAACTGTTTGATCTCCATTTCTAAATTTAGACACATATCATTTGTACTGAAGTGTAAAGCTGAAAATGGTTTTATCTGGAAAGTTTTAAGGGCTTGCCTTAGTAAACAAATATGATCCAGAGTCACACACATTTTAAACTAGAGTTATGAAATTAATTTCATACATTAAATTATATACGTTTAGAACATATTTTGAAATGAACTGTTTATTTATGAGCACATATTTACACTTTAATTAACACAAGGACCTGAAGTAGTAAAACCTCCTTTAATACACTTTCTGTTCCAGGCTTTTCACCAGGTCACCAACTTGCCACTCACTCCCACCATGGCTGTGATTGACGGTGACCCACAGAGTCATCGCTGTCCTTAACGGGACAGGTCCCCACGATTCCCCCTTTGCTTCTAGGAAAAGGTCCCTTAGTTTCATTTCCTTCCCATCTTTCAACTTGTGATTGGTCTAAGGTGTGTCTCTTCAGCAAAGCAGGAGAAAGAGCCCGATCCTGAGTGAGCTCCGAGAGCCAGCGGGCGCAGGCTGCTGTACTGCATGCCTGGCGGCAGGGTCAGCAGCAAGTGCGGCCAGCGGGCGCCACCAGGGCGCCCCTCCAGGAGGCTCCCCTCAGGTCGGAGCTCTGCCTGCCTCTCCCTGGTCCCAGCTCTGCCCTGGGGATGGTCCTGAACACACAGGAGGAAAGGGGACAATGAGAAGCAACATGTAATGGTGAGACTGAGACTACAGATTTCAGATGGCTTTAATTTCTCACCAAATTCTTAATGGAATGATGAAATAGGCTTACAATAAAATAGTTTATAAAATATTTTAACAGAATAAACTGGTATCTCTGCACAGAGATACATTTTTACATGAAAGTTGTCGGATGGTGAAAGGGATGTTTCAGGCTCCCTTTCACTAATTCACATTTAGAAATGGACTTTAAAATGATATTCTCAGCATAGTACTGTACTCTGGCACTTATTAAGAAGGTTACTAAATAACAAATAGAAACTGAGAAACAGATTACTATTCTTACGTGCTTTCTGGGATAGAAACATGTCCACTACTGAAGGATACAGAAATGTTTGACACATTCCACAGTGAAATGGCTCCTTCTGCCCAGCTTGGACTGTGTTACTCTAAACTATCGAATGACCATTATAATTATTGAACCCAGTATACTAGAGAATTCTAGCCAGTCACCAAAGATGACCAAACACTGACCAGATGGGTCACACACACAAGCATGGACCTCCCTTGGCTCTGAGTGAATAAAAAGAAGCCTTAAGTATCATTTATAGTATTTCTACCTGGCTGGGTAGGGGTATTTTTGGCCATGTTGCACATGGTACCCAGAATCCTCTCTGTGGTACTTATTTGAGGTAAATAAACATAAGATGATAATCACTGCAAAAAATTATTTTAAGTAAAGTCATTATTTGTGAGTCCCACTTAATTTCAATGTAAAAGTGATCTTATTAAATATAAGTGCATGGTTAAACACAGTTACCATAGAGTTATTAAACATACATGCTTCAAGACAAGGTACCAAATGTGGCTATCCATATTTGTTAAAGTATAAGACCTGTAAAAACAAGGTGGGGAGAGGTGACTCGCCCTCCATTCATCTGGTGAGTGGGGCTTGAATTTAGATTTACTCACTAGACCATACCCTCCAATCCTACAAACTAGAAGCTGGTTCCCCAACTATACGGTGGGTAGACAGAGTAGTGACTCAGGGCTCAGAATCTTAGACTCAGTCACCAATTCAATGCCCCATTTGAAACATGGAAGAGTAAATTAACTTCCCTGCTGGACTGCCCTTTTTGAGATAATGGGGTTTACAAATATAAAACAAAGCAAATTTGTTCATATTTATGCTGCAGAAAGGAGGCAATATTTTAATACATGTTATACAAATAATCAAACTCATTCTTAATTCCAAGAAATTACTGCCTACAGTTCTATTTTGAAATGTTGGGAGAACATAAATAAATGTAGAAATATGTCAATGAATGCAGGGAAAACAGTACAAGTTCATTCTCTGAGTTGGTCCCTCAAATATAATAAAAAATAAACCTATATTCATCGATTTATACAGCCAATCCTTGCTGAAGCCTTTGCACTTGCTAGGCACTGTGTGTGAGGCACGGGACATGTAGCAGTGAGTCAGCACACACACACAGCCAGTGTTTATCATCAAGGGCAGCAAATCCTCACTGTATCAGACAGTCACACAAATATGGAACACCTCCATGCTGGATAGAATTCTTCTGCAGGAAGCTCTGAAATCTAACGAGGTCAGAAAAAACCAGGCTGTCATGACTGAGAACAGGGCCATGCCATGGACAAGGTGGCGGCTGCAGTGTGCCTCTGCCATCTCCTGAGTGCTCCGCACCACCGCTCAGTTTGTGTGCCCCTTGTCCTGACACTAAGGCAGCCAATGGTTGGGATCGGCCACAGCTGTGGCTGCATTTTCTTGCATTTACTCTAAACTCTGTAGCACATGTATCAATCTGGAAAGCTCCTTTAGCCCACAGGAGGACTCAAGTCCTAGGTAATTAAATGATAGGTTCTGCCGGAACTGTTATTTCATATAGCTTTAAAGTGTCACATGAAAATCCTGGCTAAGACAACCTTGGTCAAAAAGACTGTGTGCTTTGTAAAAACTCCTCTATCACTTTGGGGATATTTTCAAAAAAAAATCCAGGGCTGTACTGCAAAGGGAACCATAGAATCGGTATTTCTAGCAGCTCTGTGCCTCCCCACTGTGGCACAGTAGGAGCACACCGTGGGCACTACGGGCATCTCTGAGTCACCAAGTGGGAGCTGCAGCTTATGCCTCCGGGCCGATATAGATCATTACAATACTGTGAAATGAGAATTGTGATTTACTGTAATTACATTAAAATATCATAATTAAGTTCATTTTTCAAGAGCCAAAGACTGCACTCCTCATATTCAAGCATAGCACACGCACACAGCTTGCTCCCACAGCACCACAGAACGAGGAAGCGACAATTTCTTTTGCTGCTTCAACCCAGTAATATCAGAGCCTAGGTCATAGAAACCCTCCTGAGGTCACAGAGACATTCTGGACAGATGGCTACCTTGTCTCGTCCCAGAAAGGCGGCCCAGAGAGGCGCCTCAGTGTTCGGCACCTCAGGTCAGGAGTCCCCCAGTATTCTAACCCAAATCCCATTTACTGCCCTTTGGACTTGGTCCCTTCATGCCTGCCTCTTGCAGAAAGAGCGCTGATCCTCCAAATTAAACCATCTCAACTCCCTTAACTGTCTTCAGGGGTCTGCTTGTCCTGCAATATCTCATATAAGCTTTGAATGCTGAGCCCAAAGATGGAAAAAACATCATTTTACCTTAGCTAGATTTATAAATCTTTCTGTGTATCTGGAACATTTTCAACAAAAGCTATCCCTGTGAAAGTGACTTCTGCTTCTGCAGTAACACTATTTGAGATATAAAAGTTGTAGTAAATGAACAAAAAAGTCAGGTAAACAGCCCCAATCTTATCTTTCAGACAAAGTCACATATAAGATGCCTGGATAAATCCGTGTTTGAGGGGCACCTGTAAGCTCTGAGCACCTGTCACCCACCAGTCTCGCCCCCACACAAGGACAGGGCACTGTGAGGCCGTCACACCTCCCTGCATCAATGGGTCCTAGGTGTCTCTCACTGAAGCAAATCAAAGAATCCCCAATGGTCGAAACTAGTCTAAAACTGTGACATGGTCCTGTTTTATTCTTCAGCAAATAAACTAAATAAATAAAGCTGGGCAGCGAGTTTTTTCACTAAGTAAAATAAAACAAATGTGGCAAGTCAGAGTCAACTTGAGGAACACGCGAGGCGGCAGGCGCCGTGAGGCTCAGCCCTTTCCAGCAGCAGCAGCCCCCGTCCCGAGCCGGCGCGCCCAGCGTCTCCGGGCCCAGGGGTGACAGTGCGCTTCTTCCGAGGGAACGAGAGCACAGAGCACAGCAGGAAAAGAGCCTGCACTCAGTATTTGAAAGAGGAGGGCTGTTCAGTTTGTCTCTCTATTTGCACTCACGAAAACACTGCAAACTGTAAAGGTGGTGTGTGGTGGATGCCTTTAGGGAAAATATACATCAGACACTTTCCTGGTGGCCTTGCATAAGAATAGTAAAGACTTTTCTCAGATTTTAAATATCTGTTATGTTACTGGCTTATAAAATCTACATCAGTAAAAGGTACTCAATTGTATTTCTTAAATAAAAATTTCAACTAAAAACTAGCTAATTTCAGTTTTCTTTAAATATTTAATTAAAACCTGATAGAAACATAAATCAAGTCCTCTTCTCCCCAGAGTATGGGGAGGTGAGAACAAATGCTCATTTCCAGGGTGACCATCTGCACACACCAGGCCCCCGGTCAGAGTCAACAGCAGAGAAGGGAAAGAGAATTTGCACATACTGTAAAAAGGGCACACATTCGTTCTATCTTCTCTGGGTTCCTTGGCCCACCATTCTTGTTCAGCCTCACCAGAAACCGCTCACTGAAACGTAGGAGAGAGAGACAGAGAAATGTAAGGGACTGCATGCTCCAGAACAAATAAAAAGGGCATTTTCAGAGAAATCCTAAACACTTCCAGAGCAGCTCGCAGGGACAGCGGGGCTGAAAGCACTTGGCTAGCGGCAGGACACTAGCCTTTTGCCAAGCAACGTGCAGCAGACACTACAAATGGCCCCAGAGATGTTGCTGTTTACTTGCTGGCTGGGGCTCCTGTCTCCTCAAAAGCATGTGCTCCCTGAGGCTCACTGTGTCTTACATTTTCCCCCAAAGCTCCAGGCACAATGCTAAACCCATACAGGCTACAGGCATATACATTCGTTAGTGTGACACTCAGATCATAGAAATATTCACCATAGTAGATCCAAAAGTAGCTAATTTACATCTTCCTATGTAACTCTGGAGAATCATTTTAGGGCTAAAAAAAAAAGTTACAAGGACTGACAAAATTGGGTGAAAACCCAAAGAGAAATAATATATTTTACTTGAAGCCACAGTCAGAATTTAATAGAGTCATTAAAATAGTTTATTCCCCAAACAATACAGGTTAATTCCTGAAGGAAATTATTAGACTAAGAAATCTTAGAAACAGTGTTTGCAACATGTGGAGAAATGTCTCCTTGGTCTTCGCCGTCTCTGGCCTATGCCCAGGGCCTCATCTCCTCATCCCCAGTTACCTAACAACTGTAACAGCAGGAAGAGCCCTGGCACACACGGGATGTGATTCTAGAAGGAATTCACCTCTCCTACACCCCAGGCATGTACACACCACATACATGTGTATGTGCAGTATGTGGTATCAGCACAAGGGCCAGTATTAAAACATTGTACTAGAATTACAAGATAAGTTATAATGTTCAGGGCACAGGTCGCTTACTTTGTTCATGTATTTATTTGTTCGTTTAGTCAACAAATAGTTAAGTTCTGTGTGAACACGGGAATGCAAATGTGAACAAGAGATACACAGGAACTTTTCTTCCTAGAGCTCGTGGTCCTGGTGGGCAGCTAAGTATGCAGAAATGAAGCTCAGAAAAGATTTGGGCCAGACAGAAATTTGAGATTATTCAGCCAAGGGGTGAGATGGGCATAAGTAGGTGCTGTGCACAGAACAAGAGAAGAAAAGGCTGTGGCCTGAACAGAGGGATGCTGATATCTAAGAAACAAGCTGAAGAAGAACTAATGGACACATAGGGACAAAGAGAAAACAGAAGAAAAGTAAGGGAGGGAGGTGGAATGCTATGTTAGTTGAGGGAAGAAAGTGTCTGCAAGAGGAAAGAGGGCTCAACGAGGTCCAAGGCCACTGGGGATCACAAGACAAGGACAAAATAGTGTCCACTGGATGTCAGAATAGAGACGACTGGTGATTCTGGCAAAGCACCTTTTTAAAGGAATTGCAGAGAAAGCCAGTGGGAAGTGAGGAGGCAGACACAGTGAGCCCACCCTGCTCTTCCCAGCATGGCTGTGAGGAGGTGGCTGTGAGGGACTTTCACCTAAATGTGCATGTTGGGTTGAGGGAGGTTTTTGTTAAAAGATAAGATAATCCATGTGTATATACTCAATTAATTTTTCAATATGGTATCAAAATTCAATAAGGGAGTGTAGCAGTTTCAACTGACAACGTACACAAAGAAAACTGAACCTTGATCCTTGCCTACAAAAAATGAACTTGAATGGATTGTAGACCTACATGTAAGAACTGAAACTATAAAATCTGTAAGAAGAAAACACAGGAAAAAAGTGAAGGCAAGCACCTTTGTGTATTTTGCTCACATCTGTATTTCCATGTTCAGCACAAAACAGAAAAATCTTTGTGACCTCAGATTACGTATTAACTGAATACCATGAATCATAACAAAGCGATAAACTGGACTTGATCAAAATTAAAACCATCTTCTCCCTGAAAGACAGTGCTAAGGAAATGCAAAGACAAGCTACAGACTGGGAGAACATATTTACAAACATTCATCGAAGAAGAACTGCATTGGGAACATTTTGGAAAGAACTCTCGGAACTCAATAATACACAACCAATCAATTAAAATGGACACAGATCTGAACAGACCCTTCACCAAAGAATATAGAGGGATGGCAAATAAGCTCATGAAAACATCATTAGTCATTAGAGAAATGCAAATTAAAAGGTGTTAAAAGCAAACTAAACACGGCTGCACACCACCAGAACGGCTAAGATTAAGTACTCCCAGGGGTGCTAAGAACATAGAGCAACTAGAACTCCCATAAACTGATGGGGTGCAAAACGGCATCACCACTCTGGAAAGCAGCCTGACAGTTTCACGTGAAGTTAAGCACGCATTTACCATGTGACCCAGTGATTATCCTCCTGGGTATTTACTTGGGAGAACAGAAGGCGTATGTGCACACAAGGCCCATGTTTAGAATGAATGTTTAGAGCAGCTTTGTTCATAACAGCCAGAAATTGTAAAGACCCCAAATATCCATCAGGAGATGAATGGGTGGCCCTTGCAATGGCATATCACTTCCTGAAAAAAAGGGCGGACTACTGAGATGGATGATAATGTGGGTGAACCTCAGAAGCATTATGCCAAGTAGAGGAAGCCAATCATGAAGACCACATGCTATCTACCTCCATTAATATAACATCCTAGAAAAGGCAAAACTACTTTTTTGTAGACATCAAGCAGAATTGCCTGGGCTGAGGAAGGACAGTGGAGATTGGCTGCAAAGGGATGTGGGGAACTGTCTGGGGTGATAAAAAGCTCTGCTTCCTGACGAAGGTGGCAGCTTCACAGTTAGAAATTGGCAAAAATCACCTAACTGTGCATTAAAAAGGGGTAAATTTTACTACATATAAATTATAGTTCAACAAACCTGACTTCACAAAAATATGGGATACACCTAAAAACATTTACATCTAAAGGGACAATTCTAGTAGAAGGGACAATACTGAAGACAGAGGAGAGAGAAAATAATTGGTAAAGAAATGGAGGTCCCCATCTCTTCAGGGAACGGAAGAGGATCAAGAAAGGGTGAAGGAGGAAACAACAAATGTAGATACAAGTAAGTCTGTAGTTTTAGTAATGGAAGGTTGAGACTTATCAGAAAAACAGGAAATAACATCAAAGAAAAGTTTAGAGAAATATCAGGAAAAATTCTCAAGACGATCTGAAAGAAAATATAACAAGGCAAAGTAGAAATGATGGTTTTCAGATGCACAAAAGGACATTCAGCTGAGTTAATTCCCTCTCCAAACTATAGCCTTGAAACGCTGTAAATCTCTCCATCCCCTCCCCCACCGCTAGGCTAGGCCACCACCAGGCTCTAGCTGGGGTCACCACAACAGCTCCCTAGCCGACCAGTCTACCTCCCTTTTTGCCTCTCTGAGAGGCAAATCCTTTCCAAATGTCAATCAGGTCATATCTCTTCCCAGCTTGAAACTTTCTCATATGGTTAACTGATTTTTATACAAGAGTGTCAAGACAATTTTATGGGGAAAGAGAGTAATATTTTCAAGAAATAGTGCCAGGGCAACTGGATAGCCACTTGAAAAAGAATGAAGCTTGGACCCCTACTTCACACCATATATAAAATTTAACTAAAAATGAATCATAATGACCTCAGATTATACAAAGGTTTCTTAGGACAATAAAAGCACAAGCAATGAAAGAAAACATGGATAAGGTGGACTTCAACAAAACTAAAAACTTCTGTGTATCAAAGGACACCATAAAAAAAGGGAAAGACAATATGCAGAATAGGAGAAAATATTTGCAAGTAATATATCTGATAAGAGACTTGTATCTAGAGTATATAAAGAATTCTTACAACTCAACAATAATAAGACTTGAATAGACATTTCTCCAAAGAAGAGAAACAAATGGCCAATAAGGACATGAAAAGACGTCCAACATCATCAGTCATCAAGGAAATGTGAATCAAAGCCACGATCAGATATGACTTCACTTCCCGTAGAATGACTTTAATCCAAAAGACGGATAATAACAAGTATTGGCAAGGAGACAGAGAAATTGGAATCATCATATACACTGCTGATGGGAACGTAAAACGAGCAGCCACTTTGGAAACCAGTCGGGCAGTTCCTCAAAAGGTAAACATAGTTTAACATATGATCCAGCAATTCTTCTGCTAAGTATATATCAAAGGGAAAAGGAAATACGTGACCACACAAAAATTTGCACATGAACATTCACATTATTATTATTAATAGCCAAAAGGTGAAAACCAAAACATCCATCAACAAATAAACAGATAAATAAAATGTGATAGGTATATCCATATACTTAAGACATGCTACAATGTAGATGAACCACAAAAACATTATGCTGAGTGAGAGAAGCAGTCCAGAACACCTCAGGTTGTATGACCCCACTTCTATGAAAGGTCCAGAACACGCAAATCTATAGCAGCAGCAAAGTAGACTGACGGCAGTCTAGAGCTGGGCGCTTGGGAGGAAATGGGGAGACTTCTAAAGTTTATGACATCTCTTTTTAAGGTAATGAAAATGTTCCAACATTGACTGTGGTAATGGTTGTACAACTCCAATCTATTAAAAGCCAATGAGCTCTACCTTTTGAATGGATGAATTCTATGGTATGTGAATTACATCTCATAAAGCTGTTGCAAAAAAAAAAAAACAGAGAAACACCACAGCAAGCTTTCCATGGCTTACTTTTTGCTCTGAGATAAAATAAAAATCAGATCTCCGAGATCTGCAAGGCTTGTGTGGAAGATTTGTATCTTTACAGCCTCATCTCACATGAGCCTTTCCAGCCTACTTCCCACAAACACCCTTGTCTCCTAGGTACAGATTTCCTGAACAAGCCAAGCTAATTCTTGCCTTAGGCCCTTTGCACATGCTGTTGCCGCCACCTGGAATGCTCTTCTTTCAGCTCCACTAGCTCAGCTCAAACACCAGTGTCCCAGAGGCCAACCCTGATGATGGCAGCAAAGTCAGTCCCCTATCCTTCCTTTCACCTCTCTTCTTCACAGCACTCGGCACGACCTAGCTGCTTCCCTTACTTACTTCCCACCTTTCTCTCACACAAGAGCATAAGCTCCCTAAGGACAAGGACCTTTGTTCCCTGCTATATTTCCAGTACTTCCAGGAGCCTAGCCTGTCATTAGGTACTCAGTGAGTGCTGAATGAATGATGAATGGAAGTGGGGATTCCCTGCAGAGTGCTGCAGGGTGTACGGGAGTTTGCTGATGGAGGTCCCCGTAAGACGGCGGGTAACGCCACTCTCTTACTGTGCAGAAAGAGTTAGGATCAATAGGGAGTAAATAAGATGGTCAGTGCAAATCAACCTTCTCACTTGGCGGCCGAGGGCTGAGAAGCTACACTTTGTTGTGGCAGACAAGAGTCTCCCAGCTGCTCCTGGACACTCACGTTCTCTGCTTCTTCCTGGGCAGCCAGCTCACTGCTCTTCTAGGCCTCCCCTGCAGCCAGTGCGGCCCTGTGAGACTAGTTCTAATGAATGACTAGTTCTGAAATGTGAATGGAAGCAAAGGGTGCCACTTCCAGGCTTAGCCCTACAAGCTTCTTACAGGTGAGCTTTTCCCTCTTCCAGATGCCTGGCGTGGAGATGTACTGGTGAGGGAAGAATATCCATTAGTCTGAGTCCTGCAGGGGTTGTGTGGATGGGGACCACCCTACTTACTGTAAATTCACATGCCCAGTACCACTGCACAAGCAAAAAATACACTTCTACTGTGTTTGCACCAATACACATTTTTCTGTTACAGCAGTCAATCTATGCTAACCAGTATGTCAATGTGCATGTAACAACCATCCGATTAGCTGTTGACTTCACATGTGAGCACTGGAACAGTCTTAGGAAGTCTGTGTCTTCTTGAGAGACTGTAGCACTACTTCTGCACTCTCGGGAAGATATGCAGCCGCCCCCTCCACCACACTGCCGTGGTCGCTGAGCCTCGGGGCGGACATGCACCACACAGGCTGCGGCCGGAGCGGCTAGCTTCCCACAGAGAGGTGCGATTTGGAGGGGCTGCACCAAGATCCAGTCCAAAGATAAAGGGTAATAAAGTGAATTCCTGGGAGGACAAGTTTCCTGTGGAAACTGGGAACTTGTTTTTCTCCACAGTGAGATGGGCTCTAAGGCAGCGCTCACAGTGCCCATGGGAGCTTCACATTTCCTAGAGCCCTTCAGTTCATGAAGCTCAAAATAACTGTTTTCATTTCAAAGGGCTTTAGGTGTACATCTAATTATCTGCTGTCTTGCTAGCTTCTCCAATGGGTATGATAAATGAAAGATGTGTTCCCTTAGCAGTAAAGGCAAGTATCCATACAGTGTTTCCTGACTTGGCCACAGAAGCCATCTATGAAAGGCACCTGCCCAGGGAGTGGCCGGCACTGTGGGGACACTGGTGAGCACAGACAGACTGCTGCCCTCCAGGGCTTCTGAGAGGCTTCAAATGTATGTGTTTTAAGGACCACTGGGACAGGGGACATGTGACCCCACAACCCTTTTGCTTTTGCGTAAGGCAATGGAATGTATATAAACAAAGTTTGGTCAATGCTGATTCAATCTATTTGCCAAATGGAGCTACAGAAACTATTCATATTTCCCAAAGGTGTGAAAGGAACTGTGGCTGAAAGAGTAAAATGTATTCATAAGATTTTACAAACATCCACACCTCTGTATGGGAGTAACAGGACAGTTTTTCTTTTAGATAATATGGGTGAGAAAACTCTTAATTCTTTCAAAAGAAAAAAAGAGATGGTATTGCAAGAGAATATCATTCAGCCATAAAAACAGAAATCCTACCATTTGTAGCAACATGGATGGATTTAGAAGGTATTATGCTCAATGAAATAAGCCAGGCAGAGAAAGACAAATACCATGTGATTTCACTTATTTGTGGAGCATAAAAACAAAGCAAAACAGAAGGAACAAAACAGCAGGAGACTCCTAACACTGAGAAGTAACTGGCGGTTACCATGGGGGAAGGGGCTGGGGTGGCTGGGTGGCTGGGTGAGGAGGGTGAGGGGGATAAAGGGGCACAAAAAATTCTCAATTTAAATGTAAGTTGGTCACGGGGATAGTGGTGCAGCATGGAGAATATAGCCAATGACTTCATAACATCTTCCTATGCTGATAGATAGTAACTGCACTAGTGGAGTGAAGATTTAATAATATGGGGACCTGCTGAACCACTGTGCTGTAGATTTGAAACCAATGTAAGATTGTGTATCAAAGATACTTCAGTTAAAAACTACAATAAGGATGTGGTACATATACACAATGGAATATTACGCAGCCATAAGAAAAAAACAAATCCTACCATTTGCAACAACATGGATAGAGCTGGAGGGTATTATGCTCAGTGAAATAAGCCAGGCCGAAAAAGACAAGTACCCAATGATCTCACTCATATGTGGAGTATAAGAACAAAGAAAAAAAAAATGAAGGAACAAAACAGCAGCAGACTCACAGAACCCAAGAATGGACTAACAGTTACCAAAGGGAAAGGGACTGGGGAGATGGGTGGGAAGGGAGGGATAAGAGGGTAAAAGGGGCATTACGATTGGCAGACATAGGGTGGGGGGACACGGGGGGGACTGTACAACTCAGAGAAGACAAGTAGTGGTTCTCATCTCTCTACACTGATGGACAGTGACTGTAATGGGGTTGGTGGGGGGGACCTGATGAAGGGGGTAGTTTAATCATCACAATATTGCTCATGTAATTGTAGGTTAATGATACTGAAATAAAATAAATTGTAAAAAAAAAAAAAACTACAATAAGGAAAAAAAGAGACAGTGTTGAATCTTCCTCATCCGGCAGAGTTCCAAGAGAACTGGTCCACATGGAGTTGCCCTGATGACAAACAGGAGCAGTACAACAGGCACATCAGGTTTCTATTACTGAGCAAGTTCTTACAAATGAGGGCCGCAATTTGAATCAGTGACAAGCCTGAACAGTGTCTTAATCATACCATCACGGGCTGTTATGAGAGCCCCACTTTCCACACTGCTCGGGTGCTGTGATTCATGCAGCCTACAGCCCACGCTCGGTGAGCACGAGGAGCGAGCCGGTGCCAGCGCTGAAGCAGAGACAGAGTCTCTGGTCTTCAGGGAGGGTATTTCCTGAAGACTCTGTTTTGCACATACAAGCACACTCCTCAAATAAATTCAGAGGAATTCTCTCAAGTCTCCCAATTCAATCTTCATGCCCCTCACAGGATGACTGCCCAGGGGCTCAGAAGCAGGCGAGCAGCCCGGAGGTGTAACCCAGCAGTTGGGGCATCGCTCCGTGTCCTCAGGGTCACATTCCAGTGCAGCTCACGCGGCTTTACTGCTCACGTGCCTCCCGTGCCCCCAGCGTTCCGAAGCACGGAGCTCAGGAGTGCACAGAGGGCTTTGTGAGGGCAAACCAGGGCTGCGGCTTTCAAGTTTATTTTTAGTATCAGCTTTTCCCTTCTTTTCAGCAAAATCTCAGGCTATTTATGAACATATGAAAATTTAAAAAACAGCTACTTTTGTGGAATCAGGGGTGGGAGCAGAGGCAGGAATCCTCCTCCATGGGCCTCTCTCCTAACCACCACCTGTCCCTGAGACACCTTGGGGCCCCAAAGAACATTTTTACTGCTACTAGTGCAGTTCAAGGGTTCTTCCCAGCCTTCCTTCTCACTTTTCATTCTTTCAATAACCATTTATGACCTCCTGCCGTGTTTCAGAGGCTGAGCTAGGCTGGGAATATAGAAATGAAATGACTCCTATCCTCAAGGTTCTGTGTCTGTTGGCAGAGAGACACACACAGCCCCACACTGCAGCACCGCGTGAAGAGTGCTGCGGGTGCACAGACGCGGCTGACGGCCGTGCCAGGATGAGGGCAGGCTGCCAGATGAGGCATGGAGCAGATCTAGAACACTGCGAGGCTTTCAGCATTTGATGAGGAGCAGTTAGATAGAAGAGAAGGGGACCCCAGGAGGAGACTCTCAAAGTGTGAGGTGGTCTGGCAGTGGGGAGCTCAGGGTAGAAATTTGGAGGCACTGCAGAGCTGGGTAGGGCTCCAAGGCACCGTGCACCACAGAGTGGACAGATCCACAGTATGCACTTACACGCGAGGGCTCTCCAAACCTGGCTGTCATTGGGAGCACCTAGCAGCTTATTAAACTGCAGATTCCTGGACCCCATCCCAGAATTTCTCTCTCAGGATCTCTAAAGGAGAGGGCTCCTGGAGTGAATCCAAGAATCTTTAGTTTTAAAAGGGTCAGCTGGTTTTTAGTATGACCAACCTTGGAAAACGCCATTATGGGCTCAGAGAGACCCTGAAAGTTCAACTATGAGAGGCAGGGTTGATCCCATAGGTTTTAGAACGATCACTTGGGTTTGCAGGGCAGAAGGCAGGCTGGCAACATGGAAAATACTTCAAAGACAACTGGCGTAGCCCCAGAGAGCTCAGAGCCCTGGTCTCATCTGGGACTGCAGAGAGGAGGGGGATGTGAGCTGCACGCAGGAGATGACCAGGCTGAGCAGCGACTGGATGTGGCAGTGTCAGCCCGGGAACATATAAAGGAGGAAGCTACCAAATTCAAATGTGCACGCTGCATCTGAAGGCCCAGTGGGATACACAGAACAGAGACCAGCACTGGAAGCCCAAGTCTGCAGCTCCAGAGAAGGCAGGGGTGCAGGAGCAGCTCTGACACCCCAGCTTGCCCAGCAGCGACAACAGCCACAACAGCCACGGAGGGAGTGTCTTCTGCATGCCAGGCATTGTTTGAAGTGTTTATTTTCTTGCCTAATAGCATTTAATCCTTTTAACAGGTATTTCACCTCTGAAGAAACAGAGTCAGAGGGGCAAAGTTCCTGGCTTGAGATCAGAAGGTAGAGAGGGTGATGAAGGGGATGTTCTAATCTGAACCTGCCTGACGTGATGGTTTATCCTTGTTCCTCCTCGTGCAATGAACACTGATAAAAGGGGGACATGGAGAGGGGTTCTGTGGGTGAAGGTATCTGGGCAAGGCTGCAAACCACATCTTGCCCTAGGGACGGAGGCTCCCAAAGGTGGTGCAGGAAGGAAACCCAGCCAGCCCAGGATCCGTCACCCCCAAGGGGCACCCCAGCCCCTCTGAAGAAAGTCAAGCCCCTTGGAGCTCTCCTGGTAGCACCCAGTCTGCTTGAAGTTCATGTGTCCCCACCCAGGGGACTGAGATGGAACAGGAGCCATGCTTCTGCCTGGCCGGGGGCAAGCAGAGACTCCTGAATGACAAACAATCCCAGAAAACAGACTCTTCTCATTTTCTCTAGAGCAAAAGAAGCACATAAGTATATCTCTTTTCACATATTCTCAAATAGTTACAACAGTATTTTTATAATTGAATAGCCCCATAGGGTCTTTAGAGGTCATGCATTTCTCATAAAAATTACCTAAATGGTAACGTGATGATCAGTTCTGTGAGGATCTGCAGCCGTTTTCGCTCTAATGGTTTATGCCCTCACCCCAGGATCAGGCTCCTAGTGCTAACAACGAAAAAGTATGGTGGTGCATTAAGTGGGGTTGCAGAGAGGGAGGGAGAGGCTTATGGACATGCAGCACGATATCGTGTCTGCTCTTCTTTGCCATCTTCAGTGTGAGGGCTGCCCGCCTGAGGAAGGTGCAGGTCCCCTGGGGCCGCCCACCTGCTGCAGGCGCTGCTCATCGCCCCTGTGGGGACTAAGGCAGCACCACACTTGCCCACGCCCCCTGCCGGCCGAGCGTCTGAAGCACTGCAGAAGGTACTGTGCCGGCCCCTGACGCCAGAAGAGCTATGTTAGAACAGCGCCCACTTCTCTGTGTTCAGGAGCAGTTAGCGTCTGGTGTAGACAAATCTATGTGGATGGTCTTTTGCAACTTCCCAAGAGTAAGCCAGACCTCATAGTTTTGAAAGAAATGTTGAACAAATCAATAAATGAAGGTTGAAAACCCCAATTTATTAAGGTTTCTTCAAGTGTATAGGATGGTCCGTCTAAGTTTGTCTGACTGTACTGAGATAGAATATATGACCAGTGCTCATACAGAAAAATTAAGCACTTAAGAGCAAAGCCCTGATAACACAATCTCATGTTTTCCAGTTTATTTACCATGCCAACTGGAAAGATCTTAACAAACGCTGAAGCATGCCTGCTCTCCAAGATCTCAGGTGAAAACACCGTCTTTGTGATAGTTATATAGAAAAGTAAATGTCTTTTATGAAAGACCATACCCAACATAAACCCACCTGCCATTCCCTAATAGGCAGTCCAGTGACTGGAAAAAGATAACCTCAAACGCTCACTCTTCCACTAGGAGGTCCAGACCGCAAGTAGAACAAACGTGAACTCACTCTCGGGAATTCAGGGCACAGACCTCCCAGTCTTCAGAGCTGGGCTCTGCAACGTGTCCAGGACGTATGGAAGTGAAGCAAACGCCACGGTTTGAAAAGAACGAGCGGTTGCCAGCGCTTGCTGATACAGCAGCTCCTGTGGCAGACCATACCTGAGGGGACCACGCCAGGTTTTCTCCAGGAGCCTCTTCCTGGTCCTGCTTCCCTCTGCCTTCATACCCACACTTAACACTCATCATCTTTGGTCCTGTGCCTTCCAGTTCTTTGTTCAGAATGTGAACGTTTGTTCTTTTTAATTTCATTCCTTTTCTCTATTTGGCATGGTACAGAGTAAGAGGAATATATATTCACAGATGGAAGAAGAATTGTAGTATATTTGTCTCAGGTGGTTCCTGGTCTGCCCTACAACACTATACCCACAGGTGCCCGTGCACACACACACACACCCTTCTACAGGTGTCCTCTGAGGACACCAGAATATACATTATTTATACTTCTGAACTTGCTCTTGTCACTATTTCTGCTGCTGTTTCTGTGCCTCAGGGAGCCAGTCTTGCTGTTTAATACATTCTATGTCATGAGGGAGTCCCGATGAAAACAGCAGAGCTTACAGAAACCAAACGAACATACACAGGAGAAACAGAACAGTCTTCACTGTTTTCTGAGTGCAAGGTAGAAAATTCAGCCAACCAGGAAGCCAAATAAATATCTGAATCTTTCAGACATTTTATAGCTATTTCCTAGGCTTTTAAAGTGTAAGACTGAGAGGCTCAGGAATCGTCTCAAGGAACAACATAAAACAAGGATTTCCTAAGTGCTGAAACTCTGAAAGTATTTAAGAACTAAATTTTTTAAGATTCAAATATAGGAACAATGTCCATTACACTATGTCAAATTCTTTTTTACTTTCTCTTAGTATAGAAAAGTTGGTGATATTTAAAAAAACCAATATTACAGTAACAGAGCTAATAGGGTATAGAGACAAGATTTCAATTTAAGTCTGGATTTCCCAAAGCCTGCACTCACTCCAACTGTCTTTCATCATACATATTTAAATGGTGAAAAGATTTAATACTGATCAAAAAGAAAGAAGTCAATCTGAAAATAGCTACATGCCTCTAAATATTATGCACCTATAATGTGCACAAGTGAATCTATCTGAGGCTACAAAGGATGTCCTAATTCTTAGCTTTCCTCTCCTCCTTCACGCCCTTCCCTCCTCTTGGTGCCCTTTCTGCCATGGCCTGCCCAACCCGTCCACCAGATCACTCAGTCCACCAGATTCTATGCTGCGTTATACCAAATGCTAGCCACCAGCCACGTATATGACATTCAAGTTAATGGAAATCAAAATCGGTTCTTATACACATTTTAAGTGCTAAATAGCCACATGTAGCTAGTGGATACCATGCATATAATACTGTTCTACCTTATATAGAACATTTCTATCATCTTAGGAAGTCCTACTGGACAACACAGCTCCACAGGGTCTGGGGGGAGGTCAAAGGCAAAAGGCTCTGCACTACTCACAACAGCAGTGGTGCAAAGCACCACATGACAATGCTGGCACCATGAGGGCAAAATACACAGGTGCAGCTTGGGGACTGGGGGACAGGTGTTCAGAGAGCCAGGTCTAGAAATGGCACTCTCCAGGGACAGGCATTCCTGGTCTCTAAGGTTTAGAAATAGGCATGAGAGAGACAAGCTGACTTTGGAAGAAGTCTGTGATCTACACAGATGGGCTGGACCAAAATTCTGTGAGCCAAGAGCACAGTACCCCTGTGCAGCAGTCTGAGATGTCAGTGGCCAGGGATCCAGGATGCGAATCCACAAAGTCAAAGAGAATATAAAACTGCCAGTGTGCAGCTCCCAGGTGATCTACCCTCTGGCCCCTTCTGAACTTTTTGTTGAGAGTGGTGCAGCTTTGAAATCCAGATGTGTGCACAGAGCACTTGCAGCTTTGTGAAAGGTGTCCTGAGGTCTGAGACTTGCTCGCCCTGTGCTTGGGATTGTGACAAGGCAGCCAGAAATTTGTGCACACTTAGAGTGGGGATTTGACAGTTTCTGAGTGTTCTGATCACTGCAGCCTCATGATATTGTTAAGCAAACACCACCTCCTCTGCATGTGGAATGCCGTAGCACTGGTACAAACTCCCTATACACATTAGGACCGGCTAAGCCATCGCTGGCCTGCCAGCCAAGGCCTATAGGACACTCTCGTAACACAGACCTAGGCAGAACTTACTTTCCCATTTATCTTGTGTTTCCTATAGGCTAAGGCGAGACTTAAATGAGTGAAGCCCAGGCCCTGTGGGAACATGTCCAGGCATCTTCAGTAGCCTCCCACCACCAGGCCCTGCAGCCTCCAGGCAGCCTGTACACTGCCCCAGATGCGGCACATCTTCTATAGCCCAAGCTTGGCCTGTATGACAGCTGCCCTCCAGAGGGAAGCCTTCAGAGGCCCTCCATGTCTCTAGGTGAAGCCCGTCCAGGCCCTGCAGCCTCCGCCTGCACCCTACGGTCCTACCCCACCTCCTTCTATCACCCTTATCTCAGGCTGGACTTGCCTATCTGCCTTGCCTTAAAAATGCCCTTCTGTACTCCATGCACCCTGTCTCCCGCCTCTCTCCCCAGTAAATGCAAGGTGCTGGGTCTCTGAGGGGACTCCTAGGGCAGAAACGCTACACATCACTGCAGGAAAAGGGTGCTGTGTGTGAACCCTCACGTAAGGGGGACAGCACAGGAAGCCTGTGCACGGGTTCCTCCAGGCTGTGCCTGCATCCCTCCTCCCCCCAAGGCAGGGGTGCGTCCACACAGTGTCACTGCAACACCCCTCAGCTCTGAGGACGACTACATGCTGAGTCCCATGAGTCCATCTGGTGAGTGACCAGCAGGGTTGCCCCAGGGACCCCTAACACATTCTTCAAGTCCAGTGTCCTTGTCTGTAAAGTGGCAGGGGCCATTTTCTCCTACATCTCTGGAACCCTCAAAGACTCAGGCAAATGCTTACTGCTTATTAGAGACTTACTAAATAAAAATAAACTTACCTAATAAAATCTTCTTGACTTCTAATGACTTTATGCTTATAAGGACACCACGATTAAAATGCTAAGGCAGCTGAGAGCAAAATGAGAAATAATGAAGGGGCAGTTTTCCCTAAAGAAGGTTCCTATCTCACACACACAGCGTTTTCCTGCTGTAAAGGCTCTCCAGGGCTTCCCAGCTCTAAGTAATATTCTGAATACAATACACCTGCCGCTGCCACAGTGTTCTGATGACATCTCAGCTTGAAGGCATCTCTGCTTCCAGGACCAGCTGACAGGGGTCCTGCCAGGTGCCCGGCAAAAGTAGGTCTATGGTAGAAAGCATCCTAGCAGGGGCTGCCGACCTTTACTTGCTCCTCCTGTCCTTAAAAGCCCACCTACAGCATGTAAAGAACACTGATGCCTGGACTCAAGAGCAAAGCTTCAACACGTATAACACTGACGATAACTGTGACTACTGGGGCTCCCTGTCTGCCAGGGCCTGTTCTGGGGTCTTACCCAGATTACCACAGTGATGAGGCAGACACTTGTGGGATTGGAAGCACAGGGCACGAGCAGTCTAGCCTCTTGAGCTGTGCTAACCACGGTAAGGCAAGCAGGCGCTAGCAGGACTGTGAGCTGGAGTTCAGGACAGGGCAAGCACAGGAATCCTGGTGAGTTCTGACTTACAAGCTGAGGCTGGAAAATCAGGCAGAGCTGGTGTCAAGGACACACCATAGGCGGGCTGAATCATCACCAGGGGCAGTGATGTGGAGCCAGACTGGTCACGGCTGACCACATCCCGGTCAGGAGCAGAGCGTGGAGCCAGAAAAGGCAGGTGGCGTGAGGTGAGGTCCTAAGACAGCGCAGGACTGTTCCCAGAGTGGGTGTTTCATGCCTCACAGGGCCGTTCTCAGCCTGGAGCTGGGCGGGTTTCAGAAGGTCTGTGCACCCTCAGAAGCAGGATGCAAAGGTGTGTGTGTGTGTGTGTGTGTGTGTGTGTGTGTACACGCAATCTTCTAAAGAGACAGCAGCAAAGGGCCCAAGGCCTCCTCTCCCTGGTTTACCTCCCTGCCTTCATACGCCCATAAATCTGGCAAGCCCATGTCAGACGCCCAGGAGCCTTCTGGGTAGCGGGAAGCTGACTGCAAGCTGATTGCTCTGTTTCCTTGATAGACAGACATTTTGACCTCTGACCCTATGCAGACACCAGTGACCAATTCAGGTAAACTAGGCTAATTGCCTCTCTGAAGCCATCTATTGGGTGCTCAGCCCTATCAGTGTCAGCCTTAATATACATCACAGATTGCTTAATGCAAGTAAAAGGCGTTTCAGTGCAAAAATTCAAACTATTTAAGAAGTAAAACAACTTATATTTCAGAATTTCTCAAGTCAGTGTTTAATTCTGAAGTCGGTAAGTTTTTTCTCCAGCTTCTCTCTTAAATTTGGGTTCCCGATGTACTTCCAGTGATATAATATTCTGGCATCAAGAGCCTGTATGTCCAGGGAATGCTGACAGGGACGTCCGCCTGTTGTTTTTTGGAAGGGGCAGTGAGAAGTCGCCAAATACAGATCCCTGGGATCCTGGAATCCATAACTATGACCATTAGGTCCCCTAGATGTTTCTGATTTCTATCTCCTGCTGATCTTGCAAAATGCCTGGCTCATGAATCCCTGTGGCAATATCCATACGGAGTAATGAAAATAAGCCAGGGGCAGACCAGAACGTGAATCCTGGACTGCACACTAGCAAAACTGTTCAAACTCAGAGCTGATGAGGGACTGAACTAAGTCAGTGTGTCAAGCTCCTGGTATGGGTTTGGCACATCACATGCCCTCAAGGAGAGCCCCTCCTGACCCCTTCTTCCCCTCATCCCCACAGGGATGATCCAGATCTTTACACCTCTCCCAAAGCCTCAGAGGAAAATAAGTCACTGGACGCAGATGTCTTCCCAGTGCCAGGCCTCCCACCCCTCCCAGCCCCAGCCCCCTCTCCTCGCTATGCTGTGCAGGCCTCCAAAGACTCCCCTCAGCCCTGCCCTTCTCCTGGCCACCAGACCTCCCCAGAGGCCGCCCTCGGCCACCCTCCACACCTGCAGCCACTCGCTCCTCAGCCAACCCTGAGTCGGTTTCTTCTCACCCGACAGTCAGATCACTGTTTAAACTGAACCTCCCCTGATGGCCGGAGATGACATGGGCGCAGGAGCGTCCCCACTGCGCCTGCGGTGCTCCCGGCAGCGGCTCTGCCCCTCCTTCCGTCTGACCACGCCAAGCAGCCTGCTTAGCTGGGTCGTCTTCCTCTTCCAGTTCTTTCCTCAACTTGATTCTTTCTCAAATATTTCCCGTTGACGATCTGACCCCCTCTTCTGACTTCAACAGTCACTGAATGCTTACATCTGAATCTCTGGCCTGAACATCTTTCCAGATGAACCATCCAATTGCCAGGCAGTTTCACACGGTCTTTTTTTTTTTTTAAACTTTACAGTACAAACCCCATTACCTCCCATGCTCTGTGCATTTCCAGCATGCTGGCTGTCATCACCCCTTTCTTTTGGGCTACAACTGAGATTCAGGCATTCATGGGCCCGCCAAACTCAGGGACCAAAGAGTGACCAGAGACACCTGAGTAATCAGTCCCTGTGGCCAGGGGCCCAGCAGTTGCAGCTTACTGGAAGTCCCCTGGGGAAGAAGTGTTTAGAGCTGTGCTTCACATACTTCAACGTGCAGAAGAACCATCTGGGGGCCTTAAGGGAAACGCACTCTGATTTAGCGATGGGGACAGGGCCATGAGTCTCCATTTCTAGCAGGCTCCCAAGTTTCGCTGCTGCCACTTGTTCTTAGGTCAAACTTTGAGTAGGAAATTTGATGGGACTGTCATTATAAGTGCTTTGTGGGGCCACTAGATTCTCTAAACTAGGGACAAACCCAAGTATCAGGTGTATCAGGTTAGTAATGGAGGCATCTGTGTGGGTCCAGTGACTTATCTGGGGCCCTCTGGTGTCCTACTGTCCCATTTCAGGTAGTCTGTCTGTTTTACAGTCAACGACCTGTTCGGAGGAGCTCTGGAGTCTGGGAGGACTAGTGACTGGGGCATATGGATAAACGTTTGAGAAGCTTAAGAGCTTCAGTGGTTGTAAAGCTTCTAGAGATAGTATTTTGGGTCCAATACAAATGAGTTATGGCAGTATTTTAGAGGTCAATGGCTGAGGAAGCCTCTTGTGTTCAGAAATTGAGGAGGATTCGTTCCTCAGCAGGTGGGGTCTGGAAGAGGCTCAGTGACCTCCAGCCTGAGGAGTCAGTGTCATGTCTCTCAAGAGGCCCCCCTACAAGCACCCTAATTGTAAAAGTGCCATGACCTGTTTCTGTGATTCTCAATTGCTTCATTTTCTTCAGGTATTCATATCTACCTGGTTTTTAGTATATATGTATTTATTGTCAGTTTCCTCCTCTAGAAGGTAAGCTACCAGAGGGGAAGGATTTTCTGTCTTGTTTTGTGTTGAATCCCCAGCACCTGATGTCTTAAACACAGTAGGTGTACAATATGAGCAAATTAATAAGAGGGATATTATAACTGCCAAGTTCACTTTGCTTTATAAAAAGTAAGTGATTTTCAAATCAGTACTGTAATTACATTATACCAAATTATTTATAACACCCTCTTGCTGCCTTCTGGATACACAGTAGCTCTACCCAAAATCTGACAGATCCCTTAACGCAGTTGGTTCCAGGAAGAGGTTCTTAACCTTCCCCACATAAAGGAATCACTTAAGAGCTCCTGATTTAATTAATCTGGGCCTGGGCCTGGACATTGGGAACTTTATTTCTAATATGCAGTCAAGGTTAAGAACTACTGGTCTAAAATCAGTTCCCTTAAACCCTTTGTATTCCTTCATGTGGTTTTTGATCTTAACACGTACTCCACAGCCCCTCTAAAAAGAAATTCAGACCTAAGTCTGGTAAAGGTGGGTAATCAAGGAAGATAATATGTCTTCTGTCCAATAAACAAGGGATGACTGTAAGATTTGTTTTCTTATGCAATTTACAAACTCACTTTGCTCTCACCCTTCCCAGATACCGGGACCCCTCCTCCCTTCCTCTGTACCAGCAGCTTGCCCACCTCCCTCCAGAGTCCCATTTTCAACCCATCACTAGTTTGGTGCATCTGCTATGTGTGTCTCTCCATTCTGTCTTGAGGTACTGAAATGTTTTTATTTTCCATTAGAAGCCCTTGAAAGAAAAGGCTTTCTTTTTATGTGTTTAGGTTCAAAATTTAAGGACAATGATCAGGTTTAACAGAAAGTTATACGTCAGTTTAAAGAATCCATATAAAGTGTATTATGTCTTTCAGTCAGGAGTGGGCACTAGGAGTTTTAGTGACAACTAACTGAGTCAAAGTCAACAATTAGCTGAATCTATTTCCATGAGTTTCTCTTCTAAAGAGGGAAAACTATGTAGAGTGTTCCCTCCAAAATCAGACCCACATTTCTAGATGCCATCTTAAGATAAAGTTAGTTTATACAGGAGTATTGCAACAAAATATTGTGTTGTCTATTGAAGAAATGAATTTTTAAAACTCCTCAGTGTATATATGTTGTATCTGAAATTCCAAATTTCCTCTTTTCTCCCATATTACTCCTTTCTGTCTAACAAGTCATAGGGCCAAGCTCCGCAGAGCCCCTCTCCCAGGAGCCGCTCGCCATGATCTCTTCTCTTCCTCTGTGCCTGCTTCCTCGTCACCCTAACAACAGCCACCCAGCTTACCCCATGGACACCAAGCCTACACATCCATTCTCTCTCAGGAGTCTCCACTCTTTGCATTAAGCAGCATACAGCATGTCCTTCAAAGGCAAATTCTGATGCTCTCACTGACCCGCTGCCAGGAGCCTGGAGCTAGTGTTTTTCCACTTACATGGGAAGATTGAAAGACTCAGTTTAAAAATCTTGCTCTGTCCTGAGATGATTTCTGAGAGCACCTGATCTAAGGCTGGGCAGATGTTCCACGCTGCTTTGTGAAGGCAGAGAGAACAACCCCTAGTCTGTGAGGCAATACTCTCGTTCTGAAAGAAACACTTCCCATCATCACGGGTTGTGTTGGAGACCCAGCCACAGAGATCCCCCAGATTGTAACTCAAGGACACGAGCCACAGGCCTTACAGTTAAGCTGTTTCTCTATGCATCTGGTTTCCAGAGAAACACAAATTGGCACAAATCTCCCCCAGCTGTATTTTAATAACAAAAATGTTTTTTGAAAGAAACATAGCCAACTTCAATCCTGTATCTTCTTTGATCTCTTCCTATTTTCCTTCATCCACATGCTGCAATACCTGTAGCTGCACTTTGCAGATCTGAGACCTAGAATCATGAAGGACATCCTGGCATGTCATCAGGGTTGGCAGGAGCAGCAAGAACAGGGAGTCTGCAAATGGCCTTAAAAGAGAGCAAACCCTGCTGGCTCTGCACTTGTCAGAAGAGAAAAAGGCCCCTTGCTCAGAAGAGTCTGTGTGCCTTTCCTGAGAAAAGGGCTGTTGGCCCACCATCGATCCGCTGAAAAATGGGGCTTTCACTCCCATACCCCGAAGCCTTTAAGTGCTCTGGACAGCTCTCCTCTGTCCAGGCTTATTTTCCAAAGCATTCCTCATTATCTGGCTCAAAAACCCTTCCTAGAATACTCAGTGCTACAGCATCTCCTCTTAAAAAGCTTCTCCTTAGCTGTGGTGCTCTTGGCCTGCCTCATTAGTCTGGCAGTCGTTGTGAGAACCAAGGATGAGAGATGGTAGAAAAGAGGTCTCTTCCCTGGAAGGCAGTCCAAGGTATGTTCCCCTTCCCAATAAGGCTCACCCCTACATCATTTAACGTGGCAAATCCTCCCTCATACTTTACTTCTTCTATTTCTTAACATCTATCCCTCCAAACGTACTATGCAGTTTACTTAGTTGTTTACTGTACTTAGTGACTGATTACCCTTATTGGAATGTCAGCTTCATGAGGACAGGAATTTGTGGATTTTGTCTACTGCTGTACCTCTACAGGCAGAAACAGTGGAAGCACCAAGTAGGTGCAAAACAAACACCTGATTCATAAATAAATGCCTATACAATCCATGAGACCTTCTCCCTGACACCCATTATCCCCCACATTCCCCTCCAGGCGGAGGCCTCTGAGCTTCTGTCAGCAGCATCGGTCATTCCGTTCTCCCGTTCTCCCGTGTGCTGTGCGGTGTGGCCCAAACAGAACAGGAGGCAGGTATCTTCTAAACAAAGAACTTCTTAAAGAACCTCATCATTTCTTTAACTGTTTTTATCCAGACTCGGTAGGATATGGTATTAAAATTTTTCTCCCTCCTGATATCTAGACTCAGAATGTAATGAGAGATGGCATACACAGGAAAGCAATTTCTAATCTTATTCTCAGATGAAGAAAGACATAAGTTTAACCATAGGCCAGGTTCATCTCCAAAGGGAAAGTGTCACTTTGTCTATCTTTTAGCAGATTTTCACTCTAATGTTTCTGAGCAAGATTTAATGCCTTGAGCACATATGCAGAAACATGTTGGATTGACTTGGCCACTGGAGTGAAATCTATTTAGCTGTAAACCATATTTGCATTCAGTTTTGTGTTACATCAGAAAATGTATGAATGAGAAAACTTAGAAGACAATAGGATTATAAATAGTTTCACTTAACTATCCATGTGTTTGCTTCTCCATCCACAGGACACAGGTTCCTAGCTTTCTTAGTGTGCGAGAGAGTGAGCCAGTTGAGACCTGTGTAAATTCCAGGGAAGATACACGTATCAGCAATGGCAAACGGGAGGGCAGGGCAGAAAGAGAAAGTGGTGCTGAAAGTCACCAGAGCTGGGGTGCTAGCTCCTCTGACTCCTGTTAGGACTCACAGAAAATCCTCGCAGGGCTGCCGGGTGGGGAGCTGGAGTCTCCATGCCAGCCTGAGTTAAGGCGGGCTGGGCCAGAGTGGAAGGACCCAGACTGCGCTGCCGGCCCACCACTGCTGTCTGAGCTCCTGCAGAGGTGCTCCAGCTGCATTGTAAGGCATGATCTCTTCTGCAGAGGGAAGCAGAACCGTTCAATTTAATAGACAAAGTTCTCACCCATAATTTTAAAAGAAAATTCCTCTCAAGGGGCACCTGAGATTTTCAGAGGCAGATTATCTCACTTGAGATTGACTTTCAGGCAGGTCTCTCTACTTTAATTACAGAAGTAGCTTATTTAAAAAAAAAAAGTTTATTCAACACAAGGGGATTTTGAATGCTGAGTGAACTCAAGGAGAATAAGAAATGAAGCATTTTAGCTTGTTTCGCACAGCATCCATGAAAAGATGGCTAATATACATGTTTCATGTGATAATCAAGAGAGATTAGGCTTTGGGGGGGCAACTCTGTTTTCCCATGGCCCAGCAGGAAACCTAGGCAGCAAAGGACTGGACTCCTCAGGGAAGCCAGATGAGTGATGAAATGAACCGCTGGTGCCCTGAGACTTTAATGCATCTGCTAAAATTGGGGGGCCAGTGAGGGGCCCAGGCCTACCAGCAGGCACACCAGTGGTGCAGAAAAAAGTAGTTAGTTACACAGCAACACTCCTCCTGTGGACAAGGAAAATGCACACGACAGAAAAGGGAAGTACGTCCACACAGAACCAACACAGATCATGATATGAATTCTGTTCTAAAAGAAGGTTCTTTGTGCTATTTGAGGAGGTAATGATGTGATAATTTCTAAATAGATTAATGGATAATGGAAGATGGATACTAGAGAATGATTAATGATAATAGATGTGTATACAGAAAAAAATTTTTTGAAGGCAATGAGTTCCTTATAGAAGGGGAATTCATGATATTAGGCAAAAAATATAAAGGCATTGTAAATTCTGTCCATTACAGGCTTTGCCCCCCCACTTACCCCACACCAGCACTCATCAAAAGCAAAGCCAGGCCCATCTGGCCATTTGGAGAAGGGGAGTAGAAATGAAAAAACTTTGGCATATTTTTCACTCATATAGCAAAGACAACATCTGTTATAATTTGCTATAACTGTCTTTCCCTTAAGACTGTTGCCAGCTACTTTAAGAATTACTACCAAATCTTCAAATATCTGTCAGTTTCAAGGATTCTTTTTAAAAATTTTAGTCTTTTAAAAAATTACTGAAGATTATAATGCATAGATGTTGTTCTCATGTAGACATAGTTTTCCCCCAAATACAAGTCAGAC
This sequence comes from Phataginus tricuspis, assembly GCA_029783875.1. NCBI lineage: Eukaryota > Metazoa > Chordata > Mammalia > Pholidota > Manidae > Phataginus > Phataginus tricuspis. The sequence continues at coordinate 110,912,081 of JAQQAC010002837.1, forward strand.
TCTTCTTACAGCTATAAAGTTGCTGTTCTCACTGACCAGTATTTCATTACCTTTCTTTTGTATACAGAATGTGTTCATGTAGAAGTAATCCCTGTTGAAGACAGAATTCTAAGATGGTCCCCTAGTCCCAGGGATTGTGGATGTGGTGGCTTTTACTTCCATGATCACATTATGCCATTGGGCACAGTTGACCAGGAGACAGATCATTTGGTGACCCTACTCAACCCTATGAGTCCTTTAAAAGCACAGAATATTCTGCTAGTTGCAAAAAAGGAAGTCAGTGACTCCAGCATGGGACAGGCTCACAACACTGTTGCCAACCTGAAAATGGAGGGGCTGCATGGCATGGAAAGCAGTGGCCTCTGGAGCTGAGCTGGGAAAGGGAGTCAGTCCTGTAACTGCCAACAACCACCAATGAGTCTGGAAGCCGGTCTTCCCTGGAGCTTTCAGACCAGAATGCAGCCCAGGTGATGCTTTGACTTCCGCTCTGTGATACCCCAAGCAGAGGAGCCAGTCATGCCTTGGCAGACTTCTAACCTACAGAACTGTGAACTAAAATGGGTGACTGTTTAATCACAGCGTTTGCTGCACCTGCTATGCGACAGGAGAGAAACAATTCAGTCCTCTGTCACTTCTTTCCACCTAGGTCTTCTCAAAGGTCACACCAGCCATTGTCTAAGCATCTCCACTTGTGGACATTCAGCCTGCCCTTAGATATTTGCTACCAAAAAAGTATGTTCTTATAGTATAAGCACAAGTTTATTGTAAAGTATCAAACTGTTTATAGTGTAAGTACATAAATTTAAAAATGTTTTCTATGACACCAAAAGCACTAGAAACAAGAGAAAAAAAGACTTCATCAAAATTAAAGACTTGTGCATCAAAGGACACGATCAAGAAACTGAAAAGACATCCTAAGAGGGAGAAAATGTTTGCGAATCATAGATCTGACAAGGGTCTACAGGAAATATAAAGAATTCCTACAACTCAACAAAAAGACAAATAATCCAATTAAAACTGGGCAAAAAGGTTTGAATACACATTTCTCCAGGAAAGATATGTAAATGGCAACAGACATATGAAGGGCTGCCCACACGACTCGTCACCAGAAAAATGTAAATCAAACACAATGAGGCACTAATTCATACCCAGTGGGAGAGTTACTCTATTTATTTAAAAATAAATAAATAACAAGTGTTGATGAGACTGTGGTGACACTGGAACCCCCCCCCACACACACACACACACTGCAGGTGGAAATGCAAAAGGGCTCAGCTGCTGTGGGAGAGTCTGGCAGTCCCATATAAGTTAATCCCACTCCTAGACAGGTATGGAAGAGAACAGAAGACAGGCACTCAAATAAACACACGTAACACATGTTCACTGTAGACTATTCAGTACCGCCAAGGGGCAGAAAGAGCACAGCTGTCCATCAACAACAGATAAACTGTGGCAGGTACACGAGGGAACATGGCCAGCCTGTGAAGAAATGAAGGACTGCTGTAGGCTGCGACATGAAGGGACCTGAAAACAGTGCAGGTGAGATAATTCAGAGAGTCACATGCTGTGTGTCTGCATTTATGTGAAGCACCAGGAACAGATAAACCCAGAGAGGCTGAGTGCTGACTGGGGGCTGTGGGTGGAGGCGGGGCAGGGAGGGGGAACCAGGAGCAGCTGTTAATCAGGCTCAGAGCTTCCTGTTTGGGGATGAAAAGGTTTTGGAACCAGACACAAGTGATGGTTGTGTTAGGCAGGAAAATAGATACGAGTGGTGTGAAAAAAGAGAAAAAGGCCAGGAAAGTCCACTAAAAAGACCCAGAGTTAATCAATTAAAACTCAAAAGCCAGGAGTGACTTAGCCTGGAATGCATGAATGTTCTCCAGATAAAGGAAGGTACCTCAGCATAGCCCATGTCTTTATTGTGTTAATCATGCAGGCCCAACCATAAATAACATAGTAAAAGGCAGGAAGAATTCCATCTTAAAAATAAGATTGCATTTTAATACCCAGGAAGTTAAGAAGTTAGATTCTTAATTTCCTCTTTAGCAAACAGACAACTCAGCCCACCTTGGGGGTTGGGCAAGTGGTCTTGCTCCATATGCTCCCAGACCAAGATGAAATCCCAGAGAGAAATCAGAGCAGTAAAGTTCCTTGTGTTAATTTAAATATTCAAAGACCACTTAAAAAGTCTGCACCCCCAGCCCTTAGTCACATTCCTAAAGAATCCTTAAAAGGGGAACCCCAAACCTTTCGGGGCATACCTCCCTCTGGGGTAGCCGGCACTTTCTAGGTGCATAACCTTTCAACCTTAACCTTTTCCCAACCTTTCAGGGGTGCCTCTTCTCTAGGGCAGCCCACACTCCCCTTTCTTCAAGTGTGCTCCTTTTTCCTTAAATAAACTTCTCACTTAAACGCCTTGTCTCTGCACCTTTCCAGTGGTTAAGTGTTGTATTACTTTGCTTTGTCATTCTAATCCTCCGGATTTCAGCTTTAACCTTCACTCTGTCCTATCTCAGACAACTAAGGAGGAGCTGCTGAGAGCTCAGACCTGGGCTTGCAAATTACTGTCGCCTAGGCAACCAGGAACTGCAGTTTACAGTCATGCTCTTTAGTAACCTGCCTGAAAGTCTCCCTTCTTTACCTATGGGAAGTTCCCAGAACATAATCTCACTCCATCCAGTGCTCTGGGGCTCCCCCAAAGCCTGGGGTGGCGGGGACTCAGTTCCTACGCCTGCAGATCCAAGTGGACGCTGGACACCAGGTGACACTGGCTTGAGGAGTTAGCAGGGGCTGTGCCCCAGGCTGAGTAGCTGTTCAATGAACTTCCTTTATTATTCTAGTCTGTCATTCCCTAACACTCTCGCTTTCATGAATTCCTTCCTCACCTTCTACTCTGATTTCCCTGCATCTCCGAACTGAACTCTCCCTAACAGTTGCACAACATTGTGAATATAGTACATGCCACCCAACTGTTTACTCTAAAATGGTTACTTTGTTTTGTCACTCTTACCTCAATTTTAAAAAATGTGTTTCATGTAATTTTTAATATTTACAGTTCACGTCTTTTTCCCTGACTACTCTTGCTACCAGCATGTCTATTTTTTCAAGTCTCTTTTGTCAATGAATCAGGCTATATTTTATTGATTCTCTCTCTTGTTTATTTCCGTAAGTTCTATTACATTATTTTTTTTCTTTCTGCCTTCTTTGAGTTTTTCTTTTTCTAAGCATCCTGGGTTGAAAATGTAACTCATTTATTTTTCTTTATTTGGGGTTGGGGGTCCTTGCCAAAGACCTGGCTTGTTGACAACGGGAGTGAAAGGTGGAGGGGGTGCTCAGCAGACGGAGGGCACAGAGGCACAGCCTGCTGGCAAACTCAGGCAACGCCGGGCAGCTGCCGACACAGGCAGGCACCAGGAGGCAGCTGAAGGGGCAGCCGCTCTGGCTCCTCTAGGGGCGATTGGATGAGCTCTGCCAGTGGGTTCCTCACCTCACTTAAAGCCACAGCTGACTCTAAATTGAATTAGGGAATCTAAAGGTTCCTCCTGTGAGTGACATTATTTTTTTAATTCAAATTTAATTGTATCTATGTGCAACTGTGCTTATAAAGTCGAACAGTTCAAAAGTCTTTTTTTGGGGTAGTAAAACCTTCTGTAACAAGACACCATAAATCATCAGTGGGCTTCATGTCTTCCTAACTTACATCTATTAAGAACAAAGCGTTCTGGCCCACCTTAGATTCTGAATCCACCATTACCACAGAGTGAGGCGGTGGAAATGAGGCCATGTTCTATTTAACAACGTTGGCTTCTCCATCCTCTGACAATCACCGAAGAGAACACTGCCCCTGAGGAAGAATCTTGTGAGAGCAAAGCGAATAAACAGCCTTCTATTTTGTCTCCATGTTTCTCATCAGTGATGAAAAACTATCAGTCCCTACCTCTTGAGAGCATCTTCTCCACTCTTCCTTTCCTCTTTTTCTGTGCTTCCAATTAGGTGTTCACTACTCTTTCTCATTCGAGTCTCCAAGTCCCTTAATACATCTTTCATTTTTTCATCTCCTTTTATCTCTTAGCTACATTCTGGATAGCTACTCTGTTTACTCACCAAATATTTACTAAGCGCTTACTAGGTGGCAAGTACTGTTCTAGGCACTTGGGTACCTCAGGGAACAAAATCAATACACCCCTGCCCTGGAGGGGCTTATATTTAAAGAAACAAATGTCAAAACAGACAGTAAGTGATAAACACAATAAATGACTAAAGTACATAGAATATAGAAAGTGATAAATGCCATTAAAAAAAAGAAAGAGAATAAGGTAATTCCTTCTGTTTTTTTTCAAAAAAGAATTTTATTTGCATGTAATGAAATCATTGATTGTCTTTGAAATTCTGTTTCAAAGCATAAATGAGGCAAATCTGCATGTTTGTCATACTGGTTATGTGATGATACAGGAAACACACATACATGTTAGTTCGTCTTGCATTGTTACTAGATGTAACACCTGCTAAGAAAATTCACATCTCCCCACATTTCTTTTTTTTAAACCACTTTATTGAGCTGTGATTGACATATAGAAATCTGTGCATATTTAATGTATGTAACTACATGAGTTTGGAGGTAAGTATACACTCATGAAACCATTACCACAATCAATGCCATAAACATAGCCATCACCTCCGAACCTTTCCTCCTGTCCTATTTATTATTTTTTATAGTATGAGATAAGAACACTTAACATCAGACCTACCCTTGTAGCAAATCTAAGTACACAATACACTATTAGCTGTAGGCACTATGCTCTACAGTAGATCTCTAGGACCATTAATCTTGGGTAACTGAAACTTTGTGCCCTTTAATAAATTATTCTCCATTTTCCCCTCCCCCAAGGTTCTGACTATCCACTCCTCTGAGTTTGCTCCTCATTTATAAGTGGCATCATGTAGCATTTGTCCTTCTGTCTGGCTTTTTGCACAAAGCAAAGAACCTGAACTTCTCCAAGTTCATCCATGTTGTCACAAATGGCAGGATGTCTTTGTTTTTAAGGCTGAACAATATTCTGCTGTGTGCATATGCCACATTTTCTTTATCCATTTATCCACTGATGGACATTCTGTGTCTTAGCTATTGTGAATAATGCTGCAGTGAACATGGGCGGGCAGATGTCTCTTTGAGATCCTTACTTTGATTCCCATGTCTATATACCCAGAAGTGGGATTGCTGGATCACAGAGTAGTTCTATTGTCTATTTTTTGAAGAACCTTCACACAGTTTTTCATGGTGGCTGCACCGATTCACAACACCAACAGTGCACAAAGACTTCCTTTCCTCCACACCTTCCCCAATACTTGTCATCTTTTGTTTTTTGGTGTGAAGTGGTATCTCATTGTGGTTTTGATTTGTGTTTCCCTGTTGATAAGTGATGTTGGGTACCTTTCATACACCTGCTGGCTATGTGTATGTCTTCTCTGGAGAAATGGCTATTCAGTTCTTTTGCCCATTTTTTAATCGGGTTATTTGTTGTTTTAATTAGATTTTTTGTTGTTGAGTTATAGGAGTATCTTACATATTTCAGATATTATTAACCTTTTATCAAGACACATGGTTTGCAATTTCCCATTCAGCTTTTTTATCTTGCTGACTGTTTTCTTTTGCTGTGTAGAATGAAATGTTTTGGTTAGAGGTGAGCCCGTTTTTACTGTCTGTGCTTTTGGCGTCACATCCAAACAAGAACTGCCAGGCTGATGGGGAAGCTGTGTCCCTGTTTCCTTCCAGGAGTCACATGGTTTCAGGTCTTACATTAAGTCTTTGATCCATTTTGAGTTGATCTTTGTGTTTTTAAGTATAAAATTTCATTCTTTTGCAAGTGTTTTCCCAACACCTTTTATTGAAGACGATCCTTCCCCTTGTGTATATTCTTGGTGCCCTTGCCAAAGATCAGTTAGCTATATATGTGGGTTTCTTTTTGGGCTATTTTGGTTTTTTATTGTCATTATGTCTGGTTTTATACCATTGCTATGCTGTTTTGATGACCATGGCTTTGTAATATTCTGAAATCAAGAAGTGTGATGCCTCGAGCTCATTCAGCTGTTTCTTCCCCTTGACTGGCACCTCTTCCCCCACCTTACATGAACTCTTAAACTCCCGGCAGTGCACCACACATGTTAGGTACATAACATGTCTTCATCATAACTGGAATATTCCCCGTGTTTTGCCCTTTGCTCTTCCCCCTCACTCTTTTCAAACAGCTTTGATTCTGCGTGCAGGAACTACCCCCATGGAAACTCTCATTTTCACCTGTGACATGTCACCTGCATCCCAGACACCCCAACACACAGCCTGTGGCTTTATTACTCCAACTCAACGTAGCCTAAACCAAACTCATCACTGCCTTCCCGCAACTGGCTTCAATAATTACAGCACTGCTCTCCTCATCGCCAAGGGAAAAACCATCAAGTCACATGTTGTAAAAAGAGAGAGAGAAATGCAAGAGGAATAAGTAAGTTTGTCACCACATTTAGTAGACTACCCATCCATTCAACAAATAATTGTTGAATACCTACTATATGCCAATACTCTCCTAGGTTCAGAGGATTTGCTGATGAATCCAATAAAAAAAAACAACTCTATTCTCATGGTGCTTACAGTCCAGCAGTAGGACACCAACAATAAGTGTGCTAGATGGTGTGCAGTGCTATGGGAAGATATAAAGCAAGGAAAGGACCCTGCAAATATGCATGCGTATGTGGAAGACAGGGATCACAGTGGTTTCCATTCCAGAGAGAGTGGCCAGGAAAAGCCTGAAAGACTGATACGTGAGTAAAAACCTCAAGAAAGTGAGGATGCAAGTACAATGAGGATATCCCGGAACAGCAGGTGCAAAGGAAGGCCCTGAAGTAGAAACGTGCTGTTTTCATGTAGTAACAAGGAGGCTACTGTAAAGCAGATCAAGGGGGGAATGATAGGAAATGAGGTCACAGAGGTGAGAAGTTTGGGCTGGATCCTACAAGGCGAGATGCCCGTTCCTCACCAGGCTGGGAGCAGATCTCACAGGGCAAGACGCCTGTTCTCTGCTGATCTGATGGCCCCTTCATCGTGGGGCCTTGTCACTACATGCCTACAGCAGCTTCTAACTCATCTTGCCTATTTTCCAGTTTAACCTACATATTACCACTGGGACAATCTCAAATCACCACCTTCAACATATCAGTCCCCTGCTCAAGGATTCATACAGGTTATATAATGAAACAAGTCTAAATTAGTATCCCAGGTTTTCAGGGTTATCCTAGACCTACTTAATCTTGTCTCTAGCCCTTATTTTCTGATTGGGCATTTACTGGGGTCTTTCTTTGTTCAAGGGGCTGTGAGCAAAGATGGATAAGAAACAGGTTTATAAGTGGTTTATTTGACAAGGGTTACATCCAAAATGTATAAAGAACTCAGATGACTCAACACCAAAAAAATAAATAAATAACCCAAAAATTTAAAAATGGGCAGAGGACGTGAATAGATATTTTTCCAAAGATGACTTACAGATGGCCAACATGCACATGAAAAGATGCTCCAGATTGCTAATCCTCAGGGAAATGCAAATCAAAACCACAATAAGATGCCACCTCAAAGGAAGTGAAAGACCTGTACTCTGAAAACTACAAGACACTCCTAGGAGAAATTAAAGAGGACACTAACAAATGGAAATGCATCCCATGCTCTTGGCTACGAAGAATAAATATTGTCAAAATGGCTATACTACCTAAAGCAATCTACAGATTCAATGCAATCCCTATCAAACTACCAACAGCTTTCTTCAATGAACTGGAACAAATAATTCTAAAATTCATATGGAACCAGAAAAGACCCCGAATAGCCAAAACAATCCTGAGAAGGAGGA
>JAQQAC010002837.1:110924969-110941658 GCA_029783875.1 Phataginus tricuspis
ACTATTTACAGTAGCCAAGAAATGGAAGCAACCTAAGTGTCCATCAGTAGATGAATGGATGAAGAAGATGTGGTACATATACACAATGGAATATTATTCAGCCATAAGAAGAAAACAAATCCTACCATTTGCAAGAACATGGACGGAGCTAGAGGGTATTATGCTCAGTGAAATAAGCCAAGCCGAAAAAGACAAGTATCAAATGATCTCACTCATATGTGGAGTATAAGAACAAAGAAAAAAACTGAAGGAACAAAACAGCAGCAGACTCACAGAACCCAAGAACGGACTAATAGTTACCAAAGGGAAAGGGACTGGGGAAGAAGGGTGGGAAAGGAGGGATAAGAGGGTAAAAGGGGCATTACGATTAGCAGATATAAGGGGGGGGGCATGGGGAGGGCTGTACAACTCAGAGAAGACAAGTAGTGATTCTCATCTCACTACACTGATGGACAGTGACTGTAATAGGGTTGGTGGGGGGGACCTGATGAAGGGGGTAGTTTAATCACCACAATATTGCTCATGTAATTGTAGGTTAATGATACCAAAATAAATTGTAAAAAAAAAAAAAAGATGCCACCTCACACCAGTCAGAATGGCCACCATCCAAAAGACAATAAATAACAAGTGTTGGCAAGGAAATGGAGAAAAGGGGGCCCTCCTACACTGTTGGTGGGCATGTAAATTGGTGTAGCCACTGTGGAAAGCAGTATGGAGGTTCCTCAAAAAATTAGAATGGAAATACCGTATGACCCACTAATTCTACTAATAGGAATTTACCAGAAGAAAAAAAATCTCTATGATTTGAAAAGATATATGCACCCCTATGTTTATTGCTGCATTATTTACAATAGCCAAAATATGGAAGCAGCTAAAATGTCCATCAACAAATGAATGGATAAAGAAGATGTGATACATATATACAGTGGAATATTATTCGGGCATAAAAAGGAAGAAATCCTGCCATTTGTGACAACATGGATGGACCTAGAAGGTATTATGCTAAGTGAAATAAGCCTGGTGGAGAAAGACAAATACCATGTGATTTTACCTGTCTGTGGAATCTAAAAACAAAACAAAAGAAACAGCAGTAGACTCACAGACACTGAGAAGTAACTGGAGGTTACATGGCAGAGGGGTTGGGCGGGTGGGTGAAATAGATGAAGGGGATAAAGAGGCACAAAAATCTCAATAATACTACAAATTAGTTGCAGGGATGAAAGTGCAGCATAGGGAATACAGTCAATGGTTCTACAATAGCTTTCTATGTTGGCAGTAACTGCACTAGTGGAGTGAACATTTAATAATGTAGGTAACTGTCAAATCACTATGCTGTATACTTGAAACCCATGCAATATTATATATCAACTACACTTCAATTTAAAAAATTAATTAAAAACAAAAGCTTGAATCTAAAAAAACACTAGCAGGTTCAAAAGCTGGAGTTTCCTGTCAACACAAACAGTTTCTTATTGTGTTGTTAAAGCTCCAGTGTCCTTTTCTAATTCCCTGAAAACATACATTAATGCCTTTACTCTTACTGACTCATGTTTTTGTCTTTGCTACTTTTTATGCTTGAGTACCTTCTCTTCTTGATTTTACAATAAAACCCCAAATTCTCTTGAATTTACAATAAAACCCCAAATTCTTACAGCAGGGCTATAAGGCCTTGCAGGATCTTCTCTTCAAACACCTGTGGGATAGCCTTTCCTTTCCTCACTTGCCACACTGCAGCACCCCTGACGACGTCTCGGGGCTCTGAAGGGACTGAGCTCTTCCCAGCATGGCAACCTGCTGGGCACACTACCCGCTGCTCTGCTCTAAGGCTCCGGGGACGCCAGAAGAGCTTCTCACTCCCATATGCACCATCTGCTTTTGTAACAGTTATCACAATTTTCAAGCTATGTCCTTATTCCTGTGGTCTTCTGTTTCATGGTCTATCAGATCCTAAGTTCCAGGAAGACAAGCAGGAATCTCTTGCTCACCTTGGTGTCCACAGCCTCTATCCCAATACCTGGTGGACGCTTAATAAATACTGGTTGAACAAGTGAATTAATACCGTGTCTGGATCCTGGCCACTCTTTAATTCAGCTACTTTTATTTTCTCCAAGAGCCCTTTCTGGTTTCTCAGTCTTTCAATGGCCCTCTCTCCCTGACTTCTTTTCCTTTTTTAAAAATTAGTTCTTTGAATATTGAGTCCAAAACCCTGGTGATGATAGATGCAGCTCACTGTGACAGGAAAAGCCATCTCTCCCAGTGTACTGTGCACTTCAGTATATCCCAGTATCACTGCAAAGCTGGCTTTTATTTCCCAAGCTATACAATTTAATCCTTAAATACAAAGCAAAGTCTGAAATATAATTTATTAGAAAAAACATAAAATAATCAGAACTTTTTTTTTCAGTTTAGGGAAACTCTTAAAGTGTCTGTCTTAACAGGTTGTATGTTGTTTTCTTTTTCCCTGACTTCTCTGTGCTTCAAGTCTTGCCACATGTCAGTAAGACATCTCCTCACCTTCTTTTCCACTCAGCTTGTTTGGTACTTAAAACTGGGAAAACATGTTTCACATCCTTTAAGAATCCTGTAAACTCCTGCTCAGATCTCCTCAGGGCAGGGACATTTCTTTCTAACTCCTAAATCCCTAGCAGTCATTGCAGGGGCCACAAATAGGAAGCTCTCAGATAATGCTTACTAAACTGTTCAGTTAAATGAAAATTTCTCAATTCACAGGTGATTATTGGTACTTATATGATAGATGCACTTTCATTCATTCACTCAATAAGTACCTTTTTAGTGCTACACTATCCAAAGTCCTGCATTGAGCACTGGGGTAAAATAGTACAAAAGACACACAAGGAAGCCCCCATTCCAGTGGGGAAATCTACATGCATGTGGACAATTACAATATAATCTCTAGTAATGGGACAGAGCTAGGTACAGGGTGCAAACGTGGGCACCAATGAAGTATCAGGGTCTGAGGCCACCCATGAATACTGAGGAAGGTTTCAAAAAACTGAGTTTTAAAGAACAGAAAGGAGCTTACCATGCCAGCAAAGGTAGTGAGGTATGAAAGAACAAGGCATGTTTAGAGCAAGCCAAGTAAGTCATCCGGCATAAGAGGGTATGTGAGATAAGGCTAGAGAACCGGGCAGAACTGTATCATGCAGGGCCTCCTTCGCCACACTAAGTGATGGGAGCTTCAGGTCAGGTGAGAGCTGACAGGGACAGTTTGCATTTTCAGAAGACACAACGGTGGTGGTGTGGAAATACCTTAGGGACGGAGGACAGTAGGTCGGGGGTCTCTGGGGGAAATGTGAAGGATGTGGTGTGGCAGCAGAGATGGGGCGGGGCAGTGAGCGAACTGATACTCAGGAGACAGAAGCTGACAGGGACACAGTGACTAACTGGGGAGAGAGAGACAGGGCAGGCACAGCCTAAGCCGACTCCCAAGATTCTGACCTGGATCTCTGCGCACATGACGATCCCCTCCATGGACTTCCTGGGTGCAGGGGCAAGTGTGAGGACAGAAAATGCATCAGTTGAGACATGCTGAGGCAGAAATGCGTGGGGGCCATCCAAGGACAGATGTCTGGTAGGAGGAGGCAACGAGGACCTGAAGCTCAGGGGAGAGGTCTTAATTTGAGATTAAGATTTCAGGACTAAATAGTTATGAATCTGTTTAGAATGATGAAATGTCACAAAAAACAGAACTACCAAGGCCCTGCCAGTTGCTGCTCCTTCCATCCTGAGGACCACCTGACCCTCTGCAGGCCGTGTGTATCAGGATGCAGTACGCGGGGCTGTGATTTGTCACTCACATCAGCCTCTCTGGGTTTGCTGCAGAATCAGCAATGAGACCTATGGTGGAGAAACAGGCGGTCTTCTTTGTCTGCTCCCCTGCGCACACGTGTTCTCTGGCACTGAGCTGAGAGTGTCTGGCGATCCTGAGCTTAGAACATGCCATTCAACTGCAGACTAGACCAGCAATATTTGACTGGAAAGACAGTCACTCAAGGGGTCCCTTGAGGAGAAGAAACAATCCAACCCACGGCTCTCTATCAACGCTCTGCGCACCTCCTGTAACATGTCTCTGACCTTTCATGACTTCTGACAACTGCTTTGAAAATAATGTATAACCAACTTAATGCCTAATCATAATGAAAGCATGATTATCTGGTATTACCAGCTGAATGACCTAAAATTTTTCAGGGCTTATACAACCACACAATCCTAATGCAAAGAAGAAAGAGTATTTATTGATTAAACTTGGATCTAAAATGCTGCCCATTAGTTCACTTGTAAAACTAAAGAGAGTATATGATATTTTCCACTAAGGACCTTATAGTTGTATTATGTGAATGGGAAGGTGGTAACAGTTCTCTGACACAGATTTTTAAATGATCTTAAACATTTCCAGCAATTCTACCAAACACAGGTTTTCTTACATTTCTTCTTTTAAAATGTTTGATTATTTCTTGAGGCTAATTACAAACAGTACCTCCAAAGAGGAAACGCCTGGCTTGCTGATGCGTCTGCTCAGATTCAAACCAGAGCCACAGGGCGCCCCGGGGGGACCATGGGTTGGGTCTTGCCTGTGCACTAAGCCCACTAAAGCAGGCTCTGGCTGAGGGGCTGCAGTCACAGACAGACGGCAACATCCCTGGCACTCAGCGATGACAGAGCAGTGTGCCCTGGTTCTCACCTGCCGTGTGTGGACTCCCAGCGGTGCCGCAGGTACAGGGTGGGGCTGGGCAGTGACATTCCCGTCATTCCCCCTCCCTTCAATGGCGGAGTTCATTTTAGGTTTCATATACTGAATTTTCTCATAAAACTTAGCTTCAAGGAAGGATTTTTCTACACACAAAAATAAATAATGAAGCTGACAAACCTCTGATATAGTAGAAAAGCAAGAGGGGCCAGAGTCTAGGCCGCAGAGCATGGCCTGCCGCCCCACCTGTGTGCGGCACTGGAGCTGCCCGCTCCACATGGCCTTCGCTACATGGCTTTCCCGGGAGCACATACTGGGAGACACTGGTGACGAGGAAGGCCCCCACGCCCTCCCCGGCAAGTGTCATTTTAGTTCTATGCCAAGGTGAAACAGAATGTTTTAATTTGGGAGGGAGGGTCAAGATCAGAGGTGTGGTGGAGCATGGAAATTAATGCTTTTCTTTTCTAATCTATTATCTATCACTTTAAGTTTTGATTCTCCCACATCTAACAGGCAATTAGAAAGGTACAACGGTTGTTTTTGAATTTAAGTAAGAAATACAAGGCAAAAAACCCATAAAGAACTCTTAATACATGAAGTCCCCAAGTAATATATTTTTATATAAAGTACCTCCAGATTTATTTTCTCTGTGCCCACCCAGAAGACAGCCGTAGAGAAATGTTCAGAGTCCTTGAAATTCTGAACTGGCTGTGAAGGTCATCTCACCCATGGGAGCCCCGCTGGCCTCCAGAGGAGGAGCCTGGAGGGCCCCTTGAGCCTCCCGCCCTCCAGATGGAAGCACTATGCGGGGCCTCGGGCCGAAGCCTCGCTGCTCTGCTGAGACACATGGTCTGCTGCCTGCCTGCCCCTCTCTGCAGCCTCTCCTTGCATCCCAGGTGAAGAGGGACCACGGAGTCAGGCCAACCTTCCCTTCTGCCCAGAAGACACTGCGCCCTTCACAGGGCTGCAAGGGCACTGAGCGTCACTAGCCGCTCTTCCTCTGAACCCTCTCTCCCACTGCAGCGGGGAGAGCCCAGGGCCTCCTGCACTCTAGGGCTGGGCCTCTCCACTGAATTTGCTTTGTTCTGCCTCCTATGCATTCTCTCTGACACGGAGCAGATGCACCCATCCACCTCCCCTCCCCACCCATGGTGAGAGCCAAGACTGGGATTAGAATTTCCACGTGCAAGTAGGCTCAGGATACCAAAGAGGCCACAGGTGACTTCAAGGAACACTGGGGTGGGAGGCATAGATCTCCACAAAGTAAGAGGATGTCACTTTATCTCGTTTGCCTCCTCTATGCATCTCTCTTCCCTGAGGGCCAGAGATGCCGGTGGACAGGCCATATCCTGCACAGACCCGAACTTCATCAGAACATCTAGTAACTTTTACCTGATCTGCTTGCCTTCTCTCATATCATATAAGGAAAAGAAGACATCGGTATCTTCCCCAATGGTATTGTAGGTGAAGCTCTTCAAGCTGAGGAAGAAGTGATGTGGCACTGGCACCCGACAGGTTTCCCCATGACGTGGGCGCATCGTATCTACCTAAGGAGGAACGCAGAACACAGTGATTTCCATCCTGGCATTCATCACATGGACAAGCAACAAGATGAAAGTGGAGCACGAGCCGCCTTACTCTGCCGAAGGGCATCATCTAGAGACTGGAGGGTTCTCCCTGCTAGTACGGGTGCCTGGTTTGCGGTGGGCAGACATGCAGCTGGGACAAGCAAACAGTGAAGGAGATACGGGCGCAGTAATTCAACCTGTGAGTGCACTCAGAATCCCCACCAGGTCACCACCACCTAGTTCTCCAGGGAGCCATTTTCAGAGGCAGTTCTTGGAGATGCCGTCATGACCTGATACACTTGAATTATACCGTTAGACCATAGTAGTTACCATTCTAAATAGCATTTTTATTTTCTCCCAGATTGACTCATTTGAGTCTCTCAGTCTCATTTGTTTCCGTGGTGCTCGTGTAAGCTTGCAGAGAGGAGTGGAGACTGGCCCAACCTGCCTGGAGGTCAAGCTCCTCAGAAAGGACCACACGAGAGAAGCCAGAGGTACCTGTCCTCTCCTGGGGCGCCCTGTGTATGATCTCTTAGAAGAGAGTTGAGGGAAAAGACTGAGAGGCCTGTGAGCTGCTTACCTGGGATGTGCTTTGCTGTACACTCTGCCGGCTAGATAAATGCTGTGGAAATAAAGAAAGAAAAATTCACTCAAGTAGGAAGGAAACTAACTTCGAATAAGCATCTTCTATATGCTAGGCACTCTGCTTTGTTTTTTGTATGTGTGATCTCCTTTAATTCTGATAACATTACACAAATACCATTATATTTGATGGAAGCAGCTAAGGCTTGGTGTAAGGAATGATGTGCTGAAGATCACACAGCAAGTAGGTGGCAAACCCACCTCTCCAGGTCAGAGAACTAGCTGAGTCACAGCTGGGCGCTTGCTACCAGGTGTCTGCTTTGGCACTGTACTGTTCTGAGCTGGGTGACCCAGCTCCCTGCTGTAGGAGGTGCAGCCTTTAAGCAAAGGGGTTTCCTCCCAAACATCTCCCTGTAGTTCCAGGCCCAGCTACACACAAATGGGTTGTGAGACTTCAATTTGCTTACTCTCTCCAAGAGATGTTCTCCTTCACTGCAAAACTGAGATAAAAGCTTGTGTTGTTTTCCTCATGGGGTTTTTGGGAAGCTCAAATTACATATTACATAATGGGAAGCAGCACGACACAGTAGCTGGGGACCTAAGGCCAGACATCAGGACGTCTGGTTCTAAATCTTGATTCACACTTGTGTTTCCTTGGCTGTGAAGTCAGGATAACCTTTTGTGCTGTGTTCAACCTCACAGGATTTTGCGCAGATTAACTCACATAGTACCTTCATACTGGGTAGAAATAATGGTAGGTGCACAACCATTCAGTCTCTGGTCATGCTAAATGCAACAATGCAAGTTTCTGTGCCGCCCCCTGGGAGCCCGGAAGTGTGAAAGCACTCGTTTCCTGAACTGTCCCACATCACACGGCAAGAAGAATGGCAGCCGAGTAGAATCATTTTGTTTGTTTTCTAAATACACACATTTTAACCCTAAATAAAACTGAAGTACAATTAAATAATAACTTAAATGTATCTCATTAGCTACATTTGCTAATTATTAAGTATTCATGTGCTTTATTAGTTATGTTAAGTATTGTTGACTATTAATGTTCATTCATAGGACTATATGTTCCCTGAGACATATTAAATGTAATAAAAAACAGGCCTTTATTAGCTAGGAAAATCATCACATAGAAAGTATATGTACAAAGGAAAACTTCATATATAAAATAGGCTACAAAACAGCTTTTAAAAAATCAGGCTTTCAGTTTCAAAAAGACAGATGCACCCCTATGTTTATTGCAGCACTATTTACAATAGCCAAGAAATGGAAGCAACCTAAGTGTCCATCAGTAGATGAATGGATAAAGAAGATGTGGTACATATACACAATGGCATATTATTCAGTCATAAGAAGAAAACAAATCCTACCATTTGCAACAATATGGATGGAGCTAGAGGGTATTATGCTCAGTGAAATAAGCCAAGCTGAAAAAGACAAGTATCAAATGATTTCACTCATATGTGGAGTATAAGAACAAAGAAAAAAACTGAAGGGACAAAACAGCAGCAGACTCACAGAACCCAAGAACGGACTAATAGTTACCAAAGGGAAAGGGACTGGGGAAGATGGGTGGGAAGGGTGGGATAAGGGGGTAAAAGGGGCATTACGATTAGCAGACATAATGTTGGGGGGGCACGTGGAGGGCTGTACAACTCAGAGAAGACAAGTAGTGATTCTCATCTCACTACGCTGATGGACAGTGACTGTAATAGGGTTGGTGGGGGGAACCTGATGAAGGGGGTAGTTTAATCACCATAATATTGCACATGTAACTGTAGATTAATGATACCAAAATAAATTATAAAATAAATAAATAAATTAAATTAAATTAAATTAAAAAATCAGGCTTTCAAAAACTCAAGCTTCCAGTGGTTTACTGACCCATGTCCCACTGGGAGGGTCACTGGCCTAACATGCTTTCCTTTGTCACTGTCATTCTTCTCAAGCAGACTTACTAACTCTTAAATGATTACCAATCATAATAAATGTGCAACTGTAACTATATGCGGGAGTTTACTGCTAATTTCAGTGTCAAACATCTCTTTTGACAATGTCATTCTAGACTTCAGAGGCATCCAATCTGGGGAGAACTTTTCAAGCCTAGTCGGAAACCACAAGGGTGGCCACAGAAAGGCACTGGGGCTGGCATTCTGGAGCGCCATTCACGGCACTGCGCAGAGAAACCATCACCCTGTTGTCAGCGGCCTTCAGCCAGCCCGCTGACTCATCCCTCTTCAGAGCCACCGTCACCTACTATAATGGATCCTGTCTCCATGTTCCCTATCCAACTCCAGACTCTGCCCTCCCAGGAGTCTTAACCATCTTTGTATCCTAAGTGCCTAGCAGTGTACATCAAAATTACAAATTAACTAAGAAATCCACTGGCATTGCTAGTAGGGTGTAATATTAGTCATTTTGATTAAAAAATGTGGCATATAACCTAATAAAGCTAAAAGTGTGATTACCTAATATCTGGTTATTTTTCATAAACCTTGAAGAATTGTTTGCTGTTAATTTTCCCAATAATATTTTTCTAATTAACAATATAAAATATTTAAAGACGTGTGTGTGTGTATGTGTGTGTGTAATTTGGCTGGCATGTCTCTCTGTGTAGCTATCCATCTGGTCAAATACTAATACTTTTTCTTTTAACCTACACTTTTGTTAATACTGGTAACTTATCTTTTCAAACTAGGAAAACTTTATGTTATCCAAGTTTTCTCATTTATTACTAGATAATCAAACAAAATATTCTCTTGAAATTGCTTTAATGTCCTTTGTGTCTGGAATAAATTTTCCTTTCTCACTTATGGGGGTAAAAAAGGAAAGAAAAGAAATGCATGGACTACATTATTGCCTCTGCCAGATTTTCCCCCATAGAGAAGTTGTTTTCAGCCCTTTGAAATCTCTGGTACATGGGGAAAAAAAACTATGCAACTTTAGACAATCTATTCAACAGAATGACAATCAACTGTTTGCTATATATGTTGGGGAGGGAACTGTGTTAGGTATTGTGGGTCTTACAAGGAAATTTAAGACATATCTAGTCAGGATCACCAATGAAAAGATGCTTGATCATTAGCAAAACAGTTGATTTAAATCCAAAAAATGGAAACATCAACACTGCTCTACTAAAAAAAATTAACTAGCTCTAGAAGGTAACAGACTAAGAGCTCCTAACCCATGCTGATGTGAAGAATAATGATGTAGAAGGTTGTAATGTGAATATTCTTTCCACAATTTAGGAGCTCTCCTACTATGTAATCTTCAAGGGTCTGCATTTCCCAAAGAGGCATGGCTAATTGAGGGTAACACACATACCTGGTGTTGCCCTTTGCAGTGCCTCCTAGTTTGGACAGCAGCAGTTGTCTATTGTTGAAAGTGGGTTTAGACTTGTTACTGTGCCAACAAAAGCTGAGGAGCGTCAAGAGCTTCCTTTGGTTCCAGCCGCATATAACGGAAAAGCCATCAGTGTACCTAAAATTCCTATCATTCCCTGCCATGCAACATTTCTATACAGGCTACAATGCAAACTGAAGGCATAATCCTCTTTATGAAAGTTTATTCGTGAAATGTGTAGCAAGGGGCATTATTATAATGAGAGTTTTGTATTGAGTCTCTGTAATCTCCAGGATTAGATTTAAATGTTAATACAAAAAAGTTCTAAAAAGTGACTCCTCTGAACCTTGTTAATAAATTTAAGATATGACCAAAACATTTACTCTGCATTTACTGTATGCAATTTAACATAAAAAAAGTGGTTTTCAATGAACTTATGGACTCTCAAAATCAGTTACTCTTCATTACATCTAATTCTTCCTATCTAAAAGCAAATAGATGGTATAAAAAAACAAAGTTCAGCATAAGATGAAATAAATAAAAAGGGACTTGAAACATTTTAGTCAACATTTAAATTTATTAAAAGTAATATAAGCAGTTTTAAAAGTTAAATAGCCCTAAAAGGCTTGCAATAAAATTATCAGTCTTCTGTTCACCGTCCTGTTCCCTAGAGATAAGCACTTTCAACTCTACTGTGTTTCTTCCTAGAACTTATCAACTACTTCTAACTATCATATTTATACTGCTCTCTCTTTATCCAATTTTAGACTTATCAATTGGCTTTTTATCATGGCAGCTGAGGATTTTCACCTTTGTTTACATCCATGTCCCTTCACCCATCCTCCTCCTAATCTCACAAGTTTTGGTTAAAGCTTGCTTACACTATTGTAGTGTCTAAGTATTGCTCACCGCTGAGCCAGGCAGTGCACTTCAGTTTCCATCCACTTTCTTCTACACTTTCTGCTTTTGTACTGCAGATACTCGGTTTTATTTAAATTCTGGTTCTTCCCTATAACCTCTACCAACTCTGTAAAATACCTTTCGGTAGCATTCTCCAGAAGGTAAAACCCAGCAGAGATGAGGTGAAGTCACTGAGCGCTGGGAACAGCTCTCCTGGCTGCCTTCTGCTTTCATCTGCAATTACTCTCTAGGCCAACTGCATGACTGGAGCTTTGGTGTTGCCCTGAGCTCTCTGCACCTCTCGCTTGGGTCAGACTCCCTTTCCTGGATGGCACATAATAGCATCTTTTGATTTACTCCCTCATTCTAAAGAAATAATTTATTCTTCAGTAGATTCCTAAAAGGGGGTTAAAGAGGCTTTTTATTTTTTTTTTTGAGACCATGTGTGACCAAAATTTTCTTTGGGCTACTTTCCCACTTGAATGATAAAGTGGATGAGTAAATATAGAATTCTAAGTTGAAATTAAATTTCCTTCCGAATTTTAAAGGCAATGCTTAATTATTTTCTGTTTTTCAATGTTGCTATTAGGAAGACAAATGCTTACAACAAATCCTTAGTAGGTAACCTATTTTTCTTTCTGGAAGCTTTTAGCTTCAGTGAACTGAAATTTCATGATTAAGTGCTAATTATTTTGTTGGGCCCTTTCCATCTGGAGACTCATACCTATGTTCTGGGAAGATTTTCTTCCCCAACT
Source organism: Phataginus tricuspis (assembly GCA_029783875.1). Taxonomy (NCBI): domain Eukaryota; kingdom Metazoa; phylum Chordata; class Mammalia; order Pholidota; family Manidae; genus Phataginus; species Phataginus tricuspis. The sequence continues at coordinate 110,936,834 of JAQQAC010002837.1, forward strand.
TTATTGAGATATAATTGACATATAACAATGTACAGGTTTTAGGTTTACAACTCAATGATTTGATACATGTATATATTGTGAAATGAGTACCACAATAAAGTTAATACATTTTTCATCTAACATAAGTCCCCTTTTTGTTGTTGTCATGGTGAGAACATTTAAGATATACTCTAATTTTAGCAACTTTCACATATACAAGGCACTGTGGTTAAGTATAGTCACCATACTGTACACTACACTAGACCCCAGAACTTGATCCTCTTACAACTGGAAGTTAGGACCCTTTGACTAACATCTCCTTATTTCCCCCTCTCCAGGCCTGGCAGACACCAATCTTTCTCTGTTTCTGAGTTCAGCCTTAGATTCCATATGTAAGTGAGGTCATAAAGTATTTATTATTCCCTATCCGACTTGTTTCACTTAGCATAATGCTCTCAAGGTTCATGGTGTCTCCATTCTGACACCAATGACCAGATTTCCTTCTTTATTATGGCTGAACAATATTAATATTCCATTGTATATATACACTACTTTTTATTTATCCATTCATCTGCTGATGGGCACTTAGGTTGTTTCTATATCTTGGATATTGTGAATAATGTACAATGAACATAGGGATGCAGATGTCCCTCTGAGATCCTGATTTCAATTCCTTTGGATAAATAAAATACCAGAAATAGAAGTGCTAGATCATATGGTAGTTCTATTTTTTTATTTTTTAAGAAGCCTCTATACTGTTTTCCACAGCAACTGCACCAGTTTACAGATCCATCAACAGTGCACAGGTCCACAGCCTTGCTAGGATTTATCTTTTGTCTTTTTGATGCTGGGCATTCTACCAGCTGTGAGGTAATATCTCATCCTGGTTCTGATTTGCATTTCCCCAATGATTATAGTAATACTGAATACCTTTTCATGTACTTATATGTCTTCTTTGGAAAAAAGTCAGATCATTTGCCCACTTTAAAAATCAGATTATTTGGGGTTTTTTTGTTATTGAGTTTTAGGAGTTCCTTACATATTCTGGATATTAACTGTTGATCAGATATAAAGTTTGCAATATTTTAACTTATTCCATAGGCTGACTTCTTATTTTGTAGCTTGTTCTTTTGCTGAGGAGCTGGTTTTCATTTGATATAATCCCGCTTGTTTATTTTGGCTTTTGTTGCTCATGCTTTTGGTATCGTATCCACAAAATCACTGCCAATTCCAATGTCAAGAGGCTTTCCCCCCATATTTTCTTCTAGGAGATTTACAATTACAGGTCTAACATTTAAGTCCTTAATCCATTTGGAGTTAATGTTTGTGAGTGATGTAAGACAGGTATAATTTCATTCTTCTACATGTGAATATCCAGTTTTCCCAACATTTATTGAAGAAACTATCCTTTATGCACTGAATAATACTGGCTCTCTTGTCAAGTGTTAGCTGACCATATATATATATATATATATATATGGGTTTATTCTTGGCCCCTCAATTATTTTCCATTTTTCTATGTGTTTTTATATAGACTGAAATCAGGAAGTGTGATGCCTCCAGTTTTGTTCTTTCTCAAGATTGCTTTGGCTATTCAGGATCTGCTGTGGTTCCAGACAAATTCTAGGATCTTATTTTTTCCTATGGAAAATGCCATTGAAATTTATACAAATTGCCTTGAACCTACAGATGGCTTTAGATAGTAAGGACATTTTAACAATATTAACTCTTCCAGTTCATGAACATGGGATATTCCCATTTCTTCCTTAATTTCTTTCACCGATATCTTATAGTAATGGGATTGTTTTATTTCTTTTTCAAATAGTTAACTGTTAGTATATTCTGATTTTTGTGACTGTTTTTTATGTTTATTTTTATCTTGAAACTTTATTGAATTTATTAATTTTAACAGTTTTTTGGTGGAATCTTCTGGGTTTTCTATATGTAAGATCATGTCAACTGCAAAGAGAAACAATTTAACTTCTCCCTTTACAATTTGGATGCCATTTTTTCTTTTTCTTGCCTAACTGCTCTGACCAGGACTTCTAGTACAGTGCTGAATAGAAAAAGTGAAATGCACCCTTGTCTTGTTCTTCTTTAAGGAATAGCTTTCAATCTCTAACTGTTAAGTGTGATATTTAGCCATTGGCTTGTCATATATGGCCTTTATTATATTGTATTGTGTTCTTTCTATGCCTATTTTGTTGTGAGTTTTTATCACGAATGGATGCTGAAATTTGTTAAGTGCATTTTCTGCATCTATTGAGATGATCATTTCTATCTCTTATTCCATTATATGGTGTATCACACTTACTGATTTGCATATGATGAACCACCCTTGCATCCCAGGAAAAAATTCCACTTGATCATGGTGTGTAATCCTTCTAATGTGCTGTTGAATTCTGATTGCCAGTATTTTGTTGAGAATTCTTGCATCTATATTCATCAGGAATACTGGCCTGTAGTTTTCTTTCCTTGTAGTATTCTTATCTAGCTTTGGTATGAGGATAATGCTGGCATTTTAAAAAAAGTTTGGGAGTGTTCCCTGCTCTTCAATCTTTTTTAAAGTTTGAGAAGGATTGCTATTCATTATTCTTAAACTTTTGAGAGAACTCACATATGAAGCCATCTGGTTTTACAATGTTGAGAAGTTTTTGATTAGTGATATTATTTGTTCAGTTTTTCTATTTCTTCATGATTTAGTCTTAGGTTGTATGTTTCTATCTAGGTTGTCCAGTTTGTAGGAATATAATTGTTCACAGTTATTCATGATTATTTGTATTTCTGTTTTATCAGTTGCAATGTATCCTCCATTACAACTTTATTTACTTAAGTCTTCTTTTTTTATTGGTAAGTCTACCTAAAAGTTTGTCAATTTTATCATTTTGAAAAAAAGTCTTAGTGTCTTTGATTTTTTTCTATTGTTTTTCTATTTTCTATGTCATTTATTTTTGCTCCAATCTTTGTTATATCTTTTATTCTGCTAACTTTGGGCTTACTTTGTTCTTCTGCTAGTTCTTTGAGGTATAAAGTTTCGTTGAGTTTTTTTTTTAATATAAGCATTTATCACTATAAACTTTCCTTTTAGAGCTGCTTTGGCTGCATCTTGTTTTAGTATGCTGTGTTTCCATTTTTGTTTGTCTCAAGATTTTTTAAAATGTCCACTTTTGATTTCTTCTTTGGTTGTTTAGGAGTGTGTTTCTTACCTTCCATATATTTGTGAATTTTCCAGTCTTCTTCCTGCTATTGATTTCTAGTTTCAAACCTTTGTGGACAGAAAATATATTTCTATGATTTCAATCTTCTTAAAGTTGTTAAAACTTGTTTTGTGGCCTAACATGTTATCTATGCTGGAGAATAATACTCTATGCGTGTTTGAGAAGAATGTGTATCCTGCTGCTGTTGGATGGAATATTCCTTATACGTCTGTCAGGTTCATTTGGTACTAAATGTAGTCAAGGTAAGGTGTCCTTATTGATTTTCTGTCTGGGTGACCAATCCATTGTTGAAAGTGGGGTATTCAAGTCCCCTACTATTACTGTATTGCTGTCTATTTCTCCCTTCAGTATGTTAATATTTGCTATATATATGTAGGTGCTTTAAAACTGGGTGCATGTATATTTATAGTTGTCATATAGTCTTGGTGAACTGACCCTTCACCATTATCTAATAACCTTATTCATCTCATTACGGTTTTTGAATTAAAGTCTATTTTGTCTGATAGAAGAATAGCTACTATTGCCATCATTTGGGTTCCATTTGCATGGAACATCTTTTTCTATCCCTTCACTTTCAGCCTATATGTGTCCCCAAAGCTAAAGTGAGTCTTTATAGGTAGCATATTCTTGGATCGTGTTTTGTTTTTTTTTAATCCATTCAGCCACTCTTTGTCTTTTGATTGAGAATTTAATCCATTTATATTTAAAGTAATTATTGATAGGTAATTATTTACTATTGCCATTTAAAAAACATTTTCTGGCTCTTTTTATAGTTGTTCTGTTCCTTTCCTCCTCTGCTGCTGTCTTCCTTTGTGAACTGATGATTCTCCACAGTGATATGTTTTGCTTCCCTTCTCTTTCTCTTGTGTGTATACACTTGCAGGTTTTTGCTTTCTGATTACATGAGGCTTACATAAAACATCTTGTGCACATAACAGTCTATTTTAAACTGATTATAATTTAACTTCAATCCTTTACAAAATTTCTACCCTTTTATTCACCCCCACACTTTGTTTTTGATGTCACAATTTACATCTTTTTATGGTGTATCCTTTATCAAATTATGGTAGCTATAGTTATTTTTAATTCTTCTGTTCTTAACTTTTATACTATAGTATATACCACTGTATTACAGTATTGGGAGTATTCTGAGAGTGACTATATACTTACCTTTACCACTGTGCTTTATATACATTCAGATGTTTTCATGTTACTAATTAGCATCCTTTTATTTCAGCTTGAAGAAATTTCATCATTTTTTGTAAGGCAGGTCTAATAGTAATGAACTCTCTCAGCTTTTGTCTGGAAAGTCATTATATCTCCTTCATTTCTGAAGAACAACTCTGCTGAGTATTTTTGGTTGGTAGGTTTCTTTTTTCAGTACTTTGAATATATCATTCCACTTTCTCCTGGCCTGCATGGTTTCTGCCAAGAAATACACTCATATCCTTATGGGGTTTCCTTTGTAAGTGACAAGACAAGCTTATTTTATCTTGCTGTTTTTCTTTTTTTTTTACAATTTATTTTATTTTAGTATCATTAACCTACAATTACATGAGCAATATTGTGATGATTAAACTACCCCCTTCATCAGGTCCCCCCCACCAACCCTATTAAAGTCACTGTCC
>JAQQAC010002837.1:110946658-110960015 GCA_029783875.1 Phataginus tricuspis
CTATCTGAGAATCTAACTTAACTTTCTTGTTAAGTTATTGTGAACGCCGTCTGATGTTTCTTTATCTCTCCCTTCCTATTCTTCCTCCTCCTTTCTTTATATATTAGGTGTTTTATTCTTTGCCTTTAGTTGGTATTTGGATGGTCTGCTTTCTTTGCTATGCTTTTATTTTCTCTGGTGACATCTTTTTAGCCTTAGGGGTGTTTCCCTCTAGAGCAGTCCGTTTAAGATATCCTGTAGTGGTGGTTTATGGGTGGCAAACTCTCTCAACTTTCTTTTGTCTTGAAATTGTTTAATCCCTCCGTCATATTTAAATGATAATCGTGCTGGATACAATATTCTTGGTTCGAGGCTCTTCTGTTTTATTACGTTAAATATATCATGCCATTCTCTTCTGGCCTGTAAGGTTTCTGTTGAGAAGTCTGATGGGTTTTCCTTTGTAGGTGATCTTTTTCTCTCTCTAGCTGCCTTTAATACTCTGTCCTTGTCGTTGATCTTTGCTATCTTGATTATTATGTGTCTTGGTGTTGTCTTCTTTGGGTCCCTTGTGTTGGGAGATCTGTGGGCTTCCGTGGACTGTGAGACTATTTCCTTCCCCAAGCGTGGGGAAGTTTTCGGCAATTATTTCTTCAAAGACACTTTCTATTCCTTTTTCTCTCTCTTCTTCCTCTGGTACTCCTATAATGCGAATATTGCTCCGTTTGGATTGGTCACATAGTTCTCTTAATATTCTTTCATTCTTAGAGATCCTTTTATCTCTCTGTGCCTCAGCTTCTTTGTATTCCTGGTCCCTGTCTTGTAATTCCTTGATCGTGTCTTGAACCTGATTCAATCTGCTGTTGAGCCCGTCTATGGCTTGTCTCATTTCTGCATTATCTTTCCTCACTTCCCTCACTTCCTCCCTCAGCTCTTGCACATTTTTCTGTAGATCCGTCAGCATGGCTATGACTTTTATTCTGAATTCTTTTTCTGGAAGACTGTGTATGTCCATTTCTTCAGCTTCTTTTTCTGGGGTGTTGTTTGTCTGAAGCTTTGTCTGTATCATATTCTTCTGTCTTCTCATGACCGCCTTGCCGGGACTCCCGCCAGAGTGCTGGGGTGGAGGGGCGCTCTGGTCTCGCTGGATCGCGTTTCCGTCCCGCCTCACCGGGTGCCAAGTCCTCTGTCCGGAGTGTCTGGCCGCCGGAGCTGTGTGTGTGGGGGGGGAGCACTTGGTCCCACCGGGTCGCCGCTCCGTATCCCGTCCGCCTCGCCGGCTGCCAAGTTCTCACAGGTGTAGCTGTACGCTGTGCACTTTCCTGTGTATTCTGGTCTCTCTTTTAGGGATAGTTGTATTTGCTGTATTTTCGTGAATAAATATAATGTTGGGAGGAATTTTTCTGCTGGTCTGTTCACGACGCCATATTCCCGGAAGTCCTCTTGCTGTTTTTAAGATTCTTTGTCTTTGATTTTTTTGACAGTTTTCTTATAATGTCTTGGAGAAGATCTCTTTGGGTTGAAATTATTTGAGGACCTTTTTGAACTTGGATGTCCAAATCTCTCCCCAGTTTATTACATTCAATAAACTTTCTTCCTCTCTTTCCCTCTTTTCCTTCTGGTACTCCAATAATGTGTAGGTTGAATTTTCTTAATGGTGTTCTGTAAGTCCCATAGGCTTTCTTCATTGTTTCTTTTTGTTCCTTTTTGACTGGATACTATCAATTTGTCTGTCTTTGAGTTCACTGATTCTCTCTTCCTTTTGGTCCAGTCTGATGCTGAAGCTCTCTATTGAGTTCTTCAGGTCAGTCACTGTATTCTTCAGCTCCAAAATTTATGTTTGGTTCTTTCTTATGTTTTCTATCTTTTTGCTGAACTCTCTTTTTGTTCCTGTATTCTTTACCTGTTTTTGTTGAATTGCTTATCTGTGTTCTCTTGTAGTTCTCCAAGCATCTTTAGAAAACTTATTTTGAATTCTTTATCAGACAATCTGTGTATCTCTGTTTCTTTGAGGTCAGTTTAAAAAGTTCACTGTGTTCCTTTGGTGGTGCCATGTTTCTCTTATTCTTCAAGATTCCTGTAGCGTTATCTCCACATTTAAAGAGTGGTCACCTCTCTACACTTTATGGACTGACTTAGGTAAGGAAAGACCTTCACCTATGGGGGTGGGGAGAAGCGTGCTATAGCACGTTGTTGACTCTGGGCCTAGAGGTGCAAGTGCCAAGCATGAGGTGTGTGGCAGCTCTAGGCCCAGCGGTACACACTGTCTCACTGGCTCAGGCCACATGGATCCTCGACATCAGTTATCATGTGACCCTTGGGGAGGAGAGCTAGGAGGGTACACAATGGCTGCAAGGGGTGTTGGTAACTTGGTAACTCTCACAGGTCCAGTGGCTGTGGACCAGGCTAGGCAGCAGTGGTGGCCAGAGCCGGAAGTGTACCCATGCTTGGCTGTGGGGCCATCTTCAAATGCCTGCAGAGTGGCAGGGGTAAGTGGCAGACACACAGGTAATGGTGAGGGCTGGGACCTGCAGAAGAGGCCCGTGTCAACTGCAGATACACTAGCAACTGCAGGGGCCCTGGCTGTCAGTATACATTCATGCAACTGTAGAGGACAGCCATAAGCCCATGCATGGCAGTGGAGGCTAGGATGGGAGATGGGCAGTGTGCAACTACACAGCTGCAGGGGCTAGCTTTAGGTGAGCCAGGTGATGCAGGCCGGTGACAAGAGTCAAAGCTGCATCTGGGACCACAAGCAGCTGTGGGGCCTTGGCTGTTGCTGTACATTCCTGTGGCTACAGGGGCTCACCATGGTGCACACATGACAACAAAGGCCAGTGATGGCAGTCAGACTGGTAGTATGCAGGCACACAGCTGTAGGGGCTAAGCACAAGCACATGTACAACACTGAGGGTCAACAGTGAGGGTCTATGCTAGCGTTTGACATGTGCACTGCTACAGAGGCCAGAGCTGGCTGCTGCTGCTTATCTCACGCTCCAGCAAGGGGTGAGGAGGGAGCAGGGGGTACTCAGATGGCTAGCACCTGTGAACACAAATACCTGTGGGGTGAAAACTTAGTGGCAAAACCTTCCAGGGTTCTGGCTGCTGTGCTGGTTTTTGATGTCTTCAGTGTTAGAAGACAAGGTCCTTAGCAGTAATGGCTGCTGGGATCCTTGGCAGAGCAGGCCATCGGGAGCCATGGTCGCTCTAGTGGTATGGCTGATACTGGCAGCCACCACCCTTCTTCCTTGTTCCTCTCTGTCTCTGGACATCTCAGTTTTGCAAGTCCCTGGGCGGGTGAAGCTGAAGCAGGTCCTCTGTGCAGTGCCCCAAAGGCTGAAGAAGCTGACCACTTACCCTGCTTTCCTTTTCTTGGAAAGTTGAACGATTTCAGGCCAGGGAATTCCCTCTTTGGGGTGATGCAGGCAAAATGAAACTTCTTCCTACCCTTCTGTGTGGTTATCCTCAGGTTTTTCAGTTTCTTGTGTTTGCTGAAGCTTACTAAGCAGAAGCTTTCTTCTGTGCTCTCCCTGCTGTTTTTGTTGGTGGATAGTTGTCTAATTGTTGATCTCTGTAGGGGGACAGAGTATGGGGTCTCCTACCCTGCCATCTGGATAATGTCACCACCCTGGAAAAGCCTTTAATATGATTCCTCACTAATTTTCTTTCTTTTTTTTTTTTTTTCTGTTCTCTCTTCTGAAAATCCACTATCTGGATATTGGACCTCTTGTATTGAACTTCTAACTTTTCTCTCCTGAAGTCAGATATTTCACACACATCTAATAAATTGCTATTTTATTTTGTTGTCACCCTGTTTTCAGGCTGTTTCAAATATCAGAAAATTCAGAGATTTTCTCCTCTTTATTTTCTAATTTTATGCCAAGTTTATTCCAGTTACGCCATTTGTAATTTTCTAGAGCTTCTCAGCTTGTCCCGCTTGGGCTGGTTCCCTCATTTCCCTTTGCAGATGGCAGTCGCCATTTTCTCCCACTGAGCTGTCTGCTCCTTCCAAGTCCCTTTGACGCGTAACTGTCCTGCTCCTGGACTTTTCCGTGGGAGCCTTCTGCCAGTGTCTGTTGATGTCTGGCTCTCTGGAAGTGTGCTGTGCAGGATCTGCTGATTACTGGGTCTCACTTCATGAAGGTCTGGGGAAGGGAGCAATTATCTCATCCAATAGCTTTGAATGCCATAGACACTGTGCTGACTCGAACACTGTTCTATCTGAATTCATTTCTGAACTCCCAACTCCAAAGTCTCAGTGTGGAGGTCTAAAAGGCATCACACAGTTGAAAAGAAAAAGAGCTACTGATCCTCCCTGCTCACTGCCAAGCCTGCTTCCTCAGCAATGCTTCCTGCCCACTTTAACCAGGTCCAAGTTGGGCAGGTCAAGACATATGAGCCACTGTTCTCTGGCCTTCCTCTTTTTTGTACACACACCAATTTGACCTGTCAACAGCTCCGGCCAGAGCTATCTCTAACATGTGTTCAAAACCCAACAACCTCTTGCACTTCCACTGCTTCGACTCTAACCCAAGATACTCAGATTAAGCCCTCTTGCTGAGTGTGCTCCCTGCTCCCACTCGCACCCTGCTCCAGGTCTTCTGCACATCAGCGGTGTGAGTGTAAGCACAAACACCATCACGACTTTCTGTCACACTCAGGATAAAATGCAAAAGCCTTACCAAAAATAACACCCCCAGCCCCTATTATGAGGTGTGTTCTTAACCTCAAACTCTCAGTCTAGTTTCGCTTTCCACACCTGTTCATTAAAACTCATCTTTTTCCTTACTAACATCTACACTCTTTTTTATTTCTTCTTTATCTGTATTTCTTCTTTGTTCCTATTGCTGCCTGACTGTTATTTACTGCCTGAATCACTTCCATGGTCACCTTCCTCCCTGACTCCAGTCTTCTGCACTTTACTCCCTTGAGACAGAGTTAGCATTGAAACCCACACCCAGTCATGTCACCCCAGCCAGGCTCCATCAGGTGACTGAAGAGAGTTCAGTCTGGCTCTTGTCTCCTTCTTGGCCTTATCTCCCAATCACCAACACATACCCACATGCCAAAGTTACCAAGTATCTTAGAGTCTCTGGAACTACCATCCTTTCACGGAAGCCACCATGGAGCAGCTTTCCTTCTTGTTTGTCTTGCTGGTAAAGCCCTGCTCATCCCTTAAGACTCAACCTAAGAGTTACTGCCTCTAAAAGTTTTCACTGATACTGTTCCCAGCCCCTGATCAGTCACTCCCTCTAAGAGCATCAGTGCACATGTTAATTATGGCACACAGCACATTCATGGCAATTGTCTGTGTCCTATTTGATCCTGCTAGGGTAGCTGTAAACATGGGGACCATGGACCATGCTTGGACTTCAGAGGCAGGCACTGGAAGGAACTGTCCAACAATTCTCTAAAACTGAGTATAAAACTTTGTATGCAGAACCATACTCGCATTGTCCTGAGAGGGAATTTCATCTGATCTCTGTGACCCAAAAAGGGTGAGGAACCAATACTTAGATGGTGATATTCTTGAGGGAACAGATAAATCTTGTTCATCTTTAATCTCTGTATTTTCAGTACTATCAGAGAGCACAGGTTAGGCAACTCTACACAAATGCTTATGTACATTAGCAAATATACACAAGCATATTTGTATATTATTTAGGCAAATTTCCTAAGATCCTTGACCAGGCAACATACTTCATTTCCTCCATGTTCCCTAAATAATTAATTTTTTTAAAGAAAAACTTGTAGTTCTTTCTAAAACTTGTAATTCTCACCCATACTCCTCAAATACACACTCCTCCCAAATGATATTTTACCCAGTCCTTTAGTCTAAACTTAAGAGTAACCTGAGGTTTCTGATGTTTATTTATTTTACCTTAAATTTTTACACCTTTCTTTTAGTTACTTCTCATTCAGCCTGCAAAATGTAAGCTTGGTGCTCAGTCAACTCAATACATTTTTCTAATAACCAACAGATAACTAGGGGTTTATCAGCCTCTGTCTCTCTTAGAAATACTGGTACATTATTTCCAGGTTTAATCACTACATTAACCAATAGTTGGCTCTCTTCAGCTTTAACTACCTTCTCCTCTTAAGAGGTAGGAAGACACAGAATTTAAGTAGGGGCTGGAGGCTGAAAGAGCTCTGTTCACCAGCAAAACCAGTGGAGGAATGACCCTGACATTCCAGTAGGCCCAACAGCTCTCCACAATAACTCCAGGTAGAAAGTAAGTGTGACGTGTCCTGTCAGAATACTAAAGACCCCTTAAATACACTGAGACAAAGACAGAGGAACAATTTTAGAAATACTGTTTCATAGTGTAATTAGAAATAATAAGCAAAGGAGAAAAAAATGAACAAGCTACCCTGTGTTAGAGTTCTTACCATTTTATAGAGATCTGAGACACTAATCTGGTCCGAATCCACTACTTCAAAGTCCTTTCGAGGCACCAGGTCCAGGCCCAAATGCCTAGTAAAGAGAAAGACCACGTTCAGGTTCCTCAGATTACTCACCTCTCCATTTGTACCTGGGAGCCCATGCCGACCCTGTGCATGAGGCTCAGCCATTGCCCGGCAGGGACGTGCCTCACCCAGAGCCTGCCTGGGCTCACCTTCAGGTAAATAAACAAGGCTGGGGATTTTAAGACTGTGACAGGGTTAGTCATCAAGCAGTTCCCCCTTGTGATGGTAAATACGATTCATTCATTTTCACATTTATATCAGTTTGCTTGAGCTCATTAAGGGTGGGCTTTCTATAGGTCATTAATAAGTCATGTTTATTTCTCTATTTCTCCCTATCCTACAAGTATGCTTAAGGTGTAGTTATGTATTACTTTCCTTAGGATGAAAAAATTATTCAGGGTCTAAGCAGATTTGTAATTCAAAGTCAAACACATAAAAATCATCTCCTAAACAGGATAGTAAACTAAAGAAATGTATGTTTTGGTTGAATTTTATCTCATTTTCAATTTCATTAATAGCGACTTTGGATTACAGCAAAGACCCCACCACACATTAGCTAATATCTTAAGAAACTTTAGATGGAAGTTTAACCAAGGAGTTCTACTACTAAAGAAAAGTATTTAGACAGTCTGGTATAACTGGGCAGGAAGGATCAGAGATGGTGATTATCAGCTGACCGCGAGGCAGTGGAAGTAACTGGACAGTCACAACTCTCGGGTTCACATGTGGCATGAGATTCAAGTCAGCAGTGCTGGCGCTTCCTTGCTCTGCAACAGCAGCCCTCAACCTGGGGTCCAGTGGGGCCGGGGCCCCTGAAACTGCTCGCAACGGTGGGTGTGCCCGCATGCAGCTCTCTTCTGAGGGGGTCTGCGACTCTCATCGGGGCTCCAGAACTGCTCTGTGGCTGCCCTGCTCCAAAACAAGGGTCATGAAGCACTGCATCTGGTAAAAATATTCCATAGATTATGGAAGGAGTATATATATTTTTCTCTTCAACTAGACTATGAACTACTTTAAGGAAATGCTAGAAAAATTAATTCTGTAGGCACTTTCTGTGAATAGAACTCCCAGTCATACATCAAAAGTGCAGATTTACTGATTTATAATTTACATCCTATTTATAGTAAAAGATATGAAGAGGTTAAAGAAATTACAATAAAATTGCTAAAATGAAAATAGAAAATCAAAATCAAACTTATATAAAGAAAGTAGAAGCAAACATACTAATCTCATAGGCCAATATGGTAAGAATTAAAATTTAGATGTGTACTTCCTAGCAGGCAAGGAAAAAGGAAGAACCTATTTTTCCATTATTAAAAAACTCATGGTCTTCTATTATTATAACTTGCATTATCGTTTCATAGAAGATGAGTTTTTATTTTCTGGTACTAAATGCTAAAAAAAAACCCTCACAGTTTTGCATTAAGATCAGAAATAGACTGTTGGCCTTAACTACAACAGATTACAGCTTAGTGGGAAAACCATGCCATTGGATATCATTGAACTCAATGCACTTAAATGTGTAAGATATTTTATTTTTCTATCACTGGGATCTGTCCACATCAAAGAAATAGTCCATTCAATCACCTCTTATTAGCTGTTCTTAATTTCTCTGAAATAAATTCAAGCCGCTGGTTTCTAACACAGCACACAAAATTGGCGTGTCATGAGAGCAGGAGGGAGCTGATGCACCCCCATTCTACGTCTCCATAAAAAGCAATTTACATTATAAAGATAACCTTGCAAATATGATCTCAAATATTTAAAATACTTTTATATGAATGAAAACAACAGTGGAAAGATCACAAAAATGATATTCAGCATTTGTATTAGGGAAGCAGAATTATACAATTGATTATTTTAAAACATTCTCAAAATATTGTTATAATGCAATTGAACTCTTTAAATATAAAAATGAAGAGACAAAATTTCATACATATTCTTTAACCACTGGTAATCACAGGATGAGATAGTTTAAGTATTACAACAGAGTAACAAAAAGAAGGACTGTGCAAATAATACAACCAAAGTAAGATGTTTTCAGTCCAACAGCTTAGGGAGGAATCTACATGGCTCTGAGTGGTGGGGCCGGGAGAGCGTGCAGTGCTGTGCGGGAATGTGCTGCACGTGACAGGCCTGTCTGGAGACTGCATGTGCAAACTTTCTCAGCACGGTGACACCCTTCGCTTGCTTGCTGATTCAGCTGTCCACCCACAGACCCATCCCGCCACCCTGCAAACACTCTCTGAGGGGCTGTCATGTAGTACGAGCAGTGCTAGATACAGGGGCTACAGCAGCTCTGAGTCAAGCAAATGCTCATACTCATCTTGCTTATTCTCCTGAGCTCAGGGCTTTCCCTTTCCTAGAAGTCACCATAGCAAGTACATTTTAGTTCCTCGATTTTCACCGTCTTAAGAAATAAGGAAATGGTTAACAAGTGATCTGTAAAACTGAAGGCTGAATTACTTCCACTAAGATCATCTTCAATGGAGGAAGAGTAGTTTTCAAAAGCTACCCTGGAAGACTGTCCTCACTGGAGAAGGCAGAGATGCTGTGCAGTGAGGAGCAACTCACACTCATTACTAACTTCACTCTGAAAATTATGTTCCTGGGTATTTCTTCCTATGGTTTACCCAAGATTAGGGAGCCAGTGCAGGGAATGGTCAACTTAGCCTCCTCTTCACAGCAAAGGAGGCAGTGCAGCAGATCCGCTGGGAGCACAGGCTCTGATGTTAGCCTGCCTGGTATCTAGGCTAATCCACCAAGCCACAGGGTCATCTCTGCCACCATGGGCTGTTGTAAGGATTAGTCCACACAAAGCCCTCAGCAGGTGGTCTGGCTACCGCTGCTGTAATTGTTATCATGATGTCTTACACCATTAGCCAAACTGTGGCATAAAGTATAGGGATTACGGCCAGAGTCTGAGTGTCTGGGAAAAGACCCTGAACAGATGGACGCAAGCAGGAGGCTTACGTCTGCACAGACGCACGTACAGACCAGCGCAGGGCAGAGCTTCCAAAAGTGCTCTGACTACTTGCTGAGATGGACAGTCTTCACAAAGACACTCAGTCTTCTCTCACCACCTGCCATTTATCGCTCATTCATTCCTCCCAATATCCAATAAAAGCTTATTAGCACCTCATTTGCACTAGGTCATGCTGAACTGAGGGACACAGCAGTGACCAGGAGACATACTCCTGGTCCCACATGCTTTCAGGAGCACCTCTCAAAGGGCCCCGAATCTCTGTACATCTCCTTTGAATATTCTACGTTCTAGTTTCTATTTTATCTTTTTCTTCTGGGGTTCCTTATTTCAACCACAGAACACAGAAAGTAATTTGAGGCTAATTAATTATATACAATGGATGTTTAAGGCATTAGGACTTAGTTCTCTCCCAGAATTGGTGAGAAAGGCTGGAGATAAGATTTTCTGTGGGCTGTGCCCTTTTCTAAAACTTAGAGCAAAGAAAGCATACAGACAATAACTACACTAGTGAAAACAGGGCGTGTTTGTGTTTATGTAAGAATAGATAAAATGTGAGGACTAGTAATAACTGTCCTGTACTGAGCATTTAACAGGTGTGGAAAGTAGACAGTGTTAGTCCCTCTTACAAGTGAGGCAACAGGCCCAGAGAGATCAGCTGAGTGGCCTGTTATGGGAGCAGAGTTGGGCTTGTCTCAAGGCAGGGCTGTCATACTCTGAACATACGGTATTTCCACTATACCTGCCACCTTTCCATGAATAACCATAAAAGCTAAGTACAAATGGCTGCAAGTGATAGTAATCAATTCAGTTGTAATCACTGGAGGGATGATGTTATGTCAATACATCCATCCAGAAGGAAACAAATCCAGATTGGCAGGTGGCCATCAGGCATTAAGAAGAACTCCCTGTGTCAGAGAGAGGCACATACAGCAGTTGCAGACACTGTGCTACATGCCAATGAGTGGGTCAGAGGTGCAAAGAGTGAGAGCAAGTTAGTCACCTGAGCATAACCTGACAGAAGTGTACTGACACACACACACTTAAAACATAGTTATTGCAAACTTCTGGAGTAGGGCAAGACCCTAACTGAGGAGCACAACACCCCATATCAGGATAACTCTGAGAAATCACCAGAAACTTCTAATTTCAGATTCCCAAAGCTAGGAAATATTGTCATGTCCTTAAGGGTAAGTGCTGAGCCACAAAACTTCTGTCTCCCAGCTAAAGCCCTACCGAGAGGAAACCCGCTGGGGTCGGGTGGCTGCGCACTCTGCACACTACACCCCAACCTGCTCCTGTGCTGCGTCCTCCAAGAGCAGCTCCCCCGTTAGGGACATAGACTTAGAGAGAAGACAAGGAGATGAGTGGGTTCAGACATAGGAAAATCTGAGGGAGAAGGGATAAAAGGAAGGAGAGAAGGGAAGAATATGGTGGAAGGAAAGGGAAAGAGAGTAAAAGAATTGGAAATTATGTATTGGTGATTTGTCTTAAATGTTGAGACTCTGCAATAAAAGATATCAACTATTTCATATGATAGTTATAATCTACAGAATCATCATTCTAATTCAACAAAAGCTTAGAAAATGTTTACATATTATTCAAATCTGAACTTCCTACCTAAAGAAGAAATTTTAAAATTCTATAATTATTCTAAGAATAAAGTATTTCTTACCTAGGTAGTTTTCTAAGGCAAAGATCAACTAAACTGTGTTGACCCTGGTTCAATGCAGTTTTAAGCTGGCTAGGATAGCTTAACGGTACTGATGAAACTGAAGACTGAGAGGGAATTTTACTTGTCTTCACGGAAAGTGTTGAACACACTAAGTTAACATATCAAAATTACATTGCTAGACAAATTATTTTAAAATTCCCTTGGAAAGGATGCAATTAACTGACTTACTTTTTGAAAAGAAGACTTGAACAGAGACAATGGCTGGTTTATTTGAACACAACTTTGTTTCATGCCCCTCCTCTATTTTAGTGTCTAAAAATGTAAGAACACAACATTTTAAGTGCTGATTTCTACCTGATACAATTTTAATAATTTTTACTTATGGAACAATTGTACACATACATGTATAGGTCAACAAGCATAAGCCCCATAAATCTAATGCTGGAATCTTCAAATCTTTGGCCAAGTAAATAACAACTCCTAATCTCGGGAAACAAAATAAAATTTGTTATGTAGATGTGGGGAGCTCTGCATTTACTTTAAACTCTTAAGTGAAAGAATATAGTAGCAGTTTGGTTTCAATCCTTGGAAGTTCTAACTCAATGTTAAATCAGATATATATCATGGGACATACTGGCAATAATTTGTCCAGTCTTAAGACTCACACTTAACTCTATCACTCACTATACGACACTGGAAAAAGTACTTCTGAGCCTCAGTTTCCTCGTTAGTAAAATGGAACTCTTGTCTCAGAAGTGAATGGTATTTCATCTTAATAGTGCATACACATTAGACCATACACCTGCCACAGTTACATAGGCAGATGTGGTCAACAAACTTAACAATTGTTACTAACAGCTTCTGAAATAGGTTCTTAAAAGGCAAAGCTATAATGTCTGTATGAGCTTACAGAAAAGGCACAGAAGTTTAAAATTACATCAATTAAGATATAAAAATACATTCAGCAAACATTGTGCATCCACTACATGCCAATACGTACTAAGCTTCAGTATTTTATGGCATCTACGAAAGTGTGGTGGGACAAAATGTGTGGAACTATCAGGGCATAAAACGGGCCAATGGATCTGGTTATCAGTGCTCAGCTACTGCATGGAACAGTCTTTTACAAAACCTAAGGGTATGAAAGGACATTATTTTTCAGTATACCATCTCCTCTTTCAAAGTAAAAAGGGAAATTTTTTAAAGAGTGAAGTTCAGCGAGAACCATAGACTAGTCCTATTGGTTTTGGAGCCAATATGCATTTTTCTTTTAATAATGATGGACCTACAAGATTTTTGGAAGAGGAGGAACTGAGGTCTCATCATATTCTAGAGTGCCTGTATGCCCATATTGAGGAAGTAAAAAGAGAGAGTGAAAAGACAGTAAAACAGTTCACCGTCTTGAAGTAGCCACTTTAAAAAAAATCACAAACTTGGAAATAAAAATAAACCCCAAAGAGTTAAAAAAAATAATGATGGACCTACAAAGTTCTCATTTAAATTTTTAAGTGATGTGTCTTCCACTGGGGGAAAGGGAGATGAAGGGGAAGGGGAGGGACATGGGCGGGAAGCAGATACAGAGAAGAAGGGGAGAGAGAGGAGGGAGGTGGAGGAGGAGATTAAACTATGGTCCTGATTTTTCTTTTATTAAAGTATCACTGATATACAATTTTATGAAGGTTTCACATGAACAGCATTGTGATTTTAACATTCACCCGTATTATCAAGTCCTCACCCTCTCATTGCAGTCACTGTCTATCAGTGCAGTAAGATGCTATAGAGTCACTACTTGTCTTCTCTGTGCTGTACTGCCTTCCCCGTGTGACCCCGCTACATGATGTGTGCCGATCATAATGCCCCTCAATTCCCTTCTCCCTCCCTCCCTCCCTCCCCACCCTCCCCAGCCTCTCCTCTTTGAGTCTGTGAATCTGCTGCTGTTTTGTTCCTTCAGTTTTGCTGCGTTGTTATACTCCACAAATGAGGGAAATCATTTGGTACTTGTCTTTCTCTGCCTGGCTTATTTCACTGAGCATAATACCCTCTAGCTCCATCCGTGTCATTGCAAATGGCAGGAATTCTTTTCTTTTTATGGCTGAATAATATCCCATTGGGTATATATACCACTATGGTCCTGATTTTTCTTTATTAAAACAGACATATAAATACTCCCTCTATACACACATGTGTGCACAGACACATACACTCTCACTCTCTCTCTCTCTCTCTCTCTCTCTCTCTCTCTCTCTCTCTCTCTC
>JAQQAC010002837.1:110960515-110997700 GCA_029783875.1 Phataginus tricuspis
ATATATTCTCCCATACTGTAGGATGCCTTTTTGTTCTACTGATGGTGTCCTTTGCTGTACAGAAGCTTTTCAGTTTGATATAGTCCCACTTGTTCATTTTTGCTTTTGTTTCCCTTGCCCGTGGAGATATGTCAATGAAGAAGTTGCCGATGTTTATATTCAAGAGAGTTTTGCCTATGTTTTCTTCTAAGAGTTTTATGATTTCATGACTTACATTCAGGTCTTTGATCCATTTCAAGTTTACTTTTGTGTACAGAGTTAGACAGTAATCCAGTTTCATTCTCTTACATGTAGCTGTCCAGTTTTCCAACACCAGTTGTTGAAGAGGCTGTCATTTCCCCATTGTATATCCATGGCTCCTTTATCATGTATTAATTGACCATATGTGCTTGGGTTTATATCTGGGCTCTCCAGTCTGTTCCATTGGTCTATGGGTCTGTTCTTGTGCCAACACCAAATTGTCTTGATTACTGTAGCTTTGTAGTAGAGTTTGAAGTTGGGGCGTGTAATCCTCTCCACTTTATTCTTCCTTCTCAGGATTCCTTTGATTATATAGGGTCTTTTGTGGTTCCATATGAATTTTAGAATGATTTCCTCTAGTCCGTTGAAGAATGCTGTTGATATTTTGAAAGGAATTGCATTGAATCTGCAGATTGCTTTAGGCAGGATAGCCATTTTGACAATATTAACTCTTCCTATCCATGAGCATGGGATATGTTTCCATTTATTGGTATCTTCTTTAATTTCTCTCATGAGTGTCTTGTAGTTTTCAGAGTATAGGTCTTTCACTTCCTTGGTTAGGTTTATTCCTAGGTATTTTATTCTTTTTGATGCAATTGTGAATGGAATTGTTTTCCTGATTTCTCTTTCTGCTAGTTCATCATTAGTGTATAGGAATGCAACATTTCTGTGTATTGATTGTCTATGTTTATTGCAGCACTAATTGCAATAGCCAAGATATGGAAGCAAACTAATTGTTCATTCACAGATGGATGGATAAAGAAGATGTGGTACATATACACAATGGAATATTATTCAGCCACAAAAAGAAAAGAAATCCTCCTATTTGCAACAGCATGGATGGATCTAGAGGGTATTATGCTCAGTGAAATAAACCAGGCAGAGAAAGGCAAATACAAAATGATTTCACTTATTTATGGAGTATAAAAACAAATCAAAATAAAATTAACAAAATAGCAGCAGACTCATAGACACCAAGAAGGGACTAGTGGTTACCAAAGGGGAAGGGTTGGGGAGGGGGAAGGGGATTAGAGGCACAGTAATTCACAATCACAATATAGGTTCGTGGGGACAGTAGTACAGCATGGAGAATACAGTCAATGATTTTGCGGCATCTTACTATGGTGATGGACAGTGACTGCACTGGAGGTGGTGAGGACTTGATAATATGGGTAAATGTTGAACCACTTTGTTGTGTATTTGAAACCAACATAAGATTATATATCAAAGATACTTTAATAAAAATGAAAAGTATAGCAGGGAATGAGGACAGTGGTTACTTCTGAAGGATTGGGAAAGAATGGGATCAAGGAAGGCTATAGAGGGGACTTCAAAAGTAATAATACTGTGTTTTTTCTGAAACTGGGTGGTGGGACTACAGATGTTATAATAGTGTCATCCTTTATGCCTCACTATTTTTTTATAATGATTACCTACCTACTCAATATGTAAAAGAAAGTTTACCCCTTCTTCATCTAAAAAAAAATTGCCTCAAATAAATGTCAGAAAAAAAAGTGCTACTACAGGGAACATACCATTGATAAGAAAGTTGAACACCCTTATTGATGATAAGGAGAAAGTCTTAGTGGTTTGGAAAGAAGATCAAACTAGCCATAACATAGCCTTAAGCCAAAGCCAGTTCACAACCCTCACTCTCTTCAATTCTATATGAACACTAAGAGAGGTGAGGAAGCTGCAGAAGAAAAGTTTGAAACTAGCAGAGGTTGGTTCATGAAGTTTAAGGAAAGAAGACATCTCCATAATATAAAAGTGGAGGTGAAGCAGCAGGTGCTGATGGAGAAGCTGCAGCAAGTTATCCAGAAGTTCCAGAGAACGTAACTAATAAAGGTGGGTACACTAAACAACAGATTTTCAAAGTAGATGAAAAGCCTTCTGTTAAAAGAAGATACCATCTAAGACTTTCATAGCTAGAGAGGAGAAGTCAGTGCTTGGCTTCAAAGCTTCAAAGGACAAGCTGACTCTCTTGATATGCGCTAATGCAGCTGGTGACTTTAAGTTGAAGCCAATGCTCATTTACCATTGTGAAAAATCCTAGGGCCCTCATGAATTATGCTAAATCTATTCTACCAGTACTCTATAAATGGAACAAGGTCTGGATAACAGCACATCTGTTTACAACATGGTTTACTGAATATGTTAAGCCCACTGTTGAGACCTACTGCTCAGAAAAAAGATTCTTTTCAAAAATTACTGCTCATTGACAGTGCACCTGGTCACTTAAGAGCTCTGATGGAAAGGCGCAATGAGATTAATGTTGTTTCATGCCTGCTGACACAACACCCATTTTGCAGCCCATGGACCAAGGAGTAATTTTGACTTTCAAGTCTTATTATCTAAGAAATACATTTCATAAGGCTATAGCTGCCATAGGTAGTGATTCCTCTGAGGAATAGGGGCAAAGTGAATCAAAAGCCTTCTGGAAAGAATTCACCATTCTAGATGCCATTAATACCATTTGTGATTCATGGGAAGAGGTCAAATTATAAACATGTACAGGAGTTTTAAAAAAGTTGATTTCAACCCCAGTGGATGACTTTGGGTGGCCAAGACTTTAGTGGAGGGGTTAACTGCAGATGTGGTGGAATAGCAAGAGAATTAGAAGTGAAGCCTGAAGATTTGACTGAATTGCTGTATCTCGTGGTAAAACCTGAAGACTTGCTTCTTATGCGTGAGGAAAGAAAGTGGCTTCTTGAGATGGAATCCACTCCCAGTGAAAATGCTGTGAAGATTGTTTAAATGACAATAAAGGATTTAGAATCACACAAACTTAGTTGATAAAGCACTGTCAGGGTTTGAAAGGACTGACTAAAATTTTGAAAGAAGTTCTACTGTGGGTAAAATGCTATCAAACAGCATCCCATGTTCCAGAGAAATCGCTCATAAAAGGAAGAGTCCATCCATGCGGCAGACTTCTCTGTTGTCTTATTTTAAGCAATTGCCCCAGCCACTCCAACCTTCAGCAACCACCTCCCTGATCAGTCAGCAGCATCAACTTCAAGGCAAGACCCTCCACCAGCAAAAAGATTATGACTCACTGAAAGCTCTGATAATGGTTAACATTTTTAATAATAAAGTATTTTTAATTAAGATATTAAAAAAGCTAGTGCAGAATGGGAAAAAATATTTATTTTTCCAGCTTTAATTATTAGTAAATTCTTTTTCCAATAGATTCACTTGGTCCAACATAGGAAAATCCCAAATCTAAAAGATTTTATAACCCCTACATAGATATATGTACATATATAGAACATGATTTGGGAACATTTATTAAAATCAATTAATATAACAAAAAATATCAGTTACTGTTTCTTATATAAAGCTGGGAATACTAACCCTGCACTAAGAATGAAACGGATCATACAGTCAGAAAGCAGCCCTATTATTACAATTAATATGGTGATACTTTCTTTTTCCAGGCCAACCTAATGACCTATTTGACCAGAGGCCCTAACAGTAGAGGCTCCACCAACCTTGCTCAAACACCACACTGCACTCTTGGGTCTGTCAGCAGAAGAGCACACCATTCAAGGTGAGCAGTCTGAGCGGCAGGCCCCAGAACACACAGTTTGCTTAGGGTCACAGGACAGTGAGAGGCCCCCTCCTCAGTGGATTAAAATAACAGTTTAATTAGGTTGCCAGTTAAGGGTTAACTTTCCTGTACAATAAACCCCAGTTCCTGTCAATGAGTAAATAAAAGCAGGAAAATTAAAAAAAAAAAAAAGAATTATGCAGAAAAAGAACTCTGTAGCCCATCTTAGCAACACACTCAACCTCTCCAAAAGCTCTGTAGTCCAGTATTTGTCAAGAACGGTAACAGATATTTCGGAAGTATACTGAAGAGTCAGCAGAAACATAAATTTGGAATCTCCAGAGAATGATGCTGAGTGACAGAAGCCAATCAACAAACTGTATGGATCACAGCAGGAGCGATGTGGGTGTGACTAAAAAAGAGTAAAACAAAAGCTCTGTGGTTATGGAACTGGTTATATGAACTACACATGTATCTACCACAATATTCAAGTTAAAACTGGATAGAACTAAATACATACACACACGAGTCCAGTAAAACTGGGGAAATCAAAGCAAGATTGGTGGATTGTATCAGTATCAGTACCATGGTTGGACTACTGCAGTGTAGTTCTGGAAGATGTTATCATTAAGAGAAACTAAGTAAAGGGTACACAAAATCTCTGTGTTGTTTCTTAAGACTGGTTGTCAACCTATAATTATCTCAAAAAATAAATTTAAAAAAGGGAGATACGAAATAAAGTGCTCATAATTAGAATGATATAAGGTTAAAAGTTAAATATCCTCCAAATTAATATCTAAATTCAGTGCTATTCCACTATAAATTCTAGAAGATATTTTTTGCAGAGGAACTCTGTACACTCCAGTATTTACATGGATGAACCGAGGTCCCTGAGTAGATACACCAACTTTGGAAAAGAAGAGAAATATGAAAAGAGCGCCCTACTAAATATTGACTTGCCTGTCATATATTAAGACATATCACAGACCTATTTTGATACAACATGGCACATTACAGACAACAAAAAGCAGAGCCCAGAAACAAACTGATGTCTCTAGGAGAAGCTGGTACAGAATAGAAATGGCATTACATATCAATGGAGAACAAACAGCTTGACTACTAGGTGGTATGGAGAAAACTGGTTTAGCATATTGAAAAAAGTAAAGTTGGAGTTGCAGATGGTTTAGACATGAACATGAAAGGTAAAACTATGGAGCTTAGAAAAGTAGTAGGAAGATCTTTGTGACTTTGAGATGGGATAAGACCTGGTAAACGAGATCTTATCAAGGCACAAACTGGAGACAAAAACCTAAGTGACTACATTATTGTTTAGGGTTTCTGTGCAATGAAGGAATCACAAAGGTGACAGGATAAACTGGGAGCAGAGAGTAGATACATGCCACAGCCAGAATAGGCAATGAAAGATCTAAATTTATAAGGAATTGCTACCAATCAAGAAGCAAAAGATAAAACTGAAAAGAAAACTAGACAAAAGATATGAATAATAATCAACACAAGGGAAAGTCCTAAAAACATACATACAAAGCGATGGTCAGTAATACTACTAGTCAGAAAAAAGCAAAGGAAAATAACAGTAAGACACCACTTTATACCCACCAGAACTGCAAAACTTCTGAGAGCACAGCCCGCCCGCCACGCGGGGGAGTGAGCTGCCAAACCAAAGAGGCGCACCTTCCACCACGCAGCACCTCGCTCCCAGGGACAGCCTTGCTGGCTCCCCGAGGAGACACTGCCAGGCTGCTTCTCACAGCACCACGTCCAGCCTCAGGAGGTTGCAGGCAAACCAGGGGCAACAGCAAGAAATAATAAACTAGATGTATGTATAGCAACATTATATTGTCCGGAAAAATGTAAATATCATTAACTTGCATAAATTAAAAGCACATACTAGTATCTTTGAGGAATAAAAACATATCCAAGAACATACATAAATATATCAGAAATGCCTACTACTTCTAATGATGGTGGGAAAATAAGAGAAGGGATAGGAAATAATGGGAAATATAAATACAAATAAATAAGAGAGGGTCCTTAAATGGACTGATATAATAGTGCGCCATGAAGCAGATATATGAATATCTCAACCTTCACTTCAGGTCCAAAATTAAATATAATAAAACAGTTAGCCAGGTTATCACTCTACAAGGAGAGAGTACGAGAGCCTGAGGTTGGCATTGACCTTACCAACACCATCCACAAAGAGCTGAAACACCAGCACCCTGCACACTTGGGACGGACTCCATGAAGGGGAAGTGGGTGTTCACGTGGACATTCAAAGGTTAGTCTGATGGTCTGATGCATGCTCCCCACGATGTACTGAGACCTGATCTCTCTCTGCTGTATCAATGCCTCTGTTCTACAGACTACCTTAGGAAATCCCCACCAGCTCTGATTATTCTGAACAGTTGATTTCAACTGCAGTACCTAGCTTTTACCTCCTTCTGGCTCAAATCTTAAATTCCACTATATTTCATAGATGACTCTTGAAAAAAATCAATTGTCTCCTGCCTAGATCATGGAATCTTGCTGACCCATTGCATATACACGCCCAGTTACCAGGAGGGATGTGGCCCCAAAATGGAAGGGGTAGGGACAGCCTTTTTCCTACAAAGTACCTGGATGGGCAGTACTAACATTGGGCTTTGTGACTCTCCTTTTCTTCCTATGTTTTCAGAATTTAAAAATCACTCATCTGGTTGACACATTTTTCTTCAGATAAAATCATACTAGTTCCTAAAAGTTCGGCAGACTCCATTTTTTTCTAAGGTAACTGCAACTACACTATGAACAATTATATATTGCTTAGCACTAACTTCCAGAGGGAAAACATATTTCCTTATTTCAGAAGTTCCTGGGAATAATAACTTCATTCCTTTCTTTTCTGCTTGAAGGCCAGAGCTAGCATTTAAGTTAGAGCTGGCCTCTGAGTTCCTCCTTACTGACATTCTCCAGAGCCACTGGCCTGCCAGATGCAATGAGTTCCTCCCCTCTCCTAACCCTCAGTATACAGCCCTTGGGGGACCCTTGACTCGGATCCACATTTGTCAAGCTTATGGTAGCTTTATGTCATAGTTGAAGGGTCATGGGCAGAAATCAGAGTTCCCCTTTAGCCAAAAGTTTTAAATACTTTGGGATTGGGAATTTGGTATGATGAAATGGTATTAAACGTCATGAAGTTGTCATTTTAATGATATTGCTATTAAATAAGAAGCAATACAACAGGTAACATAAGCTCTGAATGACTATCAGTTCTCGTCCTTACTTTAATGACAGAGCAATCTACTCGCAGCTTAGAGGAAAGAAGCCATGTTATGTCATGATTACCTACAAAAAATTAATTTAATCAACAGTATCACTTTCCAATACAAAGGAGAATGAACAAAGTCTGTTCAGGAATTACACCCAGTAAAGCTACTTCAAGGCTCAAATCCAGGGAAATGGCACATACAAAGGAACAGTACTGGAAATGCTCTTAATTCTCTTGAAATAAAAAAGAAAAAGCTTTTCTTCTTGCATTAAGAGCTATTGTCAAAGAGAGCAGAACAGGACTAATACCCACCTCTGTTATCATCATGCTCCCTAAGTAACAAAGAATCAACATATGCCTCACTTCTTAGCTCCCCTCAGATATCTGGTGAGACAAGCAAAAGTTTGAGACCTGTGCTAAGCTACTCTTCTTTCCCACATTAAACAGAACCTTACTTCTTAGCATTCTCATGGTTACTTTTCACTTACATTGGCCAATTCCCTTTCTCTGTAATATTCAGTCTTAAAATGACTTACATAGTTGGTGTTGCTTTGAACAAATTCATCAGTGGATAAGGAAGATCCATTGATATCCAAGCTAGCAGAGGATAAGGAAGAATAATAGAAAGCCAGTGTTCTTTTACATGGTAAGATAATGCCTTAGTCTCTTTGGGCTACTGTAACAAAATACCATAGACAGGTAGCTTATAAACAATATAATTTATTTCTCACAGTTGTGGAGGATGGAAGGCCACAGTCAGGATGCCAGCCTGGTCAGGTTCTGGCGAAGGCCCTCTTCTGGGCTCCAACTTCTTGCTGTGTCTTCACTGGTAGGAGGACTAGGGAGCCCTGTGGGGTCTTCTTCATAAGAGCACTAATTCCATTCACGAGGGCTCCACCCTTACGACCTATACACCATCCAAAGGCCCCACCAAAGCCATCACCTTGGGCATTATGTTTTCACCATAAGAATTTGGGGAGGACAGGCACATTCAGACCGTAGCCAATAATGATTTAGCTTAACACTTGTATGACAGATTCATCTCATGCTGCTGAAATAAGCTGAACAGATGGGGGAAACATTCCTAATCTATAAATTGTCTTCAAGAAAGAAAACCAGGTCTCTAGCAACATGTTTCTAAGGGCTGAAACTCCTGTCAGGTTCTGCTTACCCCTGCATCCTAAGGCAGAGCATGGTTCCTTTAAGCACACAATATTTGATGAACGAATAAAAGAATGAGACAAGAAAAAAACTTGCCTTAATGGACTACAGGATGCTACCCAGTAAATCTTCTTACCAGTTCTCTCAGATTTATTTTACTAGAATTAACCACAAAATGTAAGTTCTATTACTAGCCTGGAAAGTTCATGAAGGTAGGTATTATGTCTGTTTCATTTACTATTGCAGCTTTAAAACATATAATAAAGTATAAATGTGATGAACGATTCATATTTCTGGGATGAAGGAATGAATAAAAAGCTCACAAGATCTTCACATGGGAAGAAAACTGCAGAGACAAAGAACAAGGAAACAATTATCACAAAAGTCAAAATGGTCATTTCAGCAAGGAGGGGAGCATGGGGCTTTGAACATGCTGGCAATGTTCTATTTCTTAACATGAGTTTATTACACAGCTGTGTACATTACAATTTTTTTGTAAACTATACATACATGATTTATATACCCTTTTGCATTTATGATATGTTTTGCAATTTAAAAAGGAAAAACAATCCCCCAACTCTTACAAGTTATCAAAAATACAAAAGTATGTTCTGTTAAAAATGTTTAACTTACTCTTGACTCCAAACAGATCTAAACTAAGGAAAAAAGGAGCCCATCATGCTAGAAGACCGAGGAGCACAAGTTCCTACAGGACACAGGGAAGTCGGACGCTCTAGCTTTGGGACGCGTAAGCCCTCTCGGCTAGCACTGAGAAGGTGTATGAGTAAAAGACAGATCAAGGCTATGTGTGACCATGGCAAGCTAACAGCCACAAGGCTTACAGCCTGGGAGGAACTACCCAAAGGCAGAATGTTCACCCATTTATACTGACCACCTCTCAGACTGCCCGGCAAAGAGTGCTTGGGCCTCCAGATTTACAATTGGTTAACAAGAAAAATAAATTTTGTGAAAGCTTTACTGCATTCTAAGCACAGGGTGCCTGGAACCAGGGCTCTGCAGATCACAGCTCTGATTCATTCCAGCCTCCCCAGGAGGAGTGCTGGGGCTCCACTTCCCAAGGGAGGGGTGAGTGACTGGCTGGCCAGGCCCCCCACGAGGAACAGCAATGGGCTCTGGGCAACATACAAACCAGCTGTGAGCTCCGGAGCCTGAAGAAAGGCAAGCAGATTTTGGAAGGGAGTAAACATGACAAGTAATTAAGATGAAGTAAAGCAAACTCAAACCTCCAGCCCCTGGTCTTTTTAAAAAGATTTTGCTCTAAGGGAGGCTGCAGTCTTCATGGCCATTAAAACTCAGGTAAAAAGCCAGTCATCTTTCTGGCTGGAAAGCAAATAAAAAAAGATCCTGGGCAACCAGGCCACTAGTAAGGGGAGAGAAAACACTGAAAAGGAGAGGGCCTGATAGGGTAACCCTCACTTACGTGGTTAATGCGGCCCAAGCCTCCAGCTGACCCCTGACCCAGGCAGCACAGCGCAAACCGAGAGCAGATTGCACCTGACACTTAAGACGATGGAGCCGAGGTCTGGGCAGCCACCCGCCATGCGCATGGCAGTGCCTGGCTCTGGCCCAGCCAAATGCAAACAAAACACTGAAACAAAACCACCAACACTCTTAGTAGCAAAATCAAGATTTTCCACAACACAACATCCACAGTGCCCAGGACACAGTCCAAAGTTCCTTGAAGTGAATCTGACAAGCCAGGAAAATGCGACCCAGTCTCAAAGGGAAAAATAATCAACAGAGGGCAACCCTGAGGCGGTCAAGACACCGAGATTATTAAACAACCCAAAGAAGCTACTATAACCATACTTGGTGAGGTAGAGGAAAACATGCACTTCATAAATGACAAAATTAGAACTCTCAGCTGAAAAATGGAAAATATTTTAAAAATTGGAAATTTTAGAACAGAAAACACAACATGAGAAATTTTAGAAGTTCACTGAGTTTACTGGCAGAATGAAAACAAGAGACAAAAATCAGTGAGCTTAAAGACAAATGAGCACACAACACGTTAAGTCCAGGGAGATAACTATGGTACAAAGCGGTATAAGAGAACCATGAGCTTCATGGGGGTAAAACAAAGTATTTCCTTGGGGGAAAAGGGTCTATGAAAGCTTTCTATAAAGAAGAGATGCCTTTCCTGGAAAGAATCTATAACTTTTTAAGTACTTGCAAGACTGAAAAGGATAGATTTGGCATTCTCAAGAACAGATGCTGAAATAGAGTAAGAAATTATTGATTAAATAATAGAGAACATGAAGGAAGGAAAAAGTGAAAATCTACAAAGCTCCTATTCCATTTCAGACACTGCTGAACACTCGCAAACATATCTCTTATAATCCTCACCACGGGCATGGGAAGCAGATACTGTTATATTCTTCTTCACTTGACAGACAACGAAGCTGAGGTGTGAAAGGGCTGAATGAGTCACCTGGGTCGCTGCTCAGACACAGAGCACACCCAAGCCCCCTACAGCAGCGCCGTGAGATCTCAGTCATCTCCATGCAGCAGCCAGGGGACTGAGGCTGGGGCTCCTGTGACGTCAAGTGCTCTTTCACTGCGTCATGATGCCCATCTATGGACTCACATATTTACTG
Organism: Phataginus tricuspis; assembly: GCA_029783875.1. Lineage (NCBI taxonomy): Eukaryota > Metazoa > Chordata > Mammalia > Pholidota > Manidae > Phataginus > Phataginus tricuspis. Next base: position 110,971,353 of record JAQQAC010002837.1, read on the forward strand.
GACACCTACTATGTGCCAAACCCTATGGTGAACATGGTCGGTAAAGAGATGAAAAACAGTCCTTGACCTTAAGAAACTCCAAGTGCAGAGGGTGAGTGACAAGGCCAGAAGAGTGAACAGAAAGTTATGAAACACTAAGATAAGCAATATTAAAGAGAGGCAGCTACAGAGGCTGGGCACTTAACCCCAGGGAAGTTTCTCAGAAGTGGGTATACTGAGCAGGGGTGGACCGAATGAAGTACAAGACCAGAAGTGTGGAAGAACTGGCCCCTTCAGGGAACTGGAGTCTCTCAGAACACTACCTTAGAGCACAGAATGTTCACGGGGAGATGGAGGCGCTTAAGCTGGAAAGGGAAGGAGAGCCAAATCATGAAAGGATTTATACACCACGTAATGAGCCCAGGCTGCACTCTGCAGATGACAGCAGGTCACTGGGGGCATTTAATCAGAAAATCATACGACCACATTTGCGACCTAGGAAGTGACTCTGGAAGGAGCATGAAGAACAATGGGTCCAGGTGCTGAGGACACTGGAGAATGAGAGAGGATGTATCTGGAGCAGAGGAACTAAGAGGGAAGCTTTTACAGATGTCCAGGCAACAAACGCCGAAGGCCTGTGGAGCAGGCTGGCGAGGCAGTGACGGATCTGGGAAGAACTCAGGAAGCAGAATTGATCATTCAAAGGGGTGAAAAAAGGGAGAAGCCTATGCCCACTCCCAAGTCTCCTCATGAGACAGGGGATCCCTGGGAGTATAGGAGGAGTGGTTTTAAACATGCTGAGTCGAAGTACTTATGGGATTTAGTAGAGAAGTATGGTGGGTGGTTGGCTATAAAGAGTCAGAAACTCATGGCAGGATTCTAGGGTAGAGTTGGAGATACGGAAATTTTCAGTTTGTGGCTCCAGCAGGCATGTATGAGAACACCCCAGAGTTTATACAGATGGGTTAGAAAACATGGCTAAGGACATTAGAGGGGAACCCAGAAAAAAAGGAACCCTTGGAGTAAGACCTTGCACAAACTCTATTTTACATATGCAGATACAGAATATTTATTGCTCATAATTCCTATTTTACACTTCAGTCAGAGAAATACACACGCAATGAGTAAATGACATACTGAAGAATGTGAAACACATATAAGGTTATTGTATAACCTAGATTTTCTGCAGGATCTCCAGTCTAGAATATTCTAACATTTTGTACTATTTTTGACACAGAATAACAAAACACTCATCCAATTCCAGTATTTCTCCCCCATACTGTCATCTAAAGGCAGCAGAAATTCTGTCAGATCATGACTTTTTTTTTTTTAGAAAACACTGAGAATAAGACAATGGAGTGTAGAGCAAGGCTGCAGGTCCCAGACTGGCTCCCAGAGACAGCTGGTCTGTCCTCTGGATGATGGCTGTGGAAGCGCAAGGAGGCCTGTTTTTGAGTGCTCTGGGCCTGTCCTCACGGAAGCCCCCCAAAGAGTACCCGCAGACCTCCTTCCTCAATACTGACTAGAGAGGACAGCCGTGCTTTCTGCTAGACTCAACTGTTACTCTGAGACCACTTCCTGCATGTTCAGTCGTCAGCAAGAACTGACACGGAAGTTGAGAGCCAGTGTACTAGTTATCAGTCAGAGATTCAGTTGGCAACAGTCTCTCTAAGCAGTGGCAGCAGAAAGGGGAGAATGCATACATTAACGCTTCAACGTACTCCTTATATAGCTTGTGGAAAAGATGGGAAAGTTTTAGCACAGAAAGGGCATACGTAATGGAAGAATCCTCTTTTTAATAGAGATCTTAAAAATCTCAAAATCATACTCGTATTACAGTGCACATATATATACATATATCATCATGCAACCCTATTATCGGCACAATATGTAGATTTTCTTAGAAAAACTCTCATTTAGTAATGCTGCATGTGGACAACTGAGTTATCAGTTATTTATTAAGTTGAATGTGAAATTGCTATTTTATAAGCTCAAAATGAATCAGCTATCACCAATTTTATTTGATTTAACTTAAGAGATTCAAAATAGATGCTTCTCCTGGAAATGCTGCCAACAAATGGATTCACTACTTCGTCAAATATTTACTGAGGACCCACAATGTGCCATGCACCATCTTTGATACTGGCGTTTAGTAAAGCACAAAACAAAATCTTAAAATCCCTTCTCTTGTGAAGCTTACATTATAGTAGAAAGAGGAAATAAATAAGTACAAACTATGAGGTGGCAAATGCTACAGAGAAAAAGCAGGGTTGGGGAATAGGAGCATGAGAGGGACATTTATAAATAAAAAAATTTTATTGAAGTATAGTCGATATACAATATTATATTGGCTTCAAGTAGAGAGACCAGTGGCTGAGACGGTGACTGTGAAGTAGGTCATCCTCTTGAATGAGGAGGTGAAGGACTACAGTACACGCATGGCAAAAGCAGCTTAATTGTTTGTTATTATCTATTGCTACACAACAATACCCTAGAACTCAGAGGTTGGAAACTACAAACATGATCTCACAGTTTTTATAGCCAGGAATCTGGGAGTGCTCATGGAGAGGTTCTGGCTCAGTATCTCTCACGAGGGTCCAGGCAACATGTTGGCTAAGGCTGCAGTCATCTCAAGACGTGACTGGGGTAAAATCTGCTCCCCAACTCACCTAGATGGGCCCCATGGTCCTCCTTGAAATATGGCAGCTAGCTCCCCCTGAGTATGAGTGGTCCAAGACAGACAGAGCCTGACAGCAAGACACAGAAAGAACCCAAGACGGAATCTCAGAAGTGAGATCCCGTATCACTTCTGCTGTATTCCATTCAATGGCAGCAAGTCATTTAGTCCAGCCTGTCCTTGAGCACAGGGGATTTCCTAAGAGCGGGAATACCAGGGAACAGGCAAGGACCACGAGGAGAGATCTCAGAGGCTGCCTACCACATCCACCTTTGCCAGCTACTTACATATTTAAAATTTCTTGATCCTTAGGCTGTTTTTATTAGACACACATAATCTTTGGTAATACTCTAGTGGCTAGCAGGGTATTCCGAAACTTCAGTAACTAAGAAGAAGGTTCAGTAAGACTTACCACATACAAGTCCTCAAAGTGAATGAATGCCTTTCTTTTTTTTTGTTTCCTCTTTTTTACTGAAGTATAGTTGATATACAATCTTATATTGGTTTCAAGTATAATACACAGTAGTTTACCAGTTATCCCCATTGTTAAATCCTCACCCCCACTAGTGCTGTTACTATCTGTCAACACAGGATGATGTTTCAGAAGCACTGGCTGTATTCTCCATGCTATTCCACCCCCATGACCAATATAATTGAGATTTCTGTGCACCTTTATCCCCCTCAGCGCCCACCCTTCCTAACCCCTCCCCCGGAGTAACTGCCAGTCCCCTCTCAGTATCCATGAGTCAGTCTACTGCTGTTTTGTTCATTTTGTTGTTTTTATCCCTTATGCCAGTATTCTTCAAATGACTTCAGAAGAAGACATAACAGGAATGTGATCAGATACACTAAGGGGACATTTCTTTCTTCCCATTCCTACTGACCCAGCCCGTAAGATCAGTGAAGAACAGCTGTCACTTCTAACCATGGCCCTGTGTGATCCTTCACCATGCCTCCTCTCTCTAGCCAGAAAAATAAAATAAAATCACAAGAGCATGAGACCACTGAGACATTTTAGCTTTAAATCATTCACTACACCGATTTGATAATAACTCTGCCCCTATGTCAATTCAAGTCAGCCACTCTGTAACCACCTATTCTCTGTTAAGAGTTACCAGGGATACAAATGGGAGTCAGAGGACCCAAGAAATCTACTGTTTGACTTAGCTAAGAAATGTTTACAGAATGACAAGGGAGTAAGTAAGTAGGAAGGATGATGGGGCTGAGTGCAACACAGCCTTTTTAACAATACATTTGCTAAATGTTGAGACTTTTTAACAAATGGCTTTGAAACGACTGTATATCCAAATCCAAAAAAAGTGACTAAACCCTTTTCTTTAAATAAAATTTCACTCAAAATGAAGTTAATAGATTGAAATGTAAAACTATAAAACTTTTAGAAGAAAATATAGGAGACCTTACCAGTTGATAGGCTATGAATTCCTACTCATATTAAAAGCATAATCCATAAAAGAAAATATCAATAAACTGGATTTTATCAAAATTTAAAACTTCCATTCTGAGAAGATGCTGCTTAGAAATGGAAAAAAGCTAATACAAGGAGAAAATAATGAAAATCAGGTAACTGACAAAAGATATCTAATATCCAGAATACATAAAGAACTCTCATCTCTTGAACAACAAACTAACTTAAAAATGGGCAAACAACTTGAAGAGATACTTCAGCGAAGAGGATATACAGGTCTCTGCCCATCTCTCATTGGATTTTTTTTTGGTGTTGATTTATATGAGTTCTTTACATATTTGGGGTATTAACCCCTTATTGGACATATCATTTGCAAATATATTCTCCCATTCAGTAGGCTGCCTTTTCATGTTGTTGATGGTGTCCTTTGCTGTGCAGAAACCTTTTAGTTTCACGTAGTCTCACTTTTTTATTGTTGCTTTTGTTTCCCTTGCCTGGGGACATGTATCCAGAAAAAGACTGCTAATGCTGATGTTCAAGAGTTTGCTGCTTATGTATTCTTTTAGGCATTTTATGATTTCATATCTTACATTTAGGTCTTTAATCCATTTCAAATTTATTTCATGTGTGGTGTAAGAGTGATCCAGCTTCATTCCCCTGAATGTAGCTGTCTGGTTTTCCCAACACCATTTATCGAAGAGACTTTCCTTTCCTAATTGTATAATCTTGCTTCCTTTGTCATATTATCAAGTGACTGTATAGGTGTGGGTTTATTTCTGGGCTCCCTATTCTGTTCCATTAATCTGCTTTTGTGATAGTACCAAACAGATGGACAACATATACATTAAAAGATGATCAACATCACTAACCAAGAGGGAAATAAAAATCAAAACCACAATGAGATCACCTCACACCAGTCAGAATGGCTGGTATCAACAAGACAAGAAATAACAAATGTTGAGGAGGATGTGGAGAAAAGGGAGTACTTGTGCACTGTTGATGGGAATGTAAATTGGTGTAATCACTGTGGAAAACAGTATTTTGAGGTTCCTCAAAAAAATTAAAAACTGAAATACCATATGACCCAGTAACTCCACTTGCAGGTATTTACCTGAAGAAAACAAAATCAATAATTCATAAATACAAATGCACTCCTACATTTATCAAAGCATTAGCTACAATAACCAAGATATGGAACAACCTAAGTGCCCACTGATAGATGAATGCATAAAGAAGATGTGGTACATATATACAATGGAATATTACTCAGACATGAAAAAGAATGAACTCTTGCCATTTGTGAAACCATGGATGGACCTAGAGGGTATTATGCTAAGTTAAATAAATCAGAGAAAGATAAATACCATATGATGTCACTTGTATGTATCAATCAAACAAACAGAAATAAACTCGTAACAATGGAGAATCAACTGATGGTTGCCAGAGGGAAGAGGGTTAGGGGGATGAGTAAAATAAATGAAGGGGATAAAGAGGTATGAACTTTCAATTATAAAATAAATAAGTCATGGGAATGAAGAGTACAGCACAGCCAATAACACTGTAATATCTTTGTATGTGACAATAACTACACTTGTGTTGAGCATTTTGTAGTATGTATAATTGTTTAATCACTATGTCATACACCTGAAACAAATACAATATTGTCAGCTATACTTCAATTAAAAAAAGAAAGATATACATATGGCAAAGAATACATAAAAAGATGTTCAATATCACAGCCAGTAGTAAAATATAAATTCAACTATGATGAGATACTATTATATACCTATCATAATTGTTAAAATATACTGACAATACTAAGTACTGGTGAGAATATGGTACAACAGGAACTATCATAAATTGCTGGTGGGAATGTAAAATATTACAACTTTGGAAAATGTCTAGCAGTTTCAAAAGGTTACACATGCATTTACTATATGGTTTAGTAACTCCACTCCTAGATACCACTCAAGAGAAATGAAAGGATGTATGTACATGATGTTCATGACTGTAGTGAGGGTTCTCCAGAGAAACAGAACAAGCAGGATGTGGGGACGTGGTCAGAGGGTGAGGACCTGGTCCTCCATGATGGAGGGACACGGCCATCCTTACCAAAACTGGCACACATTCTGAGTGCGAATTTGCCTTCCTTCCCTTCTGCCAGCACCATTATCCATAGACTCACATAATGTCTTATCCACCATAATGGCACTATATTCAGGATTGTACTTGATCAAGGAATTCATTTCACAGAAAAAGAAGTAAAAAATGGGCGTGCCCATGGATTTAATTGGTCCCACCACACTCTTAACACTAGAAGCAGCTAGCCTAACTGAAAGGTCAAATGCCTTACTGAAGACACATTTGTCTGAAGAGCTTGTTGGGAGACAACACCTGGAAAGATCTACTTTACAGGATACAGCATATGCTTTAAATGAGAGCCCATTATATGGTGTGGCCTTCCCCACTGCCAGAATACATGGGTCTGAGAATCTGTGGGTGGAAGTAGGAGTGGATCCTCTCTCTATTAGACCAAATAACGCACTCACAAATTTTTAAATTTCCATCTCACCTACTTTGAGATCTACTGGCTTGCGATCTTAGTCCACAAGGGAGGAATGATTTCAACAGGGGCTGCAACAATAGTTCCACTGAACTGGGAGATGAGATTTCTACCTGGTCATTTGCAGCTATTTATGCTATTGGATCTCCAGGCCAAACAGTCACTACTAGCTAAGTGACTGATCCTTATCACCACGTTCCTGGGCATCGGGATGTTCTGCACAATGGAGTTCTCCCTAGAACTGGATCCAGAGCCGGGATAGGCTGTGGCACACCCACTTAGTACTTCCATGCCCTAGAGGAAAAGGTAATGGAATATGGTAGCAACTTAAAAGCAGCAGGAAGATTAATGGCACAGACCTTTCAGGAATGAATGCTTAAGTCACTCCCCCAGCTAAGGAAACCTAACAAGCTGAGAGTATTGCTGGGAAACAGACCACTGAGTAGGAAAAGGAAGCGGTGTGCATCAACGCTGGCCTCATGACCCATTACAGATGTGAGGACTGTAGTGTCTTTGCATATTTCTACTGCTTGTCAATGGTGTGTTTTACTTGGATATGTAAGCATTTCATTCTTCTCTCCTCCCCATTGGAAGTTTGCTGTGTAATTAATCTTCAGATAAAAGAATATTAGAAGGACTATACTCTAGATTTGAGGAATAATTATCATGGCCAGCAATGAATGGATAAGAATGACTCTTGGGATACTGCATCACTCTGTATCCCCATTCTGAGTTAACGTTATGAACTTCCTGACTTGTAAGAATAGATAAAAACAGGGACTTCCGGGAAAATGGCGGCGTGAGCAGGGCAGCAGAAATCTCCTCCCAAAACGATATATATCTATGAAAATACAGCAAATACAACTATTCCTAAAAGAGAGACAAGAGTACACAGGAAAGCGCACAGCGGGCAGCTACACCTGAGAGGATTTGGCACCCCGCGAGGTGGGTAAGATACAGAGTTGTGACCCGGCGGGACTGAGCGCACCGCCACCCCAGTGCACAGGCAGGAGGAGAGGATTCAGAGCCGGGAGGGCGTGGAAGTACAGGCCTGCAAAATAACCAGCCCCGGTGATCTGCGCAGGTAGCGCTGACACACATGGCGCGGTATAGGGGAGATAGGAGAGACAGACAGTGCAAGATCTGAGGGGGGAATGCGCCAGGGTGCTTGCAGCCAGCTCCCAGGAAGGAAAAAAAAAAACGCGCGCTTTTTTCAGTGGTCTTAAAGAGACAGGAGCCCAGCGGAGGACCAGATCGCCCTGGCACACTCAACCCAGCAGGCTGGGAGTTCTGGGGAGTTTCGGACCCCTTAGATGGCGACTGGAAAAGGGTGGCCGCACTTAGACTTCCCACAGAGCTCAACAGCCTCCCATTTGTTCACACCCCGGCCAGAGGTATAAAGGGCCATGACTGCGGAATAAAGGAGCAACAGCGCCACCTACAGCATCACAGAATCTACTCCAGGGGGGCGTTTTTTTCTTCTCTTTCCTTTTTCTTTTCTTTCTTTCTTTTTTTTTTTTAAAGTCTTAAAGAGCCCACCTGATATACAAGGCAACTACCAGTGACAACTTCTAGAGCCATGAAAAGACAGAGGAATATGGCCCAGACTAAGATCAACCAGACAACCCCAGAGCGGGAGCCTGAAGGGATGGACATGCACAGTCTTCCTGAAAAGGAATTCAGAATTAAAGTCATAACCATGCTGATGGAACTACATAGAAATGTGCAAGAGCTGAGGGAGGAAGTGAGGGAAGTGAGGAAAGACAATGCAGAAATGAGACAAGCGATCAACAGGCTTAACAGCAGATTGGATGAGATGCAAGAGACTGTTAACAGAACAGAAATCAGAGAACAGGAATACAGAGAAGCTGAGGCAGAGAGGGATAAAAGGATCTCTAGGAATGGAAGAATATTAAGAGAACTGTGTCACCAATCCAAACAGAACAATATTCGCATTATAGGAGTACCAGAGGAAGAAGAGAGAGAAAAAGGGATAGAAAGTGTCTTTGAAGAAATAATTGCTGAAAACTTTCCCATGCTGGGGAAGGAAATAGTCTCGCAGTCCACGGAAGCCCACAGATCTCCCAACACAAGGGACCCAAGGAAGACAACACCAAGACACATAATAATTAAGATGGCAAAGGTCAAAGACAAAGACAGAGTATTAAAGGCAGCTAGAGAGAGAAAAAAGATCACCTACAAAGGAAAACCCATCAGACTATCATCAGACTTCTCAACAGAAACCTTACAGGCCAGAAGAGAATGGCATGATATATTTAACGTAATGAAACAGAAGGGCATCGAACCAAGAATTTGTATCCAGCACGATTATCATTTAAATATGACGGAGGGATTAAACAATTCCCAGACAAACGAAAGTTGAAAGAGTTTGCCTATCATAAATCACCACTACAGGATATCTTAAACGGACTGCTCTAGAGGGAAGCATCCCTAAGGCTAAAAAGATGTCACCAGAGAAAATAAAATCATAGCAAAGAAAGCAGACCATCCAAATACTAACGAAAGGCAGAGAATAAAACACCTAGTATATAAACAATGGTGGAGAAAGAGAAATACAGAAACATCACACAGTGTTTACAATAACTGAACAAGAAAGTTAAGTTAGATTCTTAGATAGTAAAGAAGCAACCCTTGAACCTTTGGTAACCACGAATCTAAAGCCAGCAATGGCAATAAGTACATATCTATCGATAATCACCCTAAATGTAAATGGACTGAATGCACCAATCAAAAGACACAGAGTAACAGAGTGGATAAAAAAGCAACACCCATCTATTTGCTGCTTACAAGAGACTCACCTCAAACCCAAACATATACACAGACTAAAACTGAAGGAATAGAAAAACATATTTCATGCAAACAAGAAGAAAAAAGCAGGTGTTGCAGTACTTGTATCAGACAAAATAGACTTAAAAACAAAGAAAGCAGCAAGAGATAAAGAAGGACATTATATAATGATAAAGGGGTCAGTCCAACAAGAAGATATAACCATTATAAATATATATGCACACAACACAGGAGCACAGGCATATGTGAAACAAATACTAACAGAATTAAAGGAGAAAATACACAGCAATGCATTCATTTTAGGAGACTTCAACACACCACTCACTCCAAAGGACAGATCAACCAGACAGAGAATAAGTAAAGACACAGAGGCACTGAACAACACACTAGAACAGATGGACCTAACAGATATCTACAGAACTCTGCACCCAAAAGCAGCAGGATACACATTCTTCGCAAGTGCACATGGAACATTTTCCAGAACAGACCACATACTAGGCCACAAAAAGAACCTCAGTAAATTCAAAAATATTGAAATCCTACCAACCAACTTCTCAGATCACAAAGGTATAAAACTACAGATAAATTTTAGAAAGAAATCAAAAAGGCTCACAAATACATGGAGACTTAACAACATTCTCCTAATTAATCAATGGGTTAACGACCAAATCAAAACAGAAATCAAAGAATATATGGAGACTAATGACAACAACACAAAGCCACAACTTCTGTGGGACACAGCAAAGGCAGTTCTAAGAGGAAAGTATATTGCAATCCAGGCCTATTTAAAGAAGGAAGAGCATTCCCAAATGAACAGTCTAAAGACACAATTATCGAAATTGGAAAAAGAAGAACAAATGAGGCCCAAAGTCACCAGAAGGAGAGACATAATAAAGATCAGAGAAGAAATAAATAAAATTGAGAAGAATAAAACAATGGAAAAAAATCAAGGAAACCAAGAGCTGGTTCTTTGAAAAAATAAACAAAATAGATAAACCTCTAGCCAGACTCATTAAGAGAAAAAGAGAATCTACACACATAAACAGAATCAGAAATGAGAAAGGAAAAATAACGATGGACCCCACGAAATACAAAGAATTCTAAGAGAATATTATGAGCATCTATATGCTAACAAGCTGGAAAACCTAGAAGAAATGGACTTCTTAGAAAAATACAACCTTCCAAGACTGACCAAGAAAGAAACAGAAAAACTAAACAGACCAATCACCAGCAACGAAATTGAATCGGTAATCAAAAAACTACCCAAAAACAAAATCCCCAGACCTGATGGATTCACCTCTGAATTCTACCAGACATATAGAGAAGAAATAACACCCATTTTCCTTAAAGTTTTCCAAAAAATAGAAGAGGAGGGAATACTTTCAAACTCATTCTATAAAGCCAGCATCACTCTAATACCAAAACGGGCAAAGACCTCACCTAAAAAGAAAATTACAGACCAATATCCCTGATGAACGTAGATGCAAAAATACTCAACAAAATATTATCAAACCGAATTCAAAAATACATCAAGAGGATCATACACCATGTTCAAGTGAGACTCATCCCAGGGATGCAAGGATGGTACATTCGAAAATCCATCAACATCATCCACCAGATCAACAAAAAGAAGAGCAAAATCCACATGATCATCTCCATAGATGCTGAAAAAGCATTTGACAAAATTCAGCATTCATTCATGATTAAAACTCTCAACAAAATGGGTATAGATGGCAAGTACATCAACATCATAAAGGCCATATATGACAAACCCACAGCTAACATCATACTTAACAGCGAGAAGCTGAAAGCTTTTCATCTAAGATCGGGAACAAGACAGGGGTGCCCACTCTCTCCACTGTTATTCAACATAGTACTGGAGGTCCTAGCCATGGCAATCAGACAAAACAAAGATATACAAGGCATCCAGATTAGGAAAGAATAAGTCAAATTGTCACTATTTGCAGATGACATGATACTGTACATAAAAAACCCTAAAGACTCCACTCAAAACTACTAGTACTAATATCTGAATACAGCAAAGTTGCAAGATACAAAATTAACACACAGAAATCTGTTGCTTTCCTATACACTAATGATGAACTAACAGAAAGAGAAATCAGAAAAACAATTCCATTCACAGTTACATCAAAAAGAATAAAATACCTAGGAATAAACGTAACGAAGAAAGTGAAAGACCTGTACTCTGAAAACTACAAGACACTCCTAAGAGAAAGTAAAGAGGACACTAACAAATGGAAATGCATTCCACGCTCTTGGCTAGGAAGAATAAATATTGTCAAAATGGCTATACTACCTAAAGCAATCTACAGATTCAACGCAATCCCTATCAAACTACCAACAGCTTTCTTCAATGAACTGAAACAAATAATTCTAAAATTCATATGGAACCACAAAAGACCCCAAATAGCCAAAGCAATCCTGAGAAGGAGGAATCAAGCAGGGGGATTTACGCTCCCTGACTTCAAGCTCTACTACAAAGCCACAGTAATCAAGACAATTTGGTATTGGCACAAAAACAGACCCACAGACCAGTGGAACAGAATAGAAAATCCAAACATTAACCCAAACACCTACAGTCAATTAATATTTGATAAAGGAGCCTTGGCTATACAATGGGGAGATGACAGCCTCTTCAGCAGCTGGTGTTGGAAAAAATGGACAGCTACATGTAAGAGAATGGAAGTGGATTACTGTCTAGCCCCATACACAAAGGTAAACTCAAGGTGGATCAAAGACCTGAATGTAAGTCATGAAACCATAAAACTCTTAGAAAAAAACATAGGCAAAAATCTCTTGGACATAAACATGATTGACTTCTTCATAAACATATCTCCCCGGGTAAGGGAAACAAAAGCAAAAATGAACAATTGGGACTATATCAAGCTGTAAACCCTCTGTACAGCAAAGGACACCATCAGTAGAACAAAAAGACATCCTACAGTATGGGAGAATATATTCATAAATGATGTATCTGATAAGGGGTTGACATCCAAAATCTATAAAGAACTCACGCACCTTAACAAACAAAAAGCAAAGAATCCAATTAAGAAATGGGCAAAGGACATGAATAGACACTTCTCCAAAGAAGAAATTCAGATGGCTAACAGGCACATGAAAAGATGCTCCACATCACTAATCATCAAGAAATGCAGATTAAAACCACAATGAGATATCACCTCACACCAGGGAGGATGGCCAACATCTAAAACACAAACAACAACAAATGTTGGCGAGGATGTGGAGTAAAGGGAACCCTCCTACACTGCTGGTGGGAATGCAAATTAGTTCAACCATTGTGGAAAGCAGTATGGAGGTTCCTCAAAAAACTCAAAATAGAAATACCATTCGACCCAGAAATTCCACTCATAGGAATTTACCCTAAGACTGCAGCAGCCCAGTTTGAAAAAGACATATGCATCCCTATGTTTATCGCAGCATTATTTACAATAGCCAAGAAATGGAAGCAACCTAAGTGTCCATCAGTAGATGAATGGATGAAGAAGATGTGGTACATATACACAATGGTATATTATTCAGCCATAAGAAGAATACAAATCCTACCATTTGCAGCAACATGGATGGAGCTAGAGTGTATTAAGCTCAGTGAAATAAGCCAAGCCGAAAAAGACAAGTATCAAATGATTTCACTCATTTGTGGAGTATAAGAACAAAGAAAAAAACTGTAGGAACAAAACAGCAGCAGACTCACAGAACCCAAGAATGGACTAATAGTTACCAAAGGGAAAGGGACTGGGGAAGATGGATGGGAAGGGAGGGATAACAGGGTAAAAGACGCATTACGATTAGCAGACGTAAGGTGGGGGGGAGCATGGGGAAGGCTGTATAACTCAGAGAAGACTAGTAGTGATTCTATAGCATCTCACTACACTGATGGACAGTGACTGTAATGGGGTTGGTGGGGGGGACCTGATGAAGGGGGTAGTTTAATCACCATAATATTGCACATGTAATTGTAGATTAATGATACCAAAATAAATTATATAAAAAAAGGAATAGATAAAAACAGTATGATTGTTTTTCAAAAAATGAAAAATAGTATTAGCATATGATCCAGACATTCCATTTCTGGGAATAAACACAAAGGAAGTGAAAGCAGGGACACAAACAGGAATGTATATATCCATGTTTATAGCAGCATTACTCACCACCTCCAAAAGGTGAAATAAATCCAAATGTCCATTGACAGATGAATGGATAAATAGTATGTGGTCCATATATACAATGGATTAGTATTCAGCCGTAAAAAGGAAGGATATTTTGACACATCCAAACAAGGATAGACTTTGAAGGCAATATCCTAGACGATGTAAGTCAGTCACAAAGGACTGTGTGATCCATTCAGACAAGGCACTTAGAGTACCTCAAACCATATAGACACAAAGTAAAATGGAGGTTGCTAGGGGCTGAGGGGCAGGGAAGAGTGGGGAGTTAGTGTTCAAATAGGTAGAGTTTCAGTTTGGCAAGATGGAAAATGTGCTGGAGATAAAGAACAGTGATGGTTGTATAACAATACAAATGTATTTAGTGCCACTGAACTGGACACTTAAAGATGGCTGAAATGGTCAGTTTTCTGAAATGTATATTTTGTCACAAAATATTTCTTAAATGAAAAAAAGGATAGAAATATACGTTTGGAGGATTCAAGATGGTGACATGAGAGGTGAGACAGAGAACTCCTCCCAAAACCACAGTGAGAAAATATAGTTAATACAACTAACCCTAAAATAGCAACAGGAAAGAAGGCTGCACCAGACTGCATACAGACCTCACGAACAGAGCAAACCTCACGAAACAGGGAACCAGCTCCACTCCCCTACGACTCCCAACCTCTCTAGGGGCTGAGCGGCTCCAGACACTGGAGCTTCTGGACACTAGGGGGCAGCACACAGAAATATGAAACGTCAAAAGAATATGGCTCAGACCAAAATCTCACAAACCCCAGAAAAAGGGCCAAATGAAGCTGAATTCACCAATCTTCCTGAAAGAGAGTTCAAAATAAAAATCACAAACATGCTTATGGAGGTACAGAACAATATTCAAGAACTCAGGAATGAATTTAAGATGGAGATTCTATCATTAAGAAATACCATATCTGAAATGCAACATACAATGGAGGGATTTAAAAGCAGATTAGATATAGTAGAAGCGATGGTAAATGGAATAGAAATTAGAGAAGAGGAATACAAAGAAGCTGAGGCACAGAGAGAAAAAAGAACCTCTAAGAATGAAAGAATATTGAGAGAACTGTGTGATCAATCCAAATGGAACAATATTCACATAATAGGGGTACCAGAAGAAGAAGAGAGAGAAAAAGGGATAGAAAGTGTTATTGAGGAGGTAATTGCTGAAAACTCCCCCAATCTGGGGAAGGAAATGGTTTCTCAAGCCATGGAGGTGCACAGATCTCCCAACACAAGGGACCCAAGGAAGACAATATCAAGACATACAATAATTAAAATGGCAAAGATCAAGGATAAAGACTTTTAAAAGAAGCTAGAGAGAGAAAAAAGATCACATACAAAGGAAAACCCATCAGGCTACCATCAGATTTCTCAAGAGAAACCTTACAGGACAAAAGGGAGTGGCATGATATATTTAATGCAATGAAGCAGAAGGGCCTTGAACCAAGAATACTCTACCTGGAAAAGTTATCATTTAAATTTGAAGGAGGGATTAAACAATTTTCAGATAAACAAAAGCTGAGAGAATTTACTTCCCACAAACCACCTCTACAGTGCATTTTGGTGGGACTCCTATAGATGGAAGTATTCCTAAGGCTAAAAAGATGTCACCCAAGAGATAAACAAAGAGTACAGAATATGATTCATAACATACAAAGAATGGAGAAGGAAGAAAAAGGAGGAAAAAAAAGAATCTTTAGGTTGTGTTTGTAATAGCATACGAAATAATGTTGCTCATGTAATTGTACATTAATAATACCAAAAAAAAAAGAAATATACTGTGTTTCTAGATGAGTGCTCAGATATGTGGAGAATAGTGCATGTGAATGCTGGTCACAGAAGTGGATTATGCTAGTTATCAAATTTGTCCCCTCTCAGCTCCAAATTCACTCGTTTTACTTGTGCTGAAAACATCAATGTGGTCCTACGCACTTCCTTTCCCAGCTGGCATGGTGTTTGGCTGTCTCAGAAGAGGGCACAGAAGAGACATTCCAGGAGGAAGAGTTTTGAGGCTGGGTCCCCAGGGTATGCAGCTGGCAGACTCCCACAGCACGAGCAGTTCCTGCTTACACAGAGGCCACAGCACTCAGCAACGGGCAGCTTCCCCTGGCATTGCCTCCCACCCCATTCCTGCCCAAGGGGTTTACAGTGAGACACTTCCCCACAAACAGCTTTCCCAGCACCCTAGAGCAGGGGTGGCAAACTTTATCTTAAAGGGCTAATAATACATATTTTAGACTAGCAGTGTATCTGGTCTCTGCTGCAACCACCCAACTTGCTGCAAGGGGCCATAAGCAATGTGTAAGCAGATGGGTGTGACTACGTTCCAGGAAGAAATTTATTGACTAAAACAGGTGTCCAGCCCAAGTGCCACAGTTGGCTAACTCTTATTCCAGAGGACAGATTTCCAGCAAGTTCCTGAGGGTGGATTTCCAAAAAGTTATGTCAGAATAGTTTCTAGTCATTCAGGAAATGGTCCTTTCCTGCTTCTATGAAATGATCTGCTAATTGGCAAGCCAGGGTCCTCATGCAAATGGCTGTATACCTGGGGTGGAAAGTGAAATGGAATCATTCATAATACTCTTCTAGGGTTCTCTTAAAAATCAGGAAGCACACAAGCTCTGATACTTCTAATCTCAGAATATTACCTAATGTAGATACAATATTTTCGCTACTTTTTGTTTCCTGGCAAATTAATAAATTAACCAGTTCATTTGTGGACTATCTTGGAAATCAAATGCCATCTTCTAAAAAGAAAGAAATCTTAATTTTTAAAATTAGATTTTAAGACTACAATGTTTTTCTTTATACTACAGATTGCTTAATTATGCATTTCAAAAAGAGTGTTTTTCTTTTCTTTCCACCTAGAGCCAGCCACTCTCTCTTTCAGCCATTAAAATCTCTTGCATGGGTTCGTGCCTCCCTGAGTTATTTCAGGGTAGGAAGGGTCACGACGAGATAACCCTTTCAATGGTGCCATGACTCGGATTGAGGCTCTCCCATTGACCTTGCTCTTCCTCCAGGAACTTGAGCTGCCTTGGGAGCCCTCACTCGCCGATCCTCCTTCAAGAACCCACCTTCCACCTCCCTGGTGGCTCGATCTCCAGCTCAACACCGGCCTCTGATTTGTTACTCCTCCAGGACTATCAAAGCCTTCTCATGAAGAATAACGAAACCAGCCATGATGACATCACGGATTATCTCAAGATGCTCGCCCTTCCAACTCTACAACAATGGCCTCTCCAACCCTAGAATCTGCACCCCCTTCCAGAAGGAAGTAGCTGGAGAATGAGATTCTGTGCCCAGTTCCCCAGAGGCCCCTATTAAGAAAAGAAAAAGATGGGAATGAAGAAAAATTCTGATGTGCTAAGACACATCACCCCTTAAGATCGAACCACCAACAGCCAGATGATCATACCACCATCTTAAGATCCAATCACCAACTCCCCGTAGCAGAACACACGGTAACCCTACTCCTTAAAAACGTGCTTCCTCACCCACGAGCTGCTGCTCTCCGCCTAAAGACAGCCACTCTCTCTTTCATCCATTAAAATCTCTTGCATGGGAAAAAAAAAGTGTTTTTCTTAAAGATTAGCAAATTTCAAGGAAACAATTAATGAATATGCATCAACTCTTTTAAAATGTCTCAAAATTTTAGTTAGGTACTGGGAAGCCAGAGAATGGTTTTAGGAACTGTGACATCTGAGGAAGAAGAGTTTCACAAGCAATTAGCAAAAATTTTAATAAAATCACTTAAGTTTGGTAACCTTTACTATCTCCTACATGCAGATACTCTTGCAAACAGCCCTTAGATACTGTTATTTATTTCATTTGTCTTCACCCCATGTGCTGCCTCTCATCTCAATTTTATAGATGAGGAAACTAAAACTCAAGAGTGTTTAAATAGCTTGCACTAAGTCACAAGGCTAAACACGTGAGGCGCTGGGATTCAAGCCCAGGTGTATAATGCCAATCTGATGTACTTTCCACTCCTACCAACCATTACAGGCAACTGTATTGGTGTTATAGCTGATGATTATGGCCTATCCTGGGACTTAGTGAGGCTGATTCTCCTGGGTGGAAGTTATGACCTAGGAGCAAAAGGAAGCTGGTCATTTGGGGAAACATTAAATTCTTTATGTAAGAATAAATTAGTATAAACGTATTAAGCAAGAAACTATACACAGCTTCTAAAAGCAGGGTTCTAAAAATTGATGCTTCTTCAGAGGAAAATTTTGAGAAAAGTAGGTATCTGCTTTCTTGGAAATATTCTTTTCTATAAATAATAATAATAGAATTAGCCCCCATGTTAGTCTTTTGGGGAAGAAACAAAGATTTTATACCCTCTGAACCATCTCTACATACTGTTGTGTTCCTGTACGAATCACTATCAGTTCCTGTTAGGTAAAAAGACTTCACAAGAATTAGGAAAATGTTATCATATTTTAAGCCTTTTAAATATGCTGTTGTCATAATTCAGATTTACAAAGCATGGCTGCATTGAAAGAATGTCCTTGGGAATAATTTGACCACCAAATGCTCTCAAACTAAGAGGAGATGCAACCCTGCTGGGGCCGTCCCAGGGAGAATCCAGGCTCTCCAGCCACTCTGCCCATTTGTCTAAAACACTAAACGTGTTTCTATTGAAAGTGTGCTTTTAAAAAACCCAGTAAAACTCAGCCCAAACTACATTTAAACAGGAGATTGCCCTTTCTCAGTGAAACTTCACTATTACAGGATGTTGAAAATGACCACGGTGATATGTAATTGCCAGGTCATAATGGTACCCCAGGGTAAGCACAGTGAAATCAGGTGTGGTATGGTACCACACCAGCTGTGAGGTCCAAGGCATCATTTCCTTCAGTCTTATTTTAGAATTGTGCAATGTCCTCTTACAGTTTTCATGAATGGTGTTCTCCCTCAAGATTATTTTAAGCCAACACAACAGTCTTAACCACTCTTGTTAAAATTATGGATAACTACTAGAGGATTACCTGACACCCAAAACAGTCTGAGTGATCCAAATATGAATGAAGGAAAAGTACTAATAGCAAATTAGACAAAATCATACATATTTAAATACTCTTTTACATTTATTTTTCTACTGACATAGGTCAGGACCAAATGCTTGCCAGTGGATCAAGATTTCAGTATCATTTTTACTCTGATATTGCCCCTAAATGGGTTTAAAGAAATGCCATTACGTAGTCCATAAAGAATTAATATGGGAAGAAGATGCTAGTTTTTGATTTGTGAACTCAGTTCAAGTCAAATATGGGGAAGTGATGAAGATTCATCAATTTAGCAATCTGATGAATCTTTCTGGGATTTCGTTGGAGACAAGGTTTGAAGCAAAAAGAATAATATAGTATGTTCTCAAGGCATCCTGGTTGTTTCCTAGCTGAGCAGTGCCCAGAGTATGAAATGAGAATATCAGTGTCTCCCCTAGACTCATGCAGATGCCAAACAGTTGTAAATATATAAACAATATTAAGGGAAGAGGATCCCTGAACAGAGTTGTTTTGGAAAAAGAAACAGAAGCTTTCAAGAGCAAAGAACACTTACTCTAAAATGTAAGAATATCACAAATCAAATAAAGATTATAAAATTATTATATTGTATTCCTTACCATAAAATAAAACCTATAAATAATGGTTAATGTCCAAATGAAAGCAGATCTCAAACTACCATAACACATCAGAATAAGAAGACTCTGTCATTCTATCTCCCCCGCCCTGTGGGCACCTGCCAGTTCCTGGGTTTTAGCCAAGCATGTTAGGGCAGAGACAGGTGGGAGGTGGGAATCAAACCACCAGAGGCTAGAACTCTAGAAGGCAGATTTCCTCAGTGAGTGAGTCAGAAGGAAGGGAATCGCACAAGCACAGAGACACCGGGCCTGGGCTGCAGATGGGCGCCCAGGAAACAGGAACAGCAGCAGCATGTGAGCCCCTGCAGATAGGAGTGGGGAATCCACACCACCACTGACTGGGGCCTAAGAAACCTCCGTCTAAATTCTAAGGTGTCTCCAGAAAGGTAGTGCCCCAAGGACATGACAAACCAAATGCCAATCCTCTCTGAGAAATGTTTTAACTTTAACTTTGAGGAATTCCTATAGTCAGAGCCCTAAAGAACATCAGCTCAAAATTGGGAAACACCAAAAATGGGGTTAAAGTAAGCAAGTATAAGTGAAGTCAGCAAATAAAAAGACAGCTGACTCAGAACAACAACTGAAGACTGAAATGATGAGTACAGAATGTTAAATGGGTAAGTATAATATGTTTAAAGAAGGAAATGAGGAAAGTATATAATACAAAGAAAAGACAGTCAAAATTCACCAGGTGGACGTAACCTATAACCAAATAAAATTTCTAGAAATGAAAAATGTATTCAATAAATATGAACTCATGGCAGATTATACATGCCTGAAAAAAAATTAAAAACAAATGAGGAAGTTTGGGGAAGACGGAGGAATAAGAGGTCACTGTGATGACCTCCCATATACACACCAAGGCAGCAACTACATGTAATACAAGCAACTCTGAAAAGGACCTGAAGACTACAGAACAGACCTTCCAGAGCTAAGGACAAAGAGAGGGCCACACTGAGCAAGGTCAAGGGGCAGAGCCACAGGTGGGATCCAAACCCTCCCCCCATTCCAGCCCCTAAGTGGGACCAGAGTGGGGAGGGCGCAAACTCCACACACACAGCACACTAACACTACAAGTGTCCCCTTTGGCACTGCTTTAGCTGCATCTCACAGATTTTATTCAGTATGTTATGATTTCAGTTACATTCACTTCAATGTATTTTTTATTTCTCTAGAGACTTCTTCTTTGATAGATGGATTATTTAGTAGTATGTTGTTTAATTTCTAAGTGCTTCAATGTTTTCCTGTTATCTTTCTGTTATTCATTTCAAGTTTCTTTCCGTTATGGTGAGAACATCCTCTGTATGATATGAATTATTACAAATGTGTTGAGTTGCTCTGTGACCTAATATATTGTCAGTGTTCATGAATGTTCCATGTGTGTTTGAAAACAATATGTATTCTAATTTTATTGGATGGAATATTATAAATAATTCAATAGATCCTAAAATTAATGGCCCTGTTCAGTTCTTCCTATTCTTGATGGCTTTTATCTGTGGTTACATCAATTACTAAGGGAAGGGGTTATAAATCCGTACGAATAAAAGTTGATTTCTCTATTTTCTCCATTCACTCCTTCCAGGTTTCACTTCATTATTTTGCAGCTCTGTTTTTTGGTGCATGCACATTTAAGATTGTGATGTCTTCTTAGTGAATTGACCTTTTTATCATTTTATAATGTCCCTTTGTCCCTGGTAATTTTATTTATTCTGACAATAATTTTTTCTTAGAGTAATATAATGCAGTTAATTTTATTTATTATTTTACTTAAGGAAGAAATGATTTTAAAAATTAATATAATAATCTCTTTTTAATATAATCATTCCAGCTTTCTTTTGATAAGTTCTTACATAGTATATAGTTTCCTATCTTTTAACCTCCCTGTGTCATTATATATAAAGTGGGTTTCTTATACACAGCATATAGTTAAGTCTTTTTAATTTATCAATTCTACCAACTTCTATTTCTTACTTATTAGTATGTTAGGGTCTAAGTCTGCCATTTTAATAGTTATTTTGTTTGTCCTCTCTGTCTACCCTTCCTGCTTCCCCTTTACTATTTTCCTATAAGTTACTGGAACATGTTAGTATTCCATTTTGATTTATAGTAGCTTAACTATATGCTTTGTGTTGTATTTTTAATAATTGCTCTAGAGATTACAATATACATACATAATAAATTAGTCTACTAGTATCAACATTTTACCACGAAGTGGAATGCAGATACCTTACCACAAGTAATGTCCCTTTCCTTCCCATCTGAGATACAGTTTCTTAAATACAACTTCTATATACATTGAGAAGTACAGCAATGTTGTAATTTTTGCTTTCTACCAAACACAATTTTTAAAACTTCAGGGAATTTATCTGCCCTTCCACAGCTTTCTTCATTCCTAATGTTCCATGTGTCCTTCCATTATCTCTTCCTTTGTGCCTGATGAACTTCCTTTATAGTCATTATTTTAGAATCAGTCTGCTAGCAACTCATTTTCTTAGTTTTCTATCATCTGAAAATGTGTTTATTTCTCTTCTGTTCTTGAAGTATACATTTCCTGGTTGGGGTATATCAGTATTGGAGTAACATTGGTTTTTTTTCTTCCAGCAGCAGTTGAAAAATTTTGGGCCACTTCCTCCTACCTTCCATAGTTTCTGGTGAGAAATCTGCTGCCATTCAAATTGCCGTTTCCTAATCATAATGTGTGATTTTCCTTTCAAGATTTTTCCTTTGGCTTCAATTTTCAGAAGTTTAACTACAATGTGCCTGGGTATGGATTTCTTTATGTTTATCCTCCTTGAGGTTCACTCAGCTTCTTGACTGTAGGCTTATGTCCTTTTGCCAAATTTGGGGAGATTTAAGCCATTATTTCTTCAAATTTTTTTTTAGTTCCACACCCTGTCCCTTCTATCTAGTAGCTGATGCCTCAAATGTTAAGTCTTATGTTACTGTTCACAGGTCTCTGAGGCTAAATTCACATTTTTAAGTTATTTCCTCTCCATTATTTAGATTGTTAATGTTTATTAATCCATCTTCAAGTTTACTAATTCTTTTCTCTGTGCTTTCCACCATTCTGATATTTAGCCTATCCAGTCACTTTTAAGTTTCAGTTATTAAATTTTTTAGTTCTAAAATTTTCATTTCATTCATTATATTTTCTACTTCTTTTCTGAAGTTTCCTGATTTCTTTTGTTTCAAGAGTGTAACTGCCCCTGGAGCAATTTTACAAAACCTACTTTAAAATCTTTACTAATGATTCCAACATCTGTGTCATTTCAAAGTTGACATTTGTTAGTTGTTTTTCCACAATTAGAGTTGATATTTTCCTGATTTTTCATATGACAAGTGATTAGGGCCCACTGCTGACATTTTAAGTGTTACACTATTTATTATACTCTGATTCTTATTAAAATCTTCTGTTTTAGCAGGTGGTCAAGTTGTTTAGATTCAGAATGCAATCCAATCCCAGGCTGACTTTTATAGGCTGGTTTTAGTTTATAAAGCCTTCCCAATGCTCTTATGGTTTTCCCCATTTGTGTGTCACCCAGATGACAGACTTCATTCCACTTCATTCCAGCCCATCCTTCAATGGGCTTGATAGGGGAAAGCACTGCCTCATTTAAGCAAGGCAAAGATGGAAAAAAGATTCTGTCCACAGGGTGTACTTAAAGGGTACTGCTTCATTAATGGTGAGTGTGGGAGGTGGTGGCGAGCAGGAGTCAAGAGTCCTGCCTACTGGACTGGGGAGGGCACCATCTCACTACTATGGAGGAGTGGAAATCAGGAGCTCCACCACAGGCTTGTCTGCACAGGAATGCTTCTTTCTCACTTCAGAGCATGCGAGGAAATCAGAGTTTTGCCCATAGAATTCTGCAGGATTAAAGGTACAACCTTGTTATGCTGGGTACCTGTGGAAGCCAGAGTCCCACCCTAGGCTCTGCTGTAACCACTGGTGGGGTGGAAGTCAGGTTCAGGTTCTCCCTACAGGCTCCACTGAAGAGGAGCACTGTCTCATTGCTGTAGGGCAATGAAGTCACAGGCTCCCCTGGAAAGGGACATCTCCTTGCTACTAAAGGTGGGGGGATGAGTGTGTGTGAGACAGAGTTCTGGCCACAGATTCTGCTGCTGTGATGCCCGCTGGGGTGGGAGGGGATGCAGCTTTTACTGTGATATCCTCCTAGAGAACAGGCAGGATAGTTATGGTTCCTATCTTGTCATCCTTTTCCCAGAGAAAGCAGGCTTTCCTTGGCACTATTTTTTTTTTGTCTGCACCCATCAGCATTTCCAGGTGGTGGGCTTCTCTAGAGCCCAGGCCAAGATACATGGGAAGCAAGAAAAAACAACAGGGAACTCATGAAACCTGTGAGTCCCAAGGTCCCTGATCAGTCCACCTGCTTTTCCCCAACTTTCAGATTTTTCTGGTAGGTGGTTTATGGGTTTTGTCCAGTATTTTTGTCATAGTTGGTAGGAGTAAAAGATAATGTGTTTACTCCATCTTGTTCAGAACCCAAATTCCGTCACTTATTTTTAGTCTATGTTTTATGTGTCCTATTACCCTCTACCCACTAAGTTTCCAGAGGTTATGGACTGGGTGGGTTTTTATGAATCTTTCTATTAAGTATTGGCCTACTAAAAGTGTCATATATGGCATATCCTTTAAGCTTAGTAGCTATAAGAAACTGTTGACTAAATTCAATTTAAACCAAACCAGTCAAGGAAACTTCAAACTTATCCAAGTTTGGGCTTTAAGAAGTCTAGCTTCCTACAAGTAGTGACTCCATAGCATCTTACTATGCTGGTAGACAGTGACTGCAATGGGGTGGGGGTGGGAGGGACTTAATAATATGGTTGAATGTTGAAACCACAATGTTGCTTATGTGAAAACTTCATAAGATTGTATATCAATGATACCTTAATTAAAAAAAAACTTCCAAAAGAAACAGAAACTGTTGATACAACTTCTTGGCCTTGACTCACCATTAGATTCACAATGTAACCCAATTTTCTTCATTCATTCAATAAACATCTGTTTTACGAAAGCTTCTAGATTTACAGCAATTAGTAATATAACTAAAATCCTTGGTGTTAGGGAACTTAATTTCTACTGACTGGCATAGGGTGGAGGGACTGCAGGCAAATGAATAATGTGTTCTCTTCAAGTTGGACAAAATTCAATCTATGTTTCAGCTAATATTAGGTATATATATTTGAAAAACTGCAAAAATTCAGAAATTTAAAAATTTGCCTTTGGCATAGGTAAGATAAATTTTTTCACTAGGTACAATGGAATTTTAATGATTTAGTAAACTAGTTAACAACTACTTACCACATAGAGCTGTTTCCACAGACTCGCCCATTCTTGTAGCGTTGCTGTAACCTCAGTCACAATAGAATCTTCAAGCGGAACCACAGTTTCATACTGCCTAGAACCAGAGCCACAACAAACAGCAACATTATTGTTGATAAAATACCAGAATAATGTCTATGGTCCTTTTCAACATGTGTAACCCAAATTTTAAATTCATGCAAATATAGAGGTACATCTAATTAGTTGAAGACCTTTCTGGAGTAGTATACTGCAACAGTGTAACTGATCTGAATTAGTGTAAAAACATTAGGGTTTTGCTACATAAATCCTCAAATTTACTTTTAGAAATACTGTCTTTAAGAAAGACTTTTTAAAAGAGAGGCTTTACGCTTTTTTTCTTTAAGGAAGGTCCATAGCACTACACAAGTATTGCTTAATTTTTCAAACTGCGTCAACATTTATGAGTAATGCAAATTAGCTCATGCTCTTAATATAAAATACTGATAGAAATGGATTTGTGGAGTGACCTAAACACTGGGTTTTGAAGTTTTATAAGCACTCCCTTATATTGGTATTGCACTTTCAAAGAAACTAGTGTCAGTCAAGGAATTATGTGTCTGTGAGAG
The DNA here is from genome assembly GCA_029783875.1 of Phataginus tricuspis. Taxonomy (NCBI): domain Eukaryota; kingdom Metazoa; phylum Chordata; class Mammalia; order Pholidota; family Manidae; genus Phataginus; species Phataginus tricuspis. The sequence continues at coordinate 110,996,607 of JAQQAC010002837.1, forward strand.
AATTTTGATCCTGGAAACAGAGGCACTGGTTCTCTCAGCCCACATCAAAAGCAACATCCAGTATGGTGCCAGCCCCTGTCCTAACTGCCAAGGATTTATCAGTAGACAAAAATGGGCAGATTCTCTACATTCAGAGAGTTCTTATTCTGGATTGGGAATCAGACAGACAAATGTTCACAACAAATAGACACAGATAGTGATGAATCTAAGAAGGAAATTAAAGTGTACAATCAGAGGTTTTAGTTAGGGGATGTAATTTAAGAAGAGAGATCAGTGAAGTCTTCTCTGAAGAAGTGGCAAGGCCCAAAAGATGCAAAAAGGTCATGACAAAAAAGTGTGTGGGGAGGGAGAGGACCAGATGTGATGTCATCTGCAGTAGAAACAATACACAAGAAGTCACTGAGATGGAAATGAACTTCACGGATCCAAGAATTTCAAGAAGGCTGGTGCAGCTGAGGCCAGCTCTCACAGGGCCTTTTCAAATGACACTGAATTTTACAGATCATAATACAAGTAAAATGAATGAGAAGTTACTGAAAGGCTGTTAAAAGTAGGGGCATGACTTGGTAATATTTATACAGTGTCCCTGCCAATTCTGAGGGATAATAAAATATTTTCTGGGACTAAAGACTTTATATACTGATACGCTGCAGTGATCAGAACTCATATTCTGATTTGTCAGCCAAAGACAACATCATGCCCTTGGAAACAGCAAAAGAAAATCAATTTCATAAAATTAGCATTAAGTATAATTTCTTTATAGAGGAAAGTAGTTGAAAAACCACCAACTGTGTTTAAACATAACTCAGTACACTAATCCTGAGCATCAATGAATATATGTTGACTGTTTTATAACTTTATTGTTTTGTTTTGTGATTTATTCCATCCAATAAAAAGAATAGTCTTAAAATGATGTGAGAGCACTACCCATATTCATCATATGTATCAGCTGATTAAAAGCTTTCATCAAGGGCTTGTTAAGAGTAAAATGTGTTGCAACAACATGGATGGAGCTGGAGGGTATTATGCTCAGTGAAATAAGCCAGGCCGAAAAAGACAAGTACCAAATGATCTCACTCATATGTGGAGTATAA
>JAQQAC010002837.1:111007711-111056525 GCA_029783875.1 Phataginus tricuspis
TTTTTTTTTTAGATTCCACATGTAAGTGAAGTCATATAGCAAACCACAATGAGATATCACGTTACCCAGTCAGAATGGCTAGTATCAAAAAGACAAGAAATAACATGCTGGCATGGATATGGAGAAAAGGTAACTCTTGTACACTATTGGTAGGGATGTAAACTGGTGCAGCCATTAAGGAAAGGAGTATGGAGGTTCCTCAAAATAATAAAAATAGAAATACCATATGGCCCATTTCTGGGAAATTACCCATAGGAAACAAAATCACTAATTCAAAAAACTATATGCACTCCTATGTTTATTACATTATTTACAATGGTCAAGACATGGAAGCAACCTAAGTGTCCTCAAAAGATGAACAAAGATGATATTGTGTGTGTGTGTGTGTGTGTGTGTGTGTATACAAAAATACAGTGGAGTATTACTCAGCCATAAAAAGAATGAAATCTTGCCATTTGCAACACCATGGATGGACCTAGAGGGTATGGTGCTAACTCAGAGAGAGAAGGAAAATTACCATAATTACCATAATTTTTTAAATGACAAGAAATACTCACAGAGTGAAAAAAACTCAACAAGAGGATACAGGCTAGACAGAATTTGGTTTCCAAATTTTGGGTTGGTTTCCATTTGCATAGAGTATCTTTTTCCATTCCTTCATTTTGAGCCTATGTTTATCCTTAAAGGTGTAGTAAGTCTCTTGTAGGCAGCATACAGTGGCTCTTGTTTTACAATCCATTCAGACACTCTGGCATTTGATGCAAATTTTAGTCCATTTTCATTTAACAGGAGTTATTGATAGGTAATGACTTACTAAAGCTATTTTATTAATCCTTTTCTGGCTGTTGGATAGTTTCTTTGTTACTTTCTTCCTCTCTTGTCTTCCTTCATGATCTGATTAATTGTTTTAGAGGTATGCTTTGATTCTTTTCTCTTTATCTTCTGTGTATCTACTATAGGTATTTTAAGTTAAAGTTGTAAGTCTCTTTTAGAATGAAAACTACCTAACATCAATCCCACATAAAAACTCTATACTTTTACTCCCCCTGCTACATTTTTTATGTTTTTGATGTTACCATTTATATTTTTATATTGCATATCCATTAACAAATTATTGTAGCCATCATTATTTTTAATACTTTTGTCTTTTCAGCTTTATACTAGAGTTAAAAATGTTTTACACACAAATGCAGTATTAGAATATTCTGAACTTGACTATATGCTTACCTTTCCACTGTGTTTTATACTTTCTTAAGTTTTCATGTTATTAATTAGCATCCTTTCATCTTAGCTTGAAGAACACACTTTAGTATTGCTTGTAAAGCAGATCTAGTAGTGATGACCTCAGTTAGTTTTCCTGGGAAAGTATGTCTCCTTATCTGAAAGACAGCTTTGCAGGTAAAGTATTCTTAGTTGACTGTTTTTTCTTTCAACACTACAAATATATTGTCCCACTCACTCCTGGGTTGTTAGGTTTCTTCTGAGAAATTGCTGATAGCTTTATGGACCTTCCCTCGTATGTGACTACTCTTTTTACCTTGCCACTTTCAAAATTCTCTTGTTTTTAACTCTTTTTTTCTGTTTTTAAATTTTAATAGTTTGACATAATATACCTCTGAGGAGTCTTTTTGGTTGAACCTGTTTAGGGAACTTTTAGTTTCATGTACCTGGATGTCCATCTCTCCCCTCAGGTTTCAGGAGTTTCCAGCCATCTCCTTAAATTAGTTTTCTGTCCTTTTCTCTCTCTCTCTCCTCGTGCTGGGACTACCATAATGCATTTACTGGTTCTGTTGATGGTATCCTAAAGTCCCACAGGTTTTTTCATTCACTTTTTGTTTTTCTCTTCTGGCTGGATACTTTCAAATGCCTTGTCTTTTGAGTTCAAAGATTCTTTCTTCTGTTTGATCAAGTCTGTTGTCGACACTCTCTATTATATTTTTCACCTCATTCATTGTATTCTTCAGTTCCGGAATTTCTCTTGGCTCTTTTTTTGATTTCTATCTCTGCTAAACTTTCCATTTTGTTCATATATTCTATTCCTGACTTTGTCATCCATCTCCATTCCCTTGTACCCACTGAGCTTCTTATACTTAATGCCTTTTCCGGCAATTCACTGATCTCCATTTCTTTCAGGATAATTAATGGAAAATTAATGTGTTCCTCTGGTGGTATCATGTTTCCTTATTTTTTCTTACTCCTTGAAGTCTTGCACTGCTGTCTTATTCAAAGGAGTCACCTCTTTTACTGACTGTTCTCAGGAGAAAAACACCTTTACTAGTCAGCCCAGGTAGGAATTCTGAGGCTCTCTGACCTTTTCTTTCCTTTCTTTTTTATAATTTATTTTGGTATCATTAATCTACAATTACATGTGCAATATTATGGTGATTAAACTACCCCCTTCATCAGGTCCCCCCCACCAACCCCATTACAGTCACTGTCCATCAGCATAGTGAGATGCTATAGAATCACTACTTGCCTTCTCTGAGTTGTACAGCCCTCCCTGTACACCCCCCAACATTACGTCTGCTAATCATAATGCCCCTTTTATCCTCTTATCCCTCCCTTCCCACCCATCTTCCCCAGTCCCTTTCCTTTGGTAACTATTAGTCCGTTCTTGGGTTCTGTGTGTCTGCTGCTGTTTTGTTCCTTCAGTTTTTTTTCCCTTGTTCTTATACTCCACATATGAGTAAAATCATTTGATACTTGTCTTTTTCGGCTTGGCTTATTTCACTGAGCATAATACCCTCTAACTCCATCCATGTTGTTGCAAATGGTAGGATTTGTTTTCTTCTTATGGCTGAATAATATTCCATTGTGTATATGTACCACATCTTCTTCATCCATTCATCTACTGATGGACACTTAGGTTGCTTCCCTGTCTTGGCTATTGTAAATAGTGCTGCGATAAACACAGGGGTGCATCTGTCTTTTTCAAATTGGGCTGCTGCATTCTTAGGGTAAATTCCTAAGAGTGGGATTCTTGGATCAAATGGTATTTCTATTTTGAGTTCTTTGAGGAACCTCCATACTGCTTTCCACAATGGTTGAACTAATTTGCATTCCCACCAGCAGTGTAGGAGGGTTCCCCTCTCTCCACATCCTCGCCAACATTTGTTGTTGTTTGTGTTTTGGATGTTGGCCATCCTCACTGGTGTGAGGTGATATCTCATTGTGGTTTTAATCTGCATTTCTCTGATGATTAGCGATGTGGAGCATCTTTTCATGTGCCTGTTGGCCATCTGAATTTCTTCTTTAGAGAAGTGTCTATTCATGTCCTCTGCCCATTTCTTAATTGGATTATTTGCTTTTTGTTTGTTAAGGTGCGTGAGTTCTTTATAGATTTTGGAAGTCAACCCCTTATCGGATACGTCATTTATGAATATATTCTCCGATACTGTAGGATGTCTTTTTGTTCTACTGATGGTGTCCTTTGTTGTACAGAAGCTTTTCAGCTTGATAATAGTCCCACTTGTTTATTTTTGCTTTTGTTTCCCTTGCCCGGGGAGATATGTTCATGAAGTAGTCGCTCATGTTTATCTCCAAGAGATTTTTGCCTATGTTTTTTTCTAAGAGTTTTATGGTTTCATGACTTACATTCAGGTCTTTGATCCACCTTGAGTTTACCTTTGTGTATGGGGTTAGACAGTGGTCCAGTTTCATTCTCTTACATGTAGCTGTCCAGTTTTTCCAACACCAGCTGCTGAAGAGGCTGTCATCTCCCCATTGCATATCCAAGGCTCCTTTATCAAATATTAATTGACTCTATATGTTTGGGTTAATGTTTGGATTTTCTATTCTCTTCCACTGGTCTGTGGGTATGTTTTTGTGCCAATACCAAATTGTCTTGATTACTGTGGTTTTGGTAGTAGAACTTGAATCAGGGAGCGTAATTCCCCCTGTTTGATTCCTCCTTCTCAGGATTGCTTTGGCTATTTGGGGTCTTTTGTGGTTCCATATGAATTTTAGAATTATTTGTTTCAGTTCATTGAAGAAAGCTGTTGGTATTTTGATAGGTATTGTGTTGAATCTGTAGATTGCTTTAGATAGTATAGCCATTTTGACAATATTTATTCTTCCTAGCCAAGAGCATGGGATGCATTTCCATTTTTAGTGTCCTCTTTAATTTCTCCTAGGAGTGTCTTGTAGTTTTCAGGGTATAGGTCTTTCACTTCCTTTGTTAGCTTTATTCCTAGGTATTTTATTCTTTTTGATGCAATTGTGAATGAAACTGTATTTCTGATTTCTCTTTCTGTTAGTTCATCGTTAGTGTATAGGAAAGCAACAGATATCTGTGTGTTAATTTTGTATCCTGCAACTTGCAGAATTCAGATATTAGTTCTAGTAGTTTTGGAGTGGAGTCTTTAGGGTTTCTTATGTACAGTATCATGTCATCTGCAAATAGTGACAATTTGACTTCTTCTTTACTAATCTGGATGCCTTGTATGTCTTTGTTTTGTCTGATGCCATGGCTAGGACCTCCGGTACTATGTTGAATAACAGTGGAGAGAGTGGGCATCCCTGTCTTGTTCCGGATCTTAGATGAAAAGCTTTCAGCTTCTCACTGTTAAGTATGATGTTAGCGGTCGGTTTGTCATATATTGCCTTTATGATGTTGACGTTCTTGCCCTCTATACCCATTTTGTTGAGAGTTTTAATCATGAATGAACGCCGTATTTTGCCAAATGCTTTTTCAGCATCTTTGGAGATGATCATGTGGTTTTTGTTCTTCTTTTTGTTGATGTGGTGGGTGATGTTGATGGATTTTCGAATGTTGTACCATCCTTGCATCCTTGGGATGAATCCCACTTGATCAGGGTGTATGATCCTCTTGATGTATTTTTGAATTCGGTTTCCTAATATTTTGTTGAGTATTTTTGCATCTACGTTCATCAGGGATATAGGTCCATAATTTTTTTGGTGAGGTCTTTGCCCTGTTTTGGTATTAGAGTGATGCTGGCTTCATAGAATGAGTTTGGAAGTATTCCCTCCTCTTCTATTTTTTGGAAAACTTTAAGGAGAATGCGTGTTATTTCTTCTCTATATGTCTGGTAGAATTCAGAGGTAAATCCATCAGGTCCAGGGGTTTTGTTCTTGGGCAGTTTTTTGATTACTGATTCAATTTCGTTGCTGGTGATTGGTCTGTTTAGTTTTTCTGTTTCTTTCTTGGTCAGTCTTGGAAGGTTGCATTTTCCTCAGAAGTTGTTCATTTCTTCTAGGTTTTCCAGCTTGTTAGCATATAGATTCTCATAGTATTCTCTTATAATTTTTTGTATTTCTGTGGGGTCCATCGTGATTTTTCCTTTCTCATTTCTGATTTTGTTTATGTGTGTAGATTCTTTTTTCCTCTTAGTAAGTCTGGCTAGGGGTTATCTATTTTGTTTATTTTTTCACAACCACTCTTTTTAATATAACCCAAACAGGCCTATGGTCAGCCATTTAGAGCATGCCTGTTTTATTTACTTAATGAAACTGCATTCAGTATCCACTAGCCACAGAGTCGATAAACCCTGGGGCTACTGAAGACGCCAAGCCTCTGCTGCTCCAGGTGCTCAAGGCCCAGAGTCTTCCCGTCTTGCAGCTGAGTGACATGATCTAGACACACAAGGCCCCTCCCCACTCCATCTCCCCCAGGAGTTCCCATGCCCTCTTCCCCTTCTGGGTGTAGCTCAGCACTGCTGTCTCTGGAAGGTCTCTGGCTGTGAGGGACTTCCCTTTGCAACCTGTCAAAACTCTGCCTAAATAAAGTTCACTGTGTGCTACTCACATCTCATGGTCAGGTGTTTTTTTTTTTATCAGCCCTGAAATCTGTAACTATTACAAATGCATTTTTTCAGTGAATCTTTACAAAAAGTAGCAACTGTACTTGAATAATTTTAAAAATCAGAAAGCCCAGATATCCAGAAAACCTTTAAAAGCTAACTGAAAATATGAAGAGTTTGTAAGTTCCCGTAAGAAATTTACAATAGCATCATTTCATCATCAAATTCACATCATTTCATTGAGTCAACCAAACAAAAAACAAGCACTTCCACACAAATGGTACAAGTCTTTCAAGAAGCAGAGGTTATACATGAGAGCCCAGGGTGGTGCTCCCAAGTGCAGCAGGATGCAGTGCAGAAGGAATGCCACAGACACACAGCGCGCGCTCTCTGACTGAGAGGCCCTCATTCTGCGCTGCAGTTTGCTCAGGTAGAGCCCCAAGTCCCAGTCCTGCTGATCTAACCAAGCACTGGGGAGAGAAACCTGACCACTTTAATTCACAACACCCCCTATGTAGTATTGCTACCCAAAATACTTAAGCTGATTCTAGCCCTGAGGAAACAGGCAAATACAAACTGAGGGACGTTTTGCAAAACAACTGGCCTGGGCACTTCAACCACGTCCAGGACATGAAAGAACAAAAGAAAAACAAGACTGGGGAATGCTTCTAAATTAAAGATATCATAAATGACATGACAGTGATGAAATACAATATTCTGAGGAAAACGAAAACAAAAACAAATAAAAACAGCTATAAAGGACATTCTGAAAATCAGGGACATTTGAATATGGACTATATGCTTTATAGTACTATTTGTATCAGTGTTAAATTTCCCAATGTAGTAATCACATTGTGAATATATTAAGAGAATGTTCTTTTTCTTAGGAGATACATACTGACATATTTAGCAGAAAAGTGTTAGGATGTCTTAAACTTACTCTCCTGTATAAAAGCAGGGCTGGGGGCAGAGCATGAGCACAATATGACAAAATGTTGGTAAGTGGTGAATCTAGGGGAAGGGATATGGGTATTATTTATAATATTCCTGAAACTTGTCTACAGATTGGAATTTTTCAAAATAAAAAATTAGGTAAAAAGGGTCATATAATTTTTTAAAAGGATGCCATAGATATATCCCAAGCCCAGTGTATTGTCTGCCTCTGGGTGCCAGTCACAGGGTCCAAACTTCTGTCTGCTAACATTGTGCTCCGCCTCTTCTTTCATTCTGTCAGACCTCTTCTCATCAGGTTCTCACCTCCGCCACTCTACCCAAACAGCTCTTAACAGGATCTTCAGCCTTATTCAACTTCAACAGCCCCAGACATATTTGATTAGTGCATACTCTAAATATTTTCTCTGCTTGGTCTCCAAGACACTGCTGTTCCATCTATCTCACTGGCCACAACTTTTTAGATTCTTTTGACCGGTTCTTCCCTTCCACCACCTTTAACCACCACAGTTCCCCAGTGTTCTGTCTTCACCTCAGTTCTCTGTCTATAGTAACTCCTTCACTGTTCTCATCCAGCGCCACAGATTTAAATACCATCTGAATGCTGATGACAAGTTTACATCTGTAACCCTAGACTCATAAAATCATAATTTTATAATAATACATAATTATTATTTTTAAGAATAAGGTATCATCAGTAAATACTTTTTTTAAATCACTCATAATCCAAACACTCAAAAAACAAGTGTTAATATTTTGATACATTTACATCTTACCTCTTTTTTATTCAGACATGGCTTTTGTCCCACAAATTTGTGATCAGACTACATACCCATTTTGTACACTGTCTTTTTATCTTCAAGGTATGCCTTTAACAATTTTTTTCAATTTCTATTTTCAAAAGGCAAAGATTTTAAAAGTCTCCCTCACTTTGACATATAGAAACAAAATGACAGATTTGTCATTCCTATCCTATCAAAGATTATTCTTAAAATAGTACGTTGTTTTTTTAAATACTGCATGCATAATTGTGTTTTAAAAATTCACAATAAGTCAGGCTACCATTTCAGTATACAGGAAAAAAGATTAAAGATGTCAGTATTTTAAGAAAAAAAATTATGTCCTCAGAATTACACATAATAAAGCAACTAGCAACTATATTTTTGTCAGGAAAACATGTCAAAAGCATATTTTATACTATGGAACAAAAGAAAAAAGTCTTCCTCTGCAACTTACAAAAACTGTAAATAAATTTAGTAAGGACAACTACTCACCCCCTATTACTGACAATCGCCTTTTTCAAGTGAATGTAATTTGCAGGAAAGATCCCCTGTGAAAGAGAAAAGATTAATCATTAGAAAAGAAATTTGGATTAACATTTGATACATACTCTTGGAATTTCTTTCAAAAGGAGTACCTTTTCTCATTCATAAAAAGGCCCTTCCAATCATAACTGACTTCATGCTAATCAAGTGATTGGCCCCTCCACAGCTTCAAGATGGGAGACGGCTGGCAGGGGAACCAACCAGGAGGTTACAGGGTTGGAACTTTGGGGGAATGGGGCTGGAGACTGAGTTAATCACCAAAAGCCAATGACCTAATAAATCGTGCCTTCATAATGGAAGTCCTATAAACAGTGGCGTTGGAGAGCTGCCAGGCCGGTGAACACACTGAGCTGCTGTGAGGCTGGGGAGCCGAGAGAGAAGCTCCATGCTGCAGCCCACAGAGCTGCCCCATCACCTCTTCCACGTGGCTGTTCCTGAGTGGTGTCCTTTATAATAAACTGGAAAAAGTAATTTTTTAAAGTTGTTTTCCTGAGTTCTGTGAGCTGTTCTAGCAAATTAACAAAAGTGAGAAAGGAGTCACAGAACCATCAGTTTATAACTGGTTGGTCAGAAGTACAGGAAGCCCAGGACTTGAAACTGGCTTCTGAGGCAGAGGTGGCCTTATGGGACTGAGCCCTTAACATTCGGGGCCTGACATAAACTCTGGATCATTAGTGTTGAAGCTGGATTGAATTGTTAGACATCCAATTGGTGTCCAGACAGCTGGACAGTTGGTTGTCATAATGGAAAAAAAACACACACTTTGTGTCAGAAGCGCTGGGAGTAGAAATATATTAACTAAAAAATAAAGAGAAAAGTGACTGAAAAAAATGAGCATCAGAGAAATGTGTGAGTATGGCAACAACAAAAAATAACATTCATGTCAAGTTCTGGGAAAAGAAGAGAAAAAGGGCAAGGCTAAAATATACATGAATAAATTCTAGGAAGAATGTGGACAACAGGCACTCTCATTTTTTGGTGGTGGGAATGCAAAATGGAACAGCCACTTTAGAAGGCAGTCTGGAAGTTTCTTACAAAACTAAACATACTCTTATCGTGCAATCTAGAAACTGCAGTACTTGGTAATAACCCAAATGAGTAAAAAATTATGTACACACAAAAACCTGCACACAAATGTTTACAGCTGCTATTAAAAAGAAAACTACAGGCCCAAAGATGGAGTCACTCATGCTAATGGCCTATGTCAGCAAACCAAGACTTAATACCTAACCTAAATGCAGTTTCAGCCCCCACCCTCAGGAATGTAACCTTTAAGCAGTCAATATGGAATTTCCTGCTTAGCACTAGAAAATCTACTGATAGACTCCTTCCATCCCCTTAGGAGGGCAACCCTGCCTAACACAATGGATTCTCTGCTAGCAATTTCCTTCCTTTGACTCTACCTTTAAAAACCCTTGCCTTTCTGCAACTGAATGCTGTATCTCTCTACTTCCTAGACAGAATGCTGCCTAATTCATGAATCACTTAATAAAGCCAATTAGATCTTCAAATTTACTTGGTTGAATTTCTTTAATATTGTTTTATTTGTAAATGCCAAAAGTTGGAAGCAATCAAGATGTCCTTCAATAGGTAAATGGACAAACAATAGTCCATCCAGGCAATGGAATATTATTCAGCAGTAAAAAGAAGTGGGTTCATAGGCAAAAATCTCCTAAATATAAACATGAACAACTTTTTCCTGAATGCATCTCCTCGAGCAAGAGAAACAAAAGCAAAAATGAACATATGGGAATACATCAAACTAAAAAGCTTCTGTACAGCAAAGGACACCATCAGTAGAACAAAAAGGCATCTTATAGTATGGGAGAATATATTTGTAAATGAATTATCCAACAAGGGGTTAACATCCAAAATATATAAAGAACTCACATGCCTCAACAACCAAAAAGCAAATAACCCGATTAAAAAATGGGTGGAGGATATGAACAGACAATTCTCCAAAGAAGAAATACAGATGGCCAACAGGCACATGAAAAGATGCTCCATATCACTAAGTATCAGGGAAATGCAAATAAAAACCACAATGAGATAACATCTCACACCAGTTAGGATGTCCAGCATCAAAAAGACTAAGAACAATAAATGCTGGTGAAGATGTGGAGAAAGGGAAACCCTCCAACACTGTTGGTGGGAATGTAAGCTAGTTCAACCATTGTGGAAAGCAATATGGAGGTTTCTCAAAAAACTAAAAATACAAATACCATTTGACCTGTGAATTCCACTCCTAGGAATTTACCCAAAGAATACAAGTTCTCAGACTCAAAAAGACATATGCACCCCTATGCTTATTGCAGCACTATTTACAATAGCCAAGATATGGGAGCAACCTAAGTGCCATCAGTAGATGAATGGATAAAGAAGATGTGGTACATAAACACAATGGAATACTATTCAGCCATAATAAAGACACAAATCCTATGATTTGCAACAACATGGATGGAGCTAGACGATATTATGCTCAGTGAAATAAGTCAGGTGGAGAAAGACAAGTACCAAATGATTTCCCTCATTTGTGGAGTATAACAAACAAGCAAAACTCAAGGAACAAAACAGCAGCAGACTCAGACTCCAAGAAGGGACTGGCAGTTACGAAGGGGGAGGGGTGGGGGAGGGCAGGTAGGAAGGGAGGGAGAAGGGGATTGTGGGGTATCATGATTGGTGCACATGATGTGTGTGGGGTCATGGGGAAGACAGTGTAGCACAGAGAAGACAAATAGGGACTCTGTGGCATCTTACTACACTGATGGACAGTGACTGCAATGGGGTATTGGGGGAGGGACTCGATAATATGGGTGAATGTAGTAACCACATCGTTTTTCATGTGAAATCTTCCTAAGAGTGTATATCAATAATACCTTAATTTTAAAAAATGGGTTATCAAGCTGTTAGGCAGGAAAATAGATATGAGCGGGGTGGGAAGAGAATAAGGCCAGTAAAGCCCACTAGAGAGGAATCAAAGAGTTAACCAGTTAAAAATAGAAAGCTCAGAAGGCCAGGAGCAACTTGACCTAGAATGTTGAATACTCCCCAGATAAAGGAAAGTACCTCAGCATAGCCTATGTCCTCACTGTGTCAATTAGCACACACCACTGTAAGATTTAGTTTAGCACTTGCTAAAAGGCCCAGCTTATTCAGGAAGAAGTCTATCTTAAAGCTAAGACTGCATTTTAATCAAACAGACAGTGGCTCAGCCCACCTTGGAGGCAGGGCAGACGGTCTTGATTGATGTGCTTCCAGACAGAAGCTGATACCCAGGAAAGGAATCAAAGCAGAGTATTTCTTGTGTTAGGTTAAAAAAAGAAGAAACTTAATGTCTTAACAAAGATGAACATTCTGGGACAATTTGGCCTGTCCACACCTGGCCCTTTGTCGCTTTCCTGAAAATCTTCAACCGCCTATAAAACCCCAGACCCTAAACCTTTAGGCATGCACCCGTCTCTGAGATTGCCCGTACTTTCTAAGTATGTAACTTTAATAAATTCCTTTCTCACCTTATACTCTGACTTCCTTGCATCTCCAAACCTCCCTGAGGTGGCCCACATTTTCTAACTAAATAACTTAAAAGGAAACTTTTACTCTGCTTCACTACTGTGTCTCTGCCCTTCAGTTCTTTGTTGCGGTGCGGACAAGAACCAAGGAAAGTACACGTGCTCCCCCAACAAAGCCACAAAAAGACATGGAGGAATCTTAGCTTCAGTTAAAAACAGAAAGCTCAGTGAAAGGCTGAGGGAAATAAGCCACTCTGAGAAGGCTGCATTCTATGTGACCCCAACTAAATTACAGTCTTTAAAAGGCAAATTACAGAGGCAATAAAAAGATAATGGATGCCAAATGTCCTGGAGGACAGGGACAGGAATGAACAGAGGGAGCACAGGGCATTTTTGGTGTAATGGAACTATGGTTATGGTACTGTAATGACAGACACTTCACACGATACATTTGTCAAATCCACAGAACTACAGCAACACAAAGAGAGAACCTGAATGTAAACTACGATTAAAATTAACAGTGCATCAATATTGGTTTATTAAATGTAACAAATGCACCACACTGACGCAGGATGTGAATAAGAGAAGAAACTGTGGCAAGGGGTGGGGAGAGAGACCCTCTCTACTTTCTGCATTTTTCTGTACAGCTAAAACTGTTCTAAAAAAAAAAGTCTAATAAAATTTTAAAATTAAAAAACGAAACAGAAAACTTTCCAAATCTGGCAAAAGACATAAACCTACAGAGTAAAGCTAAGCAAAACCCAAACACAATAAACCAAAAGAAACACACACTAAGACACACTACAGTTATGTTTCTGAACACTACAGGCAAAAAAATCTTGAAAGTAACAAGAGGAAAGAAAAACCTTACCAAGCGTGGGAAAAATTATTCATATGAAAGTGAATTTTTCACCAGAATCAGAAGTTAGCAGCACTACTCACAACAGCCAAAGGTGGAAACCACCCAAATGTCCACCAACTGATGAGTGGGTGAACAGACTGCAGCACAGCCATACAACGGAACCTTATTCAGCCATAAAAGCAACTACGTACTGCTACACAGAAGACTTAACTAATCACATTTCAATAACTGCATCTAAATACGCTAGTTAAAAGACAGAGATAAGCAGATTATAAAATATGACCTAACTATATGTTGTTTACCAAAAAACTCACAACAAATATGACATAGACAAGTTGGAAGTAAAAGGATGGAAAACATGTTATGCAAAAATGAATGAAAAGAAAGCAAGAGCTAAAGTTAGATAAGTAGATCCAGAGCAAAGAAAATGAATCGGATACAAAGAGGGACCTTGTATAATGATATAAGGTTAACCACCAAGATTACACAGCAATCAAAATGTGTATGCACTTAACAACAGAGCTAGATATATGTGAATCAAAATTGATAGAAATGAAGATAGGTCCACAGTTATAGTTGGAGACTTACAGAACAACTAGATAGAAAAACAGCAATGAAAAAGAATGCAACACCATCCACCAACAGAAACCACTGGCATTCAGAGAACACTCAACAACAGCAAGTGTACATTCTTTTCAAGTGTTTACAGGACATACGCCAAGACAGATCATACCCTGGGCAAAACCACCAATGTCAACAAATTTAAAATAATTGAAATCATATGCAAAATGTTTTTTCCAACCGCAATGAAATCAAACTGGAAACCAGTAACACAAAATAAGAAAATCTCCACATACTTAGAAATAAAAACAAATTTCTAAATAATCCCGGCATCAAAGAAGAATTCTCAGACCAAATAAAAAATTACACTGAACGGAAGAAAATGACAATACAATTATCAAAATGTGAGATGTCAGTGAAGAAGTGCTGAAAGGGAAATTATTGATATGAAATGCATAATCTAAGTTCCCTCCTCAAGAACCTAGAAATAGAAGAGCAAAATAAAACCAAAGCAGGCAGAAAGGAAAAAGATTGACAGAAATCAATAAAGTTAAAAACAGAAGAAACAGAGAAAATTAATGAAATAAATATAAAGTTGGTTTCTGGAAAGATCAATAAAGCTGACTAAATTCTAGCAAGCCTAACAAAGAAAAGGGAGAGAAGACAGAGTCATTGGTATCAGGAATTAAATGGGTTATTACACAGACACCAAAATGGTGATAGCAAAGGAATACAATGAAAGGCTCTACACATGTAAACAGACCACATACATTTAGCAATAGATAAGAAGAGCTATGCAGCCTGAAGTTTATTTTAGGGATGCAAGGCATTTTCAATATTCAAAAATCAATCAATGTAATCTACTGTATTAATAATCTAAAGAAGGAAAATCACATAATATTAATACAGAAAGAGTATGACAAAACCCAATACCAACTCATGATAAAAATAAAACTCTCAGGAAAGTACCAATAGAATCAAAGGAGTAAGGTAAGCAAAATGGCAGAATAGGAATTTTCTATTTTCTCACCAAAGAACCCTGATTTTGACAACCATGAACAAAACTGCCTTTGTGGAAGTCCAGGAGTCCAGTGGAAAAGTTCCAGCATAGTAACACAGAAAAAAAATTTTTGAGATTGGATGCACTGAAGAGGGTACAGAGAACACTTTCATGTTACCTACATCGTCCTTTTCACAAGGCAGCACAGTGCGGAGACAAGAGAGACTTCTCGGCCTACAGTTTTTCCCTTGGGGAAAAGCAAGCACGTATGAGCGAACACCTGTCTTCCCCAGCTATATGGCATGCTGTTGAGGAAGCCCACTTCTTTCTCAACCCACCCAGAATACTGAGGTGTGCTGTACAACTGGGGGAGCAGGGAGGGGTTAGAACAGCAGCCAGGACTCTCAAAGGGCAGCAGAAGGATGTGGCTCCTACCAACCACTTCAGACTCCATCAGGAAGCTTGTCCATGAGTCAATCGGAACACCTCACCTACAGATCTCCCCAGCTGGCCTATGGATACCCCGATTGCTCTGCACATCCCCCATAAACTCCCCAACTCGATAGCCAGTTCCCTCTGCGTGCCCCCAAGTGGTAGCAATGAGTGCAAGTTTTTGCAGATAGCTATTAAGCACATGCAGAAAGCTACCCATGTCTGCTCAAGAGCAGAAACTTGAGTATCCAGTACTACCCTAGGCATGGCAAACAAGAGACCGTGAGCAACTGGTCTGACTTTACAGGATTGAGAGAAAGTATATAATCATAAGGATTCCACCCAGAAAGGAAACAAGAATTGTAGAACAGGTGCATCAATAGCAAAGATCTAAGAAAGGCTCAGAATAGCCAGCAGGGCTGACAGAAGGTATTTCTCTACCGAAAAGAGTCAACAAAAATGGAGGCAGTGACTGTTCCAGCCACCAGAGGATGCAAAGACTCCAAGGAACACGAAAAATAAATGGAATGGTACTACCACAGGAACACAGTAATTTCCCAGTAACCAGTCCCAGAGAAACAGATCTTTGATTTGCCCAACAAAGAATTCAAAATAGTTGTTTTAAATAAGCTCAGAAATCTACAAGAAAACACAGAAAGAGCATTCAACAAAGTCAGAAAACAAAACAAGATTAACAGATACACAGAAATCATAAAAAAGAACCAAACTCTAGAGCTGAAGATTACAGTGAAATTAAATGAAAAATTCAAATGACAATGACAACAGTAGACTTTACCAAGGAGATTAATGAAAATGAAGATAAGAACTTTGAAATTATCCAGTCAGAAGAAAACAAAGAAAAAAGAATGAAAAAAAGTGAAGAAAGTCTATATGAATTATACAATACCATCAAGAGAAACAATCCATGCATGACTGCAGCTCCAGAAGAATGGGGGAAGAAGAAAGGGACACAAGGCTTATTTAAAGAAATAAATTAAAAGAAATAATCTGGGGAAAGACTTGGATATCCAAGTTCATGAAGCTAGGTCCCCTTTCAAAATTATTCAACCCAAAAAGATCAATTCCAAGACACATTATAATAAAACTGACTAAAATCAAAGACAAACAGAATTTCAAAAGCAGCAAGAAGTTTGTAACTTAGACAGTCACCTCCATAAGGCTAACAGCAGAATCCCAGGAAAGGGTGGGATAATATATTCAAACTACACAGAAAAAAACCCCACCAACTAAGAATACTTTACCTGGCAAAGATGTCCTTCAAAAATTAAGGAGAGATAAAGACTTCCCAACACAAAAACTGAGAGTTTATCATGACTAGACCTGCCTTATAAGAAATGCTGAAAGGAGTTCTTCAAGCTGCAATCAAAGGACACTAATTAGTAACACAAAAGTATATGAAGGCTCCAGAGATTAAAGATGGCGGCATGAGAGGTGAGACAGAGGCTTCCTCCTAAAACCGCATATAATATGAAAATATAACTGATACAACTACTCCTGAAAGAGCAACAGGAAAGAGGACTGTGCGAAACTGCATACACCTGGAGACAAGAGCAGACCTCACAGAACAGGGTAATGTATCAAAGCTGTGACCCGGCAGAACCCAAGCCCTTCCCCCACCCCAGCTCACCTGCAGGAGGAAGAGAAATGGAGCAGGGAGGGAGTGGAAACCTAGGACTGCTGAATACCTAACTCCAGAGATCTGCTCTGGGAGCACAAACCTACATTTCATGGTGCTTTCATGATACTCTTGTAATTAGGGGGTTGGAAAGCTAAGACAGGCAGAATTCTTGGACAGACTGAGATTTCAGCTGCTTGTGGAAAGCAGGGATCCATATCTGGCTGCTCTGGGACAAAAGAAAGGTGGGCAGTCTGAGAGACTTCCTAACAAGGAAGCCCTTAGCAAGAGGCCTGCTGAGGGGCAGGGATTGCACAGAGCTTATTGCTCAGGAGAAAGGACAGGTAGACAAAATTGTCCAGGTGCACTCTGCCCAGCAGGTTGGGAGCTTTCATGATCTTCAGGTGCTCCAGCTCCCTGGCTGCCTACATAGGTCCAAGTACCCCCTCTGTGATAAGCAGCCTACTGCGCCTTTCTCCTGGTCAGCCCCACCTGACTTGCAAAACAGCAAATCTTACCCTGGAGTTAGGCCAGCCAGAGGGAAGATCTGTCTACAGCAACTACAAACACAAAGCATAGAGGCTTATACCTGTGTGCTCAGCCCACTGGTTCAGGCAATGGAGACAGGCATAGTAGCCGGGAAGCAGGGAACAGGTCTTTCCTCCCGCTAGGCACCAATACCACTCGCCTGCAAACCCCAACATTGCTTCAGGGGCTGAGCAGCTCCACAGAGTAGAGCTTCTGGCCACTAGAGGGTACCATTCTCAAATATGAAATGCCAAAGGGACCTGGTTCAGAGTACAATTATTAATACAACTCCTGAGAAAGATTTAAATGATATCAACCTCATAACTCTCCCTGGAAGGAACTTCAAAATAAAAATCATTGACATGCTCATGGAGGTAAGGAAAGATATTCAAGAACTCAGGAATGAACTCCGGTCGGAGATCCAATCGTTGAAGAGCACAATGGAGGGTATTAAAAGCAGATTGGATATGGTGGAGGAGATGATAAAATGAAATAGAAACTAGAGAAGAGGAATACAAAGAAACTGAGGCACCGAAAGAAAGAAGGATCTCTCAGAATGAAAGAATATTGAGAGAACTGTGTGACCAATCCAAAACGGAACAATATTCGCATTATAGGGGTACCAGAACAAGAAGAGAGAGAAAAAGGGATAGAAAGTGTCTTTGAGGAGGTAATTGCTGAAAACTTCCCCAATCTGGGGAAAGAGATAGTCTCTCAAGCCATGGAGGTGCACAGATCTCACAACACAAGGGACCCAAGGAAGACAACATCAAGACATATAGTAATTAAAATGGCAAAGATTAAGGATAAGGACAGACTATTAAAAGCAGGCAGAGAGAGAAATAAGATCACATACAAAGGAAAGCACATCAGGCTATCATCAGACTTCTCAATAGAAACCTTACAGGCTAGAAGGGTGTGGCATGATGTATTTAATGCAATGAAGCAGAAGGGCCCTGAACTGAGATTACTTTATCTGGCAAGATTATCATTTAAATTTGAAGGAGGTATTAAACAATTCCCAGATAAGCAAAAGCTGAGAGAATTTACCTCTCACAAACCATCTCTACAATGTATTTTGGAGGGACTGCTATAGATGAAAGTGTTCCTATGGTTCAATAGCTGTCACCAGAGGTAATAAAACTACAGTAAAGAAACTAGAAGAGCTAATTACTAAGCAAATGCAAAATTAAATGAACTAAACCCAAAGTCAATCAGTTTAGACAGGGATAGACAAACAGTTCAGAATATGATACCTAATATATAAACAATGGAGAAGGAAGAAAAAAGAGGAGAAAAAAAAGAACCTTTAGATTGTGTTTGTAATAGCATAGTAAGTGAGTTAATTTAGACTCTTAGATAGTAAGGAAGTTAACCTTGAACCTTTGGTTATCACGAATCTAAAGCCTGCAATGGCAATAAGTATATACCGATCCATAATCAGCCAAATGTAAATGGACTGAATGCAAAAATCAAAAGACAGAGAGTCACTGAATGGATAAAAAACAAGACCCATCTATATGATGCCTTCAAGAGACTCACTTAAACCCAAAAACATACACAGACTAAAAGTGAAGGGATGGAAAAAGACATTTCATGCAACTAATATGGAGAAAAAAGCAGGAGTTGCAGTACTTGTATCAGACAAAATAGACTTCAAAACAAAGAAAGTCACAAGAGACAAAGAAGGACATTATGTAATGATAAAGGGGTCAATACAACAAGAAGATATAACCATTATAAATATCTATGCACCCAACACAGGAGCCCCTACATATGTGAAACAAATACTAACAGAATTAAAAGGGGAAATAGAATGCAAGGCATTCATTCTAGACTTCCACACAACACTCACTCTGAAGGACAGATCAACCAGACAGAAAATAAATAAGGAGACAGAGGCACTGAACAACACATCAGAACAGATGGACTTAACAGACATCTACAGAACTCTACACCCAAAAGCAGCAGAATACACATTCTTCTCAAGTGTACATGGAACATTTTCAAGAATAGATCATATACTAGGCCACAAAAAGAGCCTCGGTAAATTCAAAAAGATTGAAATTGTACCAACCAGTTTCTCAGACCACAAAGGTATGAAACTAGAAATAAATTATGCAAAGAAAATGAAAAATCCTACAAACACATGGATGCTTAATAACATGCTCCTAAATAACCAATGGATCAATGACCAAATAAAAACAGAGATCAAGCAATATATGGAGACAAATGACAACAATAATTCAACACCGCAAAATCTGTGGTACGCAGCGAAGGCCGTGCTAAGAGGAAAGTATATCGCAATACAGGCCTACCTCAGGAAAGAAGAACATTCCCATATGAGCAGTCTAAACTCACAATTAACAAAACTAGAAAAAGAAGAACAAACGAGACCCAAAGTCAGTAGAAGGAGGGACATAATAAAGATTAGCTCAGAAATAAATAAAATCAAGAAGAATAAAACAATAGAAAGGATCAATGAAAGCAAGAGCTGGTTCTTCGAGAATATAAACAAAATAGATAAACCCTTAGCCAGACTTATCAAGAAAGAGAGTCTACTCACATAACTAGAATCAGAAATGAGAAAGGAAAAATCACGACGGACACCACAGAAATACAAAGAATTATTACAGAATACTATGAAAAACTATATCCTAACAAACTGGATAACCTAGAAGAAATGGACAACTTTCTGGAAAAATACAACCTTCCAAGGCTGACCCAGAAAGAAACAGAAAATCTGAACAGACAAATTACCAGCAACAAAATTGAACTGGTAATCAAAAACCTATGTAAGGAGTTCCAGGAAGATGGTGGCATGAGCAGGGTGGCAGAAATCGCCCCCAAAACCATATACATTTATGAAAATACAACAAATACAACTATTACTAAGAGAGAGACCAGAAGATACAGGGCAGAACACAGCCTGCATCTATACCTGAGAGGACTCGGCACCCCGCGAGGCGGGTAAGATATGGAGCTGCATCCCGGCGGGACCGAAGCACTACCCCACCCCAGCACACCGGCAGGAGGAGAGGATGCAGAGCCAGGAGGGAGTGGAACTACAGGCCCGCGAAATAACCAGCCCTGGGATCTGCGCCGGGAGCACTGACACACATCGCATGGTGTATCGGAGATAGGAGAGACAGAGGGTGCAGGATTTGAGCTTGGGAACGCACTGGGGCCTGGCAGCCCGCTCACTGGGACAAAAGTAAAGCGTGCACCTTTTTTTAGCGTTCTTAAAGGGATAGGGGACCAACGGAGGAGCAGTATCGTCCTAGCCACTCAGCCCAGCAGGCTGGGAGTCCTGGGGAATTCTGGATGCCTTGGCTGGCAACTGGGAAAAAGTAGCCGCACTGAGACTTCCCACAGAGATCAGCACCCTCCCTTCATTCCCGCCCTGGCCAGAGATACAAAATGCCCTGAGGAGCAGCGAACCGCGGCTGCTGAATACTGGAGCAAGAGCACCACCTACAGCATCCTCACAGAATCTACTCCTGGTGGGGGTCTTTGCGGGTTTTTTTGGTGTTTTTTTTCCTTCTCTCTTTTCTTTCTATTCTTTTGTTTCTTTTCTTTCTCTTCTTTCTTTTTTTTCTCCTTTTTTTGTTTAACAGTCTTAAAGAGCCCAGCTGACATACACAGCACCAACCAGTGACCACTTCTATCTCCATGAAAAGACACAGGAATATGGTACAAACAAAGCTTATCCAGACCCAGACACCAGAGAGGGAGTCTGAAGGGATGGAAATGCACAATCTTCCTAAAAAAGAATTCAGAATAAAAGTCATAACCATACTGATGGATCTACAGAGAAATATGCAAGAGCTGAGGGAGGAAGTGAGGGAAGCGAGGAAAGACAATGCAGAAATGAGATAAGCGATCAACAGGCTTAGCAGCAGACTGGATGAGATGCAAGAGACTGTTAATGGAATAGAAATCAGAGAACAGGAATACAGAGAAGCTGAGGCAGAGAGAGATAAAAGGATCTCTAGGAATGAAAGAATATTAAGAGAACTGTGTGACCAATCCGAACAGAACAATATTCGCATTGTAGGAGTACCAGAGGAAGAAGAGAGAGAAAAAGGAATAGAAAGTGTCTTTGAAGAAATAATTGCTAAAAACTTCTCCATGGTGGGGAAGGAAATAGCCTCGCAGTCCACGGAAGCCCACAGATCTCCCAACACAAGGGACCCAATGAAGACAACACCAAGACACATAATAATTAAAATGGCAAAGATCAAAGATAACGACAGAGTATTAAAGGCAGCTAGAGAGAGAAAAAAGATCACCTACAAAGGAAAACCCATCAGACTATCATCAGACTTCTCAACAGAAACCTTACAGGCCAGAAGAGAATGGCATGATATATTTAACCTAATGAAACAGAAGGGCATCAAACCAAGAATATTGTATCCAGCACGATTATAATTTAAATATGACGGAGGGATTAAACAATATCCAGACAAGCAAAAGCTGCGAGAGTTTGCCTCCCATAAACCACCTCTGCAGGATATCTTAAATGGACTGCTCTAGAGGGAAGTACTCCTAAGGCTAAAAAGCTGTCACCAGAGAAAATAAAATCATAGCAAAGAAAGCAGACCATCCAAATACTAACTAAAGGCAAGGAATAAAACACCTAGTATATAAAGAATGGAGGAGGAAGAATAAGAAGGGAGAAAACTAAAGAAACATCAGATGGTGTTTACAATAACTTAACAAGAAAGTTCAGTTAGATTGTCAGATAGTAAAGAAGCAACCCTTGAGTCTTTGGTAATCACGAATCTAAAGCCAGCAATGGTAATAAGTATATATCAATTGATAATCACCCTAAATTTAAATGGACTGAATGCACCAATCAAAAGACACAGAGTAAAAGAATGGATAAAAAAGCAAGACCCACCTCTATGCTGCTTACAAAAGACTCACCTCAAACCCAAAGATATACACAGACTAAAAGTGAAGGGATGGAAAAAGATATTTCATGCAAACAACAAGGAGAAAAAAGCAGGTGTTGCAGTACTTGTATCAGACAAATTAGACGTCAAAACGAAGAAAGTACCAAGAGGTAAAGAGGACATTACATAATGATAAAGGGGTCGGTCTAACAAGAGGATATAACCATTATAAATATATATGCACCCAACACAGGAACACAGGCATATGTGAAACAAATACTAACAGAATTAAAGGAGGAAATAGACAGCAATGCATTCATTTTAGGAGACTTCAACACACCATCACTCCAAAGGATAGATCAACCAGACAGAAAATAAGTAAAGACACAGCGGCACTGAACAACACACTAGAACAGATGGACCTAACAGACATCTACAGAACTCTACACCCAAAAGCAGCAGGATACACATTCTTCTCAAGTGCACATGGAACATTTTCCAGAATAGACCACATACTAGGTCACAAAAAGGACCTCAGTAAATTAAAAAATATTGAAATTCTACCGACCAACTTCTCAGATCATAAAGGTATAAAACTAGAGATAAATTTTAGAAAGAAAACAAAAAGGCTCACAAATACATGGATACTTAACATTCTCCTAATTATTCAATGGGTTAACGACCAAATCAAAACAGAAATCAAAGAATATATGGAGACTAATGACAACAACACAAAGCCACAACTTCTGTGGGATGCAACAAAGGCAGTTCTAAGAGGAAAGTATATTGCAACCCAGTCCTATTTAAAGAAGGAAGAACATTCCCAAATGAATAGTCTAAAGACACAATGACTGAAACTGGAAAAAGAAGAACAAATGAGGCCCAAAGTCACCAGAAGGAGAGACATAATAAAGATCAGAGAAGAAATAAATAAAATTGAGAAGAATAAAACAATAGAAAAAATCAATGAAACCAAGAGCTGGTTCTTTGAAAAAATAAACAAAATACATAAACCCCTAGCCAGACTCATTAAGAGAAAAAGAGAATCTACACACATAAACAGAATCAGAAATGAGAAAGGAAAAATAACGACGGACCCCACAGAAATACAAAGAATCATAAGAGAATATTACGAGCATCTATATGCTAAGAAGCTCCAAAACCTAGAAAAAACAGACAACTTTTTAGAAAAATACAACCTTCCAAGACTGACCAAGCAAGAAACAGAAAAACTAAACAGACCAACCACCAGCAATGAAATTGAATCGGTAATCAAAAAACTACCCGAGAACAAAATGCCCGGACCAGAGGGATTCACCTCTGAATTCTACCAGACATATAGAGAACAAATAACACCCATTCTCCTTAAAGTTTTCCAAAAAATAGAAGAGGAGGGAATACTTCCAAACTCTTTCTATGAAGCCAGCATCACTCTAATACCAAAACCAGGCAAAGACCTCACGAAAAAAGAAAATTACACACTAATATCCCTTATGAACATAGATGCAAAAATACTCAACATAATATTAGCAAACCAAATTCAAAAATACATCAAGAGGATCATACACCATGATCAAGTGGGATTCATCCCAGGCATGCAAGGATGGTAAAACATTCGAAAATCCATGAACATCATCCACCACATCAACAAAAAGAAGAACAAAAACAACACGATCAACTCCATAGATGCTGAAAAAGCATTTGACAAAATTCAGCATTCATTCATGATTAAAACTCCCAACAAAATGGGTATACACGGCAAGTACCTCAACATCATAAAGGCCATATACGACAAACCCACAGCTAACATCATACTTAATAGCAAGAAGCTGAAAGCTTTTCATCTAAGATCAAGAACAAGACAGGAATGCCCACTCTCTCCACTGTTATTCAACATAGTACTGGAGGTCCTAGCCACGGCAATCAGACAAAACAAAGATATACAAGGCATCCAGATTGGTAAAGAAGAAGTCAAATTGTCACTATTTGCAGATGACATGATACTGTACATAAAAAACCCTAAAGAATCCACTCCAAAACTACTAGTACTACTATCTGAATACAGCAAAGTTGCAGGATACAAAATTAACACACAGAAATCTGTTGCTTTCCTTAGACTAACGATGAACTAACAGAAAGAGAAATCAGAAAGTCAATTCCATTCACAATTGCATCAAAAAGAACAAAATACCTAGGAATAAACCTAACAAAGGAAGTGAAAGACCTGTACTCTGAAAACTACAAGACACTCCTAAGAGAAATTAAAGAGGACACTAACAAATGGAAATTCATCCCATGCTCTTGGCTACGTAGAACAAATATTGTCAAAATGGCTATTCTACCTAAAGCAATATACAGATTCAACACAATCTCTATCAAAATACCAACAGTTTTTTTCAATGAACTCAAACAAATAATTCTAAAATTCATATGGAACCACAAAAGACCCCAAATGGCCAAAGCAATCCTGAGAAGGAGGAGTCAAACAGGGGGAATTACGCTCCCTGACTTCAAGCTGTACTACAAAGCCACAATAATCAAGACAATTTGGTATTGGCACAAAAACAGACCCACACACCAGTGGAACAGAATAGAAAATCCAAACATTAACCCAAACATATAGAGTCAATTCATATTTGATAAAGGAGCCTTGGATATACAATGGGGAGATGACAGCCTCTTCAGCAGCTGGTGTTGGAAAAACTGGACAGCTACATGTAAGAGAATGAAACTGGACTACTGTCTAGCCCCATACACAAAGGTAAACTCAAGGTGGATCAAAGACCTGAATGTAAGTCATGAAACCATAAAACTCTGAGAAAAAAACATAGGCAAAAATCTCTTGGACATAAACATGAGCAACTTCTTCATGAATATATCTCCCCGGGCAAGGGAAACAAAAGCAAAAATGAACAAGTGTGACTATATCAAGCTGAAAAGCTTCTGTACAGCAAAGCACACCATCAGTGGAACAAAAAGACATCCTACAATATGGGAGAATATATTCATAAATGACGTATCTGATAAGGGGTTGACTTCCAAAATATATAAAGAATTCACACACCTCAACAAACAAAAAGCAAATAATCCAATTAAGAAATGGGCAGAGGACATGAATAGACACTTCTCTAAAGAAGAAATTCAGATGG
Organism: Phataginus tricuspis; assembly: GCA_029783875.1. Classification (NCBI taxonomy): domain Eukaryota; kingdom Metazoa; phylum Chordata; class Mammalia; order Pholidota; family Manidae; genus Phataginus; species Phataginus tricuspis. The sequence continues at coordinate 111,032,322 of JAQQAC010002837.1, forward strand.
TCAACAGGCACATGAAAAGATGCTCCACATCGCTAATCATCAGAGAAATGCAGGTTAAAAGCACAATGAGATATCACCTCACACCAGTGAGGATGGCCAACATCCAAAACACAAACAACAACAAATGTTGGAGAGGATGTGGAAAAAAGGAATCCTCCTACACTGCTGGTGGGAATGCAAATTAGTTCAACCATTGTGGAAAGCAGTATGGAGGTTCCTTAAAAAACTAAAAATAGAAATACCATTTGACCCAGGAATCCCACTCCTAGGAATTTACCCTAAAAATGCAGCAGCCCAATTTTAAAAAGACAGATGCACCCCTATGTTTATCGCAGCACTATTTACAATAGCCAAGAAATGGAAGCAACCTAAGTGTCCATTACTAGATGAACGGATAAAGAAGATGTGGTACATATACACAATGGAATATTATTCAGCCATAAGAAGAAAACAAATCCTACCATTTGCAATAACATGGATGGAACTGGAGGATATTATGCTCAGTACAATAAGCCAAGCGGAGAAACACAAGTGCCAAATGATTTCCCTTATTTGTGGAGTATAACGATGAAGCAAAACTGAAGGAACAAAATAGCCGCAGACTCAGAGACTCAAGAAGGAACTAGTTAGTGGTTACCAAAGGGGAGGGGTGTGGGAGGGCGGGTGGGGAGGGAGGGAGAAAAAAAAAAAGACTGTGAAAAAAAAACGTATGAAAATACAAAACACATTGGTTAAGGTAAATTTATAGTCAAATTCAGAATATTCTAATATTAATGTGGTATCATATTAATTAACTCTAGTATATAAAGGACAAAAGTATTAAAAATAACTATAAGTAAAATAACTTATTAAAGGACATACAATATAAAAAAAGATGGATGGAAACTGTGACATCAAAAATATAGTTTGGTAGGAGGAGTAATAAGGTAGAGTTTATATATGGCATTGAAGTTAAGATGTTATCAGCATAAAATTGGACTGCATGTTTTATGTAAGCCTCATGGCAAAGAAAAATCTTAGATACACAAAAATATAAAGAGAAAGACATCAAAACACAAACCATACCATTACATAAAATCATCAATTTGTACAGGATGACAACAGAAGGGACATCAGAACTACAAAGAACCAGAAAACAGCAAGGTGGCATTAGTAAGTCCTTGCCTAGCAAAAATTATTTAAATGTACATAGATTAAATCCTCCAATCAAAAGGCAAACAGCCACTGAATGATTAAAAAGTATAACCCAACTACATGCTGCCTACAAGAAACTCACTTCACCTTTAAGGACAAACATATGTTCAAAGAAAAGAAGGAGAAAAATATATTCCTTGCAAATGTAAACTTGAAGAGTGCAGGGGTAGCTAAAATTTTATCAGTCAAAACAGGCATCAAGTCAAAAAAAGACAAGTCAAAGACAAAGGGGTGAAGGATATAACATAATATATGTAAACACATACACAGCCACACAACAGAACACCTAAATATATTAACCAAATACTAACAGATCTGAAAGGAGAAATAACAACACACAAATAGTAAGGGAGTTCAAAACCCTACTCTGAACAATGGATAGATCATAAAACCAGAAAATCAGTAAGAAATCATTAGACTAAAATTATACTTTAGACCAAATGAACCTAACAGACATATTCAGAACATTCCATCTAACAGCAGCAGGATCCACATTCTTCTCAAGAACACCTAAAATATTCTCCAGGACAGATAACATGTTATGCCACAAAATATACATTTTAACAAATTCAAGAAAACTGAAATCATATCAATTATCTTTTCAACCACAATGGTATGAAACTAGAAATCAAAACAGAAGAAAGCTGGAAAATTACAAATATGTGGAAATTATACAACACATTCTTGAACCAATGGGTCAAGAAAGAAATCAAAAAGGGAATCAAAAAATATCTTAAGACAAACAAAAATGGAAACACAATGTGTCAAAGCTTATAGGATGCAGAAAAAGCAGTCCTAAGACGCAATTTTATTGTGATAAATGGCTACATTAAGAAGAAAAGGAAAATCTCAAAACTTTATACCTCAAGGAACTAGAAAAAGAAGAATGAATTAGGAAAATTAGCAAAAAGAAGGCTATATAAAGATCAGAGGAAAACTCAATGAAATAGACAAACAAAAGAAAAAAATTGAAAAGATCAATGACGTCAAGACCTAGTTATTTGAAAATATAAACAAAATTGCAAAACCTTGGCTAGACTAACAAAGAAAATAAGAGAAAATAATCAAAGAAAATTAGAAATGAAAGAGACAGTACAACTGATACAACAAAAATACAAGGGAGCATGGGAGACTACTATGAACTACATCAGCAAGCTGGCTAACCTAGAAGAAATGGTCAAATTCCTAGAAACATACAGCCCATCGAGAATGAATCAAGAGGAAATAGAAAATCAGAACAAACCAATTATGAGTAAGTTCTAATAGGCCAGAGTGGAAAGAACTTGGTGAACACATGGGTCCATGAAGGCTGTAGAGCCCCTAGGTCAGCAGGACAACTCAGTGCTGTGCTGAGAAGATGCCCTGTAGGCTTTCTTGCCTGTGTCAGCAAGACAGCCAGAGCCCCTCGCCCAGGACCAAGAAGAGAAACATCCTGGAACATCAAAGGAGAACATAACCCATAACCATAAACAAGAAAAATTTAAATGGAAACTTGATTTCCTCAAAATTAAAATCCACTCTTTAGAACACAGAAAAGGCAAGCCACATGCTTAAAGAATATATTTATAAGGACTTGTATTCAGAATAAAGAATTCATATTAACTCAGAAAGAAAACCACCCAATAAAATATGGGTGAACGATCTGAACAGACATTTCACAGAAAAATGACATGAAAGATGAATAAACATTTGAAAAGGTGTTCTTTAGTCATTAGGTAAATAAAAATTAAAACCACAACAAAATACCACTGCCTCACCCATTAGAAAGGCTAAAATTAAAAAGACTGAAAATGACAAGTTTTGCTGAAAACAAAGGCCAATTGAAACTATCATACTTTAAACTTAAATTCTGGTAGAGTTTCCACCAGCAACCGGTAAGAACTGCTCACTGTGCCTACACTATTTGGACAAACAATATGGTTTATGCTTTCCTTCCAGGAGTCTGGAATTTTGTCACATGTTAGGCAGAGGCTGCCTACTCGACCAGTGCCTGGAAACACCTCTGGGAGCCAAGTGTCAAACAACCTTCTCTGGTTGGCAACATTCCACATGTGTCACAATGTGGTTGGGTAATTAAGCTTGTCCTGTGTGACTCCACTGGGAGAGGGCCTCACACCTGGTGTCCCCAGACTTCACCCCATGTGCTTTCCCTTTGCTGATCTTGACTTGTACTCTCTCACTATAATAATTCACAGCCATGAGAACCACTGTGGCATGAGTCCTGTGGGTCCTCACAGGAAACCTTCAAGCCTAGGGGTAGTCTTGAGGGCCTCCAAACACCAGTGCCTGACACAAAATCTCTCCTAGCCTTCACTTCCTTCACCTGTCACCTAAAACAATACAAACCCGCTAATGACAATGCCCATCAGTGGAGTACACTTCAAATGTGACTATTATGGAAATTCCAGATGACAAACTCACAACATTTCAGTACTGAATAACAATGATAAAAGTACATTTTCAACAAGTTTTCAGTTAGGACTCCTACTGATAATCACTAGAGCTCTCTTCATTTAAAAAAAAAAATCATTAGACTATATCTCAGTATGACTTGGAATTTGATCAACTCTACGTCAGAATAAACCACCACAGCCAGAAAGTAAATTGAGAAACTGAAATGACTCTCTGAGTGAATGTGAAATCACATCTTCAGGGTTTGGTGTAAAAAGCATTTAATGATTTTTTTTACAACTTTACTGGGGTATAGCTGATAAACTGCACATACTTAATGCATAAAATTTGATGCCCTTGGCATATACATACACCAGTAAAACCATGAGCACAACTGAAATCATGAAATTTGCATCATCAGCAGAAGTTTCCCCCTATCTGTTTGTAACCAATCCTCTCTTCAACACTCTTTGCAGTCAACCACTGAACTGGTTTAAGACATAATAAATGATTAGCATTTCCCAGAATTTTACATAAACCAAATTTAAAATGTTCATCAGTCCTCTTCCAAAACCACCACTACAACCTAATATTCACAGAATCTGCATCTACTTTCTTCCTTTCACCCATAACTTACTGCGGTAACTTGCCTAATCTTCTCTCTTAATCATCAACACACTAGGACTCTGGCTTTCTGCCACTATCATCCCATTAAATGGGATTCTCTCAAAAATCACCAGTGGCCTTCTAATCGTCAAACATACCATGGCCCCTACTCTGTATCTGTTCCAGGAGGCTACTCCACAGTGCCTGAAATCAGTAATTACCATTTGTTAGAAACTTCCTTTTTCTTAGCCAACCATGACCTCCATTTCCCAACCTCTTTGTGCTGTTCCTCTCTTTCTGTCCTTCAAGGTGTTGGCAGTCTGTAAAGTCTTGTTTCAGACCTGTGCTATCACAGTAGTAGTTGTAACAGCAACAGAAGCAAATATTTATCGTGCTATCATCATGTGCAAGGCACTGTGCTAAGAGATTCATATAAGCTCATTGATTCGTCATGACAATTCTATGAAATAAGGAATGTTATCCCCATTTCAAATGCATACAAAATCAGACAAATATACTGAACCCCCAAGAACACATCACACAGCTTCAACAGTTATCAACACTTTGCCAATCTTGATTCATTAATCCCCACATACACCTTTCTACCCAATGCAGTATGTTAGAGCAAATTTCAGAAATCTGTAAACACTTCGACATGTATCTTCAACAGATGTTTACTGTTTCTCCAACAAACTATTTTATAGTTACACTGTGCGGCAGTAGTAGATCTGTGCCTCTGCTAAATGACAGATTCCCTATTGCCAGAGAGACATAATCCAAATTCCTTACCAGTCATCTTACTATTTGGCAAGCAAGATTCTTTAAACACAGACCCAACCTCGCTGTCCTGCCTTGCCCATCACTCCTGCACTGTGCTCCGGCCAGTCCGGACTACCTGTCACTCCCTGAACATACCTTGCAATTTCGTGCCTCTATACCTCTGTTCTTGTTATGCAAAATAGTCTATAATGCCCTGTGTTCCTATCTGGCAGAATTCTGAGTATCCAGTTGACAATTACTGTATAAAAGCTGATCCTAAAACCACAAAACGGCAGTAAATAAACTCATAATAAATTTCATTCTTTTCCCTCTTGAGCATATGTTTTATAAAAAGTAAAAAATTATCCAATATCTGTTGTACTTTTTCTTAATTTTATCTTATTCTCTTATCTTTTAATTCTTTATGTATGCTTTTAAGAAAGCTAATATTATGGCAAGCCTAACAAGTATATAACATGACATTTCAAAACAGAAGCTAATACTATGTTTCAAAAACTTTTGGTCCCTAAAATTATAAAGCCAAAATAAGTTTTACCCTACAAATGTATGCTGCAAAATTTAAATCTTCAATGAATACAAAAGACAGAAAACTATCATTCTTAAATCATTTAGCATAAATTTAGTAGTACATATTTCCTGTGTATGATTATTTTAAACTGTACAATTTTAATATGTAGTCACAAAAATATATAACTGAAAGAGTATTTTATAATCACCCTAGTTTTTCCTTCTGAATGTTATGTGTTTCTACAAAGCATAAATTAAACTTTGAGTTTTCTTAAAAACTGTTTTATAGAAAGAAATGTTTTATCACTTACTAGTATTTCTGAATGCTCTTTTTGCTATCTAGTTCAGATATTTTATTTGGGCTATATCAAGTTTTACTTTATTAGTAGTATAAATCTTACATTACTAAAGACATACTTTAAAAAGTCACCCTTTTATTTCTGCAACCACTAATAGCTATGAAAAACCTATTGAAATTTTTGCTTATTGTGACCATAACAAGGCAAATAAAAGATATATATGAATACACTTTTTTAATCATTTAAATTTTTTAATCAATTTAACACTAAAGAATTTCCAGCATGGTTCCACAACTTATCACTACCATAGGAATGAAATGCAATTACTAATATCCTCTTTCCATATATTGATTTTTTTAAGTTTAATACAAAAACAGGCTATAAAGCGATACAAGACTAAGTGTTATTAATAAAAGCTACAATAATCTAAGATTCTAGAATGGAGTTGGTATTACCAAAATATAAAATCTCAGAAGTATCACATTAGCCCACAGTAAAGAAATTAAAGGAGTCTGATGGGACAAAATGAGCTGTAACACTTTAAATTAGTATAATTTGTTTCCTCATTTTGATTATTCATCAAATCATTGCTAAAATTAATCACAAAATGGCCTCTGTCACAGACTCTAAACACCTTTGCTGTAGGAAGAAATTTTAATAACAGGTATGAGATACTAAGCACTTTTCTTTAACTCTAAAATAGAACTTTGATTCTCCTGCTGGAGAAGCCACATGGAGTAGAGACCTTGAGACTACATGGAAAAGCCTTGTTATTTCATGGTCCAGCTGAGGACAGGCTTCTGGCCCTCCCTGCTAAGATACCAGACATGTGTATAAACCCTCCTGGACATTCTAGCCAGCTGAGCCCACAGGTGACTGTAGCCACAGGTGACATCACATGTACCAGAATAACTCCCAGGCGACGCCAATCAAGGCACAAAATCATTAGAGATAAAATGGTGATTAGTGTAATTCACTACATTTTGGGGCACCTTTTACAGTAACAGTTATAGTTTAAGGGTATCACTTAATAATGTCTCACTCAACAAGGTTTTCAACTATGCATCCACTTGATATTTTAATCACAAACGCACAATAATTTCAAGGACCATTGCCTGCACACTGATAGCCAAACACTATTTATCAGAAGCAAGGCAGTAAGACAGCCAAGATCACAAATATTACTAAAAATAAATAAATAGTATGTAATATCACAAATTATAAATTTCCAATCATTTATATTATTTCTAATTCACATAAGGGAAAAAATTGCCTATGAGCAGTGGTTCTCAATCAGGACAATTTTACTATCACCACCCTAGGCAGGCAGCCTCCGGGAGCGTCTAGAGTCATTTTCCACTGTCCCAGTTTGAGGGCAGAGGTTACTGACCTCGTGAGTAGAGGTCACATATGCTGCTGAACATGTCATAATGCCCAGATGGCCCCTCACAACAAAGAGCCATCTCACCCAAGATATCAGTAGGGCCAAGGATGAGAGGCCCTAGCAAAGAGGAATGAAAATCTGAAAACGTCACCTTCATATAATCATTACCTTCAAAACTAACAAAATGAATGATTCTACTGGCAAGAATGAATGGTCGGAACTCTGAACAATTTTCTTCTTTAATAAAAATAATGTGATAATTTGGTATTTTTCTCTACAAGAAAAGGCATAATACATTAAATATTAAGCTACAGAGAAAACATAAGAAAACTTAGTAAAATTAAGTACATGAAAGAGTAACCAGAAAGATGATAGCACATTACTAGAGAAGAATATTCCTTAATGTATTATAACTACTAGTTAAGCATATTTTGTTTGATTAAATTGTTGGTAACCTAGTTCATAAAATTAGTATTCTGCACTTTACAACTCTTGTTTATATTCATATTTTAAAATATATTATGATTATTTAATGATTAACAAAGACATTGATCATTAAACATTATTTGAAAAGTATTTCCATTTTGTATTTTAGAAATAAATTCACCTAACTAATCACACAGCTCCACAGGTGTAGGCCTATAAATAACTCAAATTACTTATCAAATATTTGAAGGAAAAATATTAAACGTCTTAAACAGACTTCTCCAAAATAAGCTTTGCAGCTATGACTAAACGTGCATTTTCTATCCTTTAAAAAAAATTTAATACTGCTGAGACAAAGCAGAGTCTGATGCAGTTCTCTAAAGGAAAAAGATTAAAATATGGACTAGTAATAATTGTGTTTATAACACAAACATACTAGTCAGTTTCCTACATTAGAAAAGGTAACAATAAACTTTTCCGTACCTTCACATTTGGCTTTCTTGTTGAAACTCCTCTATACCAACCTAAAATAAAGCAAACAAAGATATAAAAATCACATTCCCATCATTTTCTGTAGACTTACTATGAGTAGTTTTAGGGAAAAATTAATTAATGCAAAACTTTCTAATACAGGCACACATATTGTGCCTTTATTAGGAATAGTTTCCTCCAAAAGGAACTGTCTTACAGTAAGTACAGCATTCCCATTTTTCATCATAAGGCACAAAGCCTTTTCAACTGAATAAGACACAAAATTTAGAGAAGACCTCAGAAGAGATGTAATTCAGCTCCATGAAAACTCCCCAAAGAAATTGTCAAGTGCAGGAAAACGTCAAAATTGAATCTTTTTGGCGGCAGATGGGGAGTGCAGGCCAGACTCTGCTTCCTTGCCTCACTCACTCTCCCATACACTAACCTACACTACTCTCATTTCTTGGCTTTCCAGCTGCTAAAGTTGACATCCATGTTTCATTTATTCCCACTCAGCATTCATACACAGCAATAATAATGAAAGTTTCAATTACACAATACAAACACAATCTATTATTTTCAGAGTTTTGCTATAGTTTCTCTACATGGGTTTAAGAGGAAACAACTCCAATAAGTAGGAGGGGAAGCCAAGATTTTATTTAAAGGAGGAAGATGAAGAAAAGAGAGAGACACTGATAATATCTCATATTAATCAGTTTATTGTTCTTAATTCCGTGTACTGGAATTGAGAGGTTGTCCCATGTATTAACTTTAAATCTCACCAGAAAGCTACGATGAAAAGAACTATTTTCTCCCTCCCCTGAAATAACAACAAACAATTAAGAAAGAATTCTTGCTTCTGTATAGTAGAACAGCAGAAATCATAAATCTGAATGACTCAATTTATACCTTCAGAGTCTCGGTATCATCATTTATTTTTTTAAAAAGTGACAACCTTCCATGGTGATACTTTATAGTATCTTAAGAAACAGAACAGAGATTCTCAAGATGGCAGCATGACTAGGGTGGTGGGAATCTCCCAAAACCATATTTATTTTGAAAATACAGCAAATACAACTATTCCTAAAAGAGTGACCAGAAGATACAGTACATGAGCCAGACTACATCTGTGAGAACCCAACATCTCATGGAAAAAGGTAAGTAAGATACAAAGCTATGACCCAGCGGGACCTGAGAACTCCCCCCACCCCAGCTCACCGGCAGGAGGAAAAGAATCAGAGTGGGGAGGGAGTGGAAGCACAGGACTGCCAAATAACCAGCCCTAGTAATCTGCACAGGGAGCACAGACACTCATTGCATGGTGCTCTGGATATTACAAGAGCGGAAAAGCAAAATCCAAGACTAAGACTGTGAACAGGTTCCCCCAGCAGGCTGTCCTGGGAAAAAAGAAAAGCAGGCGCTTTAAAACTCTTAAAGAGACAAGGGTTTAACAGTTGGACAAAATCGTCTGGGCACACTCAGCCCAGAAGGCTGGGGAATTTAAGGAACTTCAGGTACCCTAACCCTCTGGTTAGCAACGCAGCTCTGAAGCCCCTCACGGTGATAAGCAGCCTGCCATTCCTTCCCCCCGCCAGCACTGCAAGCAAACCAGCTGACTCTCCATTGCTGTGGAACAGCCAGGGAGCAGCCCCACCTACAACAACCACACAGCTTAACACAGAGGCTTCTCCCTGCGTGCAGCTAACCGGCCCAGACCCAGAGGCTGCTCCCTGCACACGGTTGACCAACACAGACAGCAGAGAGAGGCGCAGAGTTCAGGAGGCACAAAGGGGCTTTGTTCTTGCGTAGAACACACACCGCTCGCCTGCGACCCCTGCCAGTGCCCTAGGCCACCCTGAGGGCCTCCCTGCCCACGGCAGCTCAGGTGAACCCAGAGGCTGCTCCCTGCATGTGGTTGACCAGCACAGACAGCAGAGACGGGCACAGGGTCCGGGAGGCACAAAGGGGCTCTGATCTCGCGGTAGAACATACACCCCTGGACTGCGACCCCCACCAGTGCCCTAGGCCATCATGAGGGCTGCCCCACCCATGGCAGCTCAGGGGATTAATCCAGAGGCTGCTCCCTGTGTGCAGTTGACTGGCACAGACAGTGGAGACAGGCGCGGAGACCAGGAGACACAAAGGGGTTTTTCTCTTGCAGCAGAACATGAGCTGTTGACCTGCAACCCCCACCATTTCCCTAGGCCACCCTGAGGGCCACCCTGTCCACGGCAGCTTAGGGGATTAACCCAGAGGCTGCTCTGTGTGTACAGTTAACCGGCACACACAGTGGAGACAGGCAAGGTGACCAGCAAGCAGGAAGGGACTTTGTTCTCCCAGCTGACACACACACCACTCACCAGCGACCACTCCCATCACTATGAAAAGGCAGAAGAACCTTGTTCAGTCCAAAATACCTCAAAAACCAGAGAGAGGGCTTGGTGAGACTGAAATCACCAATCATCCTGAATAAGAATTCAAAATGAAAGTTATCAGCATGCTGATGGAGCTACAAAGAAATACTCAAGAGCTAAGGGATGAATTCAGGAGGGAGATAACAGTAATGAAACAAACAATGGAAGGATTTAAGAGCAGACTGGATGAAGTGGAAGAGACTGTTAATGGAATAGAAATCAGAGAACAAGAATAGAGAGAAGCTGAGGCAGAGAAAGATAAAAGGATCTGTATGAAAGAAAGAATATTAAGAGAACTGTGTGACTAATCCAAATGGAACAATATTCTCGTTATAGGGGTACCAGAAGAAGAAGAGAGAGAAAAAGTGTTAGAAAGTGCCTTTGAAGAAATAATTGCTGAAAAATTTCCCAATCTGGGGAAGGAAATACTCTCTCATACCATGGAAGTCCACAGATCTCCCAACACAAGGGACCCAAGGAGGACAACACCAAGACATATGATAATTAAAATGGTAAAGATCAAAGATAAGGACAGAGTATTAAAAGCAGCCAGAGAGAGAAAAAACATCACCTACAAAGGAAAACCCATCAGGCTATCATTTGCCTTCTCAGCAGAAAACTTACAAGCCAGAAGGGAATGGCATGATATATTTAATGCAATGAAGCAGAACAGCCTTGAACCAAGAATACTGTATCCAGCATGATTATCATTTAAATTTGAGGGAGAGATTAAACAATTCCCAGATAAGCCAAAGTTGAGAGAATTTACTTCCCACAAACCACCTCAACAATGTATTTTAAAGGGACTGCTCTAGATGGAAGTATGCCTAAGGCTAAATAGCTGTCACCAGAGAAAATAAAACCATAGCAAAGAAAGCAGACCAACCAAATACTACCTAAATGCAAAATAAAATCAGCTATCCACAAAATCAGTCAAGGGAAACACGAAGAGTACATAATAAAACACCTAACATATAAAGAGTGGAGGAGGAAGAATAAGAAGGGAGAGAAATAAAGAATCATTAGACTGTGTTTATAATAGCATAATAAGTGAGTTTAGTGGGATGGTTAGATAGGAAAGAAGCTGCCCTTGAACCTTTGGTAACCACGAATCTAAAGCCTGCAGTGGAAATAAATACATACCTATCAGTAATCACCCTAAATGTAAACGGTCTGAATGCACCAATCAAAAGACATAGAGTTACTGAATGGATAAAAAAACAAGACCCATCTATATGATGCCTTCAAGAGACTCACTTTAAACCCAAAAACGTACACAGACTGAAAGTAAAGGGATGGAAAAAGATATTTCATGCAACTAATAGAAAAAAGCAGGAGTTGCAGTATCAGACAAAATAGACTTCAAAACAGAGAAAGTCACAAGAGACAAAGGACATTACATAATGATAAAGGGGTAAATCCAACAAGAAGATATAACCATTATAAATAGCTATGCGCCCAACACAGGAGCACCTACATATGTGAAACAAATACGAACAGAATTAAAAGGGGAAACAGAACGCAATGCATTCTAGGAGACTTCCACACAACATTCACTCTGAAGGACATATCAACCAGACAGAAAATAAATAAGAAGACAGAGGCACTGAACAACACATTAGAACAGATGGACCTAACAGACATCTACAGAACTCTACACCCAAAAGCAGCAGAATACACATTCTTCTCAAGTGCACATGGAACATTTTTAAGAATAGACCATACACTAGGCCACAAAAAGAACCTCAGTAAATTCAAAAAGATTGAAATTGTACCAACCAGCTTCTCAGATCACAAAGGTATGAAACTAGGAATAAATTACACAAAGAAAATGATAAAGCACACACAGACATTGAGGCTTAATAACATGCTCCTAAATAATCAATGGATCAATGACCAAATAAAAACAGAGATCGAGCAAAATATGGAGACAAACGACAACAATAATTCAACACTGTAAAATCTGTGGGACACAGCAAAGGCCATGCTAAGAGGGAAATATATTACAATACAGGCCTACCTCAGGAAAGAAGAACAATCCCAAATGAACAGTCTAAACTCACAATTAATGAAACTAGAAAAGGAAGAACAAATGAGGCCCAAAATCAGTAAGAGAAGGAACATAATAAAGATTAAAGCAGAAATAAATAAGACTGAGAAGAATAAAACATTAGAAAGAATCGATGATAGCAGGACCTGGTTCTTTGAGAAAATAAACAAAATAGATAAACCCTATCCAGACCAGACTTATCAAGAAAAAAAGAGAGTATACACACACAAACAGAACCAGAAATGAGAAAGGCAAGATCACTATGGACACCACACATACACAAAGGATTATGAGCAAATACTATGAAAAATTATATGGTAACAAACTGGATAACCTAGAAGAAATGGACAACTTTCTAGAAAAATACAGCCTTCCAAGGCTGACCCAGGAAGAAACAGAAAATCTGAATAGACCAATTACCAGCAAATAAATTGAACTGGTAATCCAAAAACTAGCTATGAACCAAACTCCTGGACCAGATGGCTTCACTACTGAATTTTATCAAACAGTTAGTGAAGACCTAACAACCATGCTCCTTGAAGTTTTCCAAAAAGTAGAAGAGAGAATACTCCCAAACTCATTCTACGAGACCAACATCACTCTAATACCAAAAACAGGCAAAGACACCACAAAAAAAGAGAATTACAGACCAATATCCCTGATGAACATATATGCAAAAATAGTCAACAAAATATTAGCAAACCGAATTTAAAAATACATCAAAAAGATCATCCATCATGATCAAGTGGGATTCATCCCAGAGATGCAAGGATGGTACAACATTCAAAAATCCAAAAACATCATCCACTACATCAACAAAAAGAAGGACAAAAAACACATGATCATCTCCATAGATGCTGAAAAAGCATTTGACAAAATTCAACATCCACTCCTGATAAAGACTCTCAACAAAATGGGTATAGAGGGCAAGAACCTCAACATAATAAAGGCCATATATGACAAACCCACAGCCAACATTATACTGAACAGTGAGAAGCTGAAAGCTTTTCCTTTAAGATGGGGAACAAGACAGGGATGCCCACTCTACCCTCTTTTATTCAAAATAGTTCTGGAGGTCCTAGCCACAGCAATCAGACAACACAAAGAAATAAAAGGCACCCAGATTGGCAAGGAAGAATTCAAACTGTCTCTGCTTGCAGATGACATGATAGTATACATAAAAAACCCTAAGAATTCACTCCAAAACTACTAATCTAATATTTGAATTCAACAAAGTTGCAGCATACAAAATTAATACACCGAAATCTGTGGCATTCTTATTCACTAACAATGAACTAGCAGAGAGAGAAATCAGGAAAACAATTCCATTCAGAGTTGCATCAAAAAGAATAAAATACCTAGGAATAAACCTAACCAAGGAAGTGAAAGACTTATACCCTGAAAACTACAAGACATTCTTAAGAGAAGTTAAAGAGGACACTAATAAATGGAAATTTATCCCATGCTCTTAGCTAGGAAGAATTAATATTATCAAAATGGCTATACTACCTAAAGCAATCTACAGATTCAATGCAATCCCTATCAAAATACCTACAGCATTCTTCAATGAACTAGAGCAAATAGTTCTAAAATTCATACGGAATGACAAAAGACACTGAATAGCCAAAGCTATCCTGAGAAGGAAGAATAAAGCAGGGGGAATTATGTTACCTGACTTCTAGCTCTACTACAAAGCCATAGTAATCAAGACAATTTGATACTGGCACAAGAATAGACCCATAGACCAGTGGAACATAATAGACAGCACAGATATAAACCCAAGCATGTATGGTCAATTAATATACGATAAAGGAGCCATGGATATACAATGGGGAAATGACAGCCTCTTCAACAGCTGGTGTTGGCAAAACTGCACAGCTCCATGTAAGAGAATGACACTGGATTGCTCTCTAACCCCATACACCAAAGTAAACTCAAAATGGATCAAAGACCTGAATGTAAGTCATGAAACCATAAAACTCTTAGAAAAAAATACAGGCAAAAATCTCTTTGACATAAACATGAGCAAGTTCTTCATGAACATATCTCCCTGGGCAAGGGAAACAAAAGCAAAAATGAACAAGTGGGACTATATCACATTAAAAAGCTTCTGTACAGCAAAGGACACAATCACTAGAACAAAAAGACATCCTACAGTATGGGAGAATATATTCATAAATGACATTTCTGATAAGGGGTTGACATCCAAAATACATAAAGAGCTCACGCACCTCAACAAACAAAAAGCAAATAAGCCAATTAAAAAACGGGCAGAAGCTGAACAGACACTTCTCCAAAGAAGAAATTCAGGTGGCCAACAGGCACATGAAAAGATGCTCCACATCGCTAATCATCAGAGAAATGCAAATTAAAACCACAATGAGATATCACCTCACACCAGTGAGGATGGCCAACATCCAAAACACAAACAACAACAAATGTTGGCGAGGATGTGGAGAAAGGGGAACCCTCCTACACTGCTGGGGGGAATGTAAATTAGTTCAACCACTGTGGAAAGCAGTATGGAGGTTCCTCAAAAAACTAAAAATAGAAATACCATTTGACCCAGGAATTCCACTCCTAGGATTTACCCGAAGAATGCAGCAGTGCAGTTTGAAAAAGACATATGCACCCCTATGTTTGTCACAGCACTATTTACAATAGCCAAGAAATGGATGCAACCTAAGTATCCATCAGTAGATGAATGGATAAAGAAGATGTGGTACATATACACAATGGAATATTATTCAGCCATAAGAAGAAAACAAATCCTACCATTTGCAACAACATGGATGGAGCTAGAGGGTACTATGCTCAGTGAAATAAGCCAGGTGGAGAAAGACAAGTACCAAATGATTTCACTCATCTGTGGAGTATAAGAACAAAGGAAAAACTGAAGGAACAAAACAGCAGCAGACTCACAGAACCTAAAAATGGACTAACAGTTACCAAAGGGAAAGGGACTGGGGAGGATGGGTGGGAAGGGAAGCATAAGGGGGGAAAAGGGGCATTAGGATTAGCACATGTAATGCAGCGATGGGGGACACGGGAAAGGCAGTATTTATAGTGAAGACAAGCAATGATTCTATAGCATCTTACGATGCTGATGGAGAGTGAGTGTAGTGGGGTATGTGGGGGGAACCTGATAATAGGGGGTCTAGTAACCATAATGTTGTTCAAGTGGTTATACAAAGGTAAATCTAAAGTGTAGAGCTTGTATAAGAACAACAGAAAAAGGTTTTGTGAGGTAGGGTTAGACAAAGATTTCTTAAGCACATTCCATAAAAGAGTAATAACACCATCTTCATAAAAGTTTTAAACTTTTGCTTTTCAAAAGACAGTTAAGAAACTAAAGCTATAAAAACTCTTAGAAGAAAACATAGTGAAAATCTCCATGATTTGGGATTTGACAGTGATTTCTTAGATATGACACCAAAAACAAAGGCATCAAAAGTAAAAATAGATCAACTGGACTACATCCAAATTAAAGACTTCTGTGCACCAAAAAACACCATCAACAGAGTGAAAAGGCAACCTAGTGCCAATAAAAATCTCAGCAAGTGCTTTTTGTATACTGAAAAACAGATTCCAAAGCTCATCTGGAGAGGCAAAAGACCCAGAACAGGCTAAACAATATTGAAGAACAACAAAGTTGGAGGACTGACACTACCCAACTTCAAGACTTACTATAAGCCTGTAATAATCAAGACAGCATGGTATTGGAGAAAGAACAAACAGACTAACAGAACAGAACCGAGAGCACAGAAATAGACCCAAATAAATACAGTTAAGTGATTTTTATGAGCAAAGGTAATACAATGAAGAAAAGGCAATATAATAGGTTAAAGATAGTCTTTTCAAGAAATGGTGCTGGAGCAGACACACAAACACTGAGAAGGGACTAGTGTTTACCAAGGGGGAGGGGTTGGAATGGGGAGAGTGAGGGGGAAAAGGAGCACAAAAATTCTTAATCATAATATAAGCTGGTCATTCGGATAGCAGTACAGCATGGAGAATAGAGCCAATGATTCTGTAACATTTTCCTATGTGGACAGATAGTAACCACCCCTAGTGGGGTGAGAATTTAATAATATGCAAAACTGTTGAACCTATGTTGTATACTTGAAACCAATATAAGATTGTATATCAACGATACTGCAATTGAAAAAAAGAAAGAAGCAGTGCTGGGACACCTGGGCATCTACATGCAAAAAAGTGAACCTAGACCTTACACCCTTCACAAAGATCAACTCAAAATGGATCACAGACCTAAATGTAAAACACAAAACTATAAAACTCTTTGAAGATAACATAAGAGAAAATCCAGATGATCTTTGGTATGGAAATGACCTTTGAGACACAACATAAAATGCACAATCCAAAGTCTGGACTTTACTAAAATGTAAAACTTCTGCTCTGCAAAAGACACTGTCAAGAGAATGAAAAGATAAGCCCAAGACCAGGAGAAAATATTTACAATAAGACTGTCTTCTAAAATATACAAAGAACTCTTAAATTTTAATAATAAGAAAACACACAACTTGATTTAAAAATGGGCTTAAGACCTAAACAGATACCTCACCAGAGAAGGTATACAGATGGTAAATAAGCACATGAAAAGATTCTCAAGATCATATGTGATTCAGGAATTGCACCAACAAGACACCACTACGTAGCTATCAGGATGCCCAAATTCCAGATGCTGACACCACATGCCGGTGAGGACATGGAGCAGCAGGAACGCTCACTCACGGCTGGTGGGGACGCACAAGCGAACAGCCACTTTGGAAGACAGTTTGGTAGTGGTGTATTGCAAAACTAAACATACTCTTAGCATACAACCCGTGGGTCTCACCCCTTAGTATTTACTCAAGTGAGTGGAAAATTTATGTCGTCCCCAAACCTGCACATAGATGTGTATAGCAGCGTTACTCAAAACTGCCAAAACCTGGAAGCAACTAAGGTGTCCCTCAGGAGGTGAATGGATAAACAAACTATGGTCCATCCTGATACTGGAACATTATGCAGTGATAAAAAGAAATGAGCTCTCAAGCCACAAAAAGATATGGAGGAACTTTAAATGCATGTTATTAAATGAAAGAAGCCAATCTGAAAAGGCCCCATACTGTACAATTCCAGCTACATGACATTCTGGAGAAGTCAAAATCATGAAGACAGTGAAAAGATCAATGGTTGCCAAGGGTTAGGGGGCTGTGGGGATGACGAAGTAGAGAGGATTTTTAAGGCAGCAAAACTGTTTTGTATTATACTATAATGGTGGGTACATGTCATTACATTTTTATCCAAACCAACAGAATATACAACACCAGGAGTGAACCTTGGTGTAAGCTATGGACTTCAGGTGATAATGACGTGCCAGCACAGGTTCATTTTTAACAAAACACCCACCTGGCTGTGGTTGTTGACAGTGGCAGAAGCTGTGCACCCGTGAGAAAAAGGGATATATGGGAACTCTCTGTACTTTCTGCTCAGTTTTGTTGTGAACCTAAAACTACTCCAAAAAATAAAGTCTTTTTTTTTTCATTTATTGTATTAGCCAGCAATCCCACTCCTAGGTATATACCCAATAGAAAAAAGTCCACACTAAACTCCATGCTCAAGGTCCTTGGGAATTTCAGACCCCGTGGCTGGAGACTGGGAAAAAGTAGCCGCACTGAGACTTCCCACAGAGATGAACAGGCTCCTATTCATTCCCGCCCCAGCCAGAGCTACAAAAGGCCCTGCAGAGAGGCGCGGCCACAGCTGCGGAATGGTGGAGCAACAGCGCCACCTACAGCATCCCCACAGAATCTACTCTCGGCAGGCGTCTTTTTGGGTTTTAATTTTTCTCTTTTCTTTTCTTTCTTTTCTTTCTTTTTTTTTTCTCCTTTTTTTTTCCTATAAAGTCTTAAAGAGCCCACCTGACACACGTGGCACCTACCAGCGACCACGTCTATCGCCATGAAAAGATAAGAGGAACATGGTACAAACAAAGCTTATCCAGACCCAGACACCAGAGAGGGAGTCTGAAGGGATGGAAATGCACAGTCTTCCTGAAAAATAATTCAGAATAAAAGTCATAACCATACTGATGGATCTACAGAGAAATATGCAAGAGCTGAGGGAGGAAGTGAGGGAAGTGAGGAAAGACAATGCAGAAATGAGACAAGCGATCAACGGGCTTAGCAGCAGACTGGATGAGATGCAAGAGACTGTTAATGGAATAGAAATCAGAGAACAGGAATACAGAGAAGTTGAGGCAGAGAGAGATAAAAGGATCTCTAGGAATGAAAGAATATTAAGAGAACTGTGTGACCAATCCAAACGGAACAATATTCGCATTATAGGAGTACCAGAGGAAGAAGAGAGAGAAAAAGGGATAGAAAGTGTCTTTGAAGAAATAATTGCTGAAAACTTCCCCATGCTGGGGAAGGAAATAGCCTCGCAGTCCATGGAAGCCCACAGATCTCCCAACACAAGGGACCCAATGAAGACAACATCAAGACACATAATAATTAAAATGGCAAAGATCAAAGATAACGACAGAGTATTAAAGGCAGCTAGAGAGAGAAAAAAGATCACCTACAAAGGAAAACCCATCAGACTATCATCAGACTTCTCAACAGAAACCTTACAGGCCAGAAGAGAATGGCATGATATATTTAACATTATGAAACAGAAGGGCCTCGAACCAAGAATACTGTATCCAGCACGATTATCATTTAAATATGACGGAGGGATTAAACAATTTCCAGACAAGCGAAAGCTGAGAGAGTTTGCCTCCCATAAACCACCTCTACAGGATATCTTAAACGGACTGCTCTAGAGGGAAGCACGCCTAAGGCTAAAAAGCTGTCACCAGAGAAAATAAAATCATAGCAAAGAAAGCAGACCATTCAAATACTAACTAAAGGCAAGGAATAAAACACCTAGTATATAAAGAATGGAGGAGGAAGAATAAGAAGGGAGAGAAATAAAGAAACATCAGACTGTGTTTACAATAACTTAACAAGAAAATCCATACCCAGTGTTTATAACAACTTGTCATAATCTTCAAAAATAAAGCAATTCAAATGCCTGTCAACTACCATATGGATAAATAAAATCTGCTTAAACCTATATGATGAAATAATACTCAGAAAGAACAAGCTACAGATATATGCTACATAAGTGGATTTTAAATGCATTATGCAAAGTGAAAAAGCCAGACACAAAGGTTATATAATGTATTTCATTTATATGACATCCTGGAAAACACAAAACTAGAGGAACAGAAAACAGATCGGTGGTTGTCAAGGCTGGGAAAAGGGAGTTGGGAAGGAAGGCTACTAACAGGGAGCATGATGTTACATTTGAGGCTGATGAAAATGTTCTGTATCTTGACTGTGGTAATGGTTAAAAGAGTACATATTTGTCAAAATTCACAGAATTCACAGAACTAAACTCCAAAAAGGATGATTTTTACTGTGTATGTTATACATCAATAACATGTCTAAAACACACACACACGGATAAATTTTCACAACTACCACATTGGTTAGATTTTCATTTTTATCCTAACAATATCAGGTATTGGCAAGAGAATGTAAAGCAATCAAACACTGCTAGTGAGGGTGAAAATCAAGTCCCCACTTTCAGAAACAATGCAGTATTATCTGCATATTATATGACAATGAAATTCTACTTCAATGTTATCCCTTATACAGTAGCATTGAATGAGAATATTACTCTACTTCAGAGGAATTTTCAGAAATTTGTGAGGTGATCTGAGTTGCCAGAGAATATATTAAAATATTTGTGTCTTTAAAAGTCAAAGATTCTTAGAAGAAAATATAGGCATCAACCTTTATGATCTTGGGTTAAGCAGTGGTTTCATTCACAAGAAACAATGGAAAAAAATAGATAAATCTGACTTCATCAAAATTAAAGGCTTTGTGCTTCAAAGGACACCAAGAAAATACAAATTATAACCACAAAGTGTGAGAAAATACTTGCAACTTGTGTAAGTATAAGCTAAGAGACCAGTATCCAGAACATATAGAGAACTCATAGAACTAAATAAATTAAAAAGATAAATATCTAATTTTTTAATGGACAAAGGATTTAAATATACATTTCTCCAAAGAAGATATAAAAAAAGTCCAATAGACATCGACTTCCGGGAAGATGGCGACATAAGTGGACTGGCAGAAAAATTCCTCCCAACATTATATTTATTCACGAAAATACAGCAAATACAACTATCCCTAAAAGAGAGACCAGAATACACAGGAAAGTGCACAGCGTACGGAGCTCCAGCGGTCAGCCACTCCAGAGAGAGGACTCGGCACCCAGCGAGACCAGAGCGCTTCTCCACCCCAGCACTCCGGCAGGAGTCCCGGCAAGGCGGGTAAGGTACGGAGCCACGACCCCGGCGGACCGAGCGCTCCTCCCCTCCCCCCCCCGAGGTCTGGCGGTCAGACACTCCGGAGAGAGGACTCGGCACCCAGCGAGGCGGGACATAGCCGCGACCCAGCGAGACCAGAGCGCTCCTCCACCCCAGCACTCCAGCAGGAGTCCCAGCAAGGCGGGTAAGGTACGGAGCCGCGACCCCGGAGGGACCGAGCGCTCCTCTCCCCCAGCACTCCAGCGGGAGGAGAGGATTCAGAGCCAGGAGGGAGTGGAAGTCTGCGCCGGGAGCGCCGACACACAGTCGGCGGGGTAGTGGAGATTGGAGAGACAGAGGGCACAGGGTCCCAGCCCTGAACATGCAAGTTGCCCGCGGCAAGCTCCAGGAAGGAAAAAGAAGGGAAAAAAAAAGGGAAGAAAAGCGCGCACTCTTTCTCAGCGGTCGTAAAGAGACAGGAGCTCAGTAGAGGGGCCGGATAGTCCCGCAAGCTGAGCCCAGTACGCTGGGAGTCCTGGGGAGCTTTGGACCCCTAAGCTGACGACTGGGAAAGGGGGGCTGCTATTAAGACCCACACAGAGATCAAAGCTTCCCATTCGTTCCCAACCCAGCCAGAGCTATAAAGGGCCTTGCAGAGCAGCACAGCCATGGCTCTGCAATAGTGGAGCAACAGCGCCACCTACAGGATTCACACAGAACCCACTCCCAGGGGCTTTTATTTATTTATTTTCTTTTTCGTTATTGTTTTTTGTACCCTTTCTTTTCCTTTTTTTTTCTTTCCCTCTCTTTCAACAGCATCCCATTCACTCTCACCCCAGCCACAGCTTTAAAGGGCCATGTGGAGCGACGTGGCCACGGCTCTGGAATACTGGAGCAATAGCGCCACCAACAGCATTCACACAGAAACCACCCCTGGTGGGCGTGTTTTTTGTGTTTTTTTTGTTTTAGTTTTTTTTTGTCGTTGTTGTTGTTGTTTTTCTTTTACATGTTGCTGCTTTTTCTTTCTTTTCTTTTCCTTTTTCTCTCTCACTTTCTACTTTTTTTATTAGTAAAAGTATTTTTTTCTTCTTCTTTTTGTTTTCTTTTTTTCTTTTCTCTCCTCTCTTCTCTTTCCTTTTTAAAGTTATAAAGAGCCGAGCGGACATACGTGACAACTACCAACAACTAATTCTACAGTCATGAGAAGACAGAATATGATACAGACAAAGCTTCAGACAAACACCACCCCAGAGAAAGAAGCTGAAGAAATGGACATGCACAGTCTTCCAGAAAAAGAATTCAGAATAAAAGTCATAGCCATGCTGACAGATGTACATAAAAATGTGCAAGAGCTGAGGGAGGAAGTGAGGGAAGTGAGGAAAGACAATGCAGAAATGAGACAAGCCACTGAAGGGCTCAACAGAAGATTGAATCAGGTTCAAGACACGATCAAGGAATTGCAAGACAGGGACCAGGAATACAAAGAAGCTGAGTCAGAGACAGATAAAAGGATCTCTAAGAATGAAAGAATATTAAGAGAACTATGTGACCAATCCAAACGGAACAATATTCGCATAATAGGAGTACCAGAGGAAGAAGAGAGAGAAAAAGGGATAGAAAGTGTCTTTGAAGGAATAATTGCCGAAAACTTCCCCACGCTGGGGAAGGAAATAGTCTCAGAGTCCACGGAAGCCCACAGATCTCCCAACACAAGGGACCCAAGGAAGACAACACCAAGACACATAATAATCAAGATGGCAAAGATCAAAGATAAAGACAGAGTATTAAAGGCAGCTAGAGAGAGAAAAAAGATCACCTACAAAAGAAAACCCATCAGACTGTCATCAGACTTCTCAACAGAAACCTTACAGGCCAGAAGAGAATGGCATGATATATTTAACGTAATGAAACATAAGGGCCTCGAACAAAGAATATTGTATCCAGCACGATTATCATTTAAATATGACAGAGGGATTAAACAATTTCAAGACAAAAGAAAGTTGAGAGAGTTTGCCTCTCATAAACCACCACTACAGGATATCTTAAACGGACTGCTCAGGAGGGAAATACCCCTAAGGCTAAAACGATGTCACCAGAGAAAATAAAATCATATCAAAGAAAGCAGACCATCCAAATACCAACTAAAGGCAAAGAATAAAACACCTAATATATAAAGAAAGGAGGAGGAAGAATAGGAAGGGAGAGATAAAGAAACATCAGACGGCGTTCACAATAACTTAACAAGAAAGTTAAGTTAGATTTTCAGATAGTAAAGAAGCAACCCTTGAACCTTTGGTAACCACGAATCTAAAGCCAGCAATGGCAATAAGTACATATCTATCAATAATCACCCTAAATGTAAATGGACTGAATTCACCAATCAAAAGACACAGAGTAACAGAGTGGATAAAAAAGCAAGACCCATCTATATGCTGCTTACAAGAGACTCACCTCAAACCCAAAGATATACACAGACCAAAAGTGAAGGGATGGAAAAAAATATTTCAAGCAAACAACAAAGAGGAAAAAGCAGGTGTTGCAGTACTTGTATCAGATAAAATAGACTTCAAAACGAAGAAAGTACCAAGAGATAAAGATGGACATTACATAATGATAAAGGGGTCAGTCCAACAAGAAGATATAACCATTATAAATATATATGCACCCAACACAGGAGCATCAGCATATGTCAAACAAATACTAACAGAAGTGAAGGAGGAAACAGACAGCAATGCAATTATTTTAGGAGACTTTAACATGCCACTCACTCCAAAGGATAGATCAACCAGGCAGACGATAAGTAAAGACACAGAGGCACTGAACAACACACTAGAACAGATGGACCTAACAGATATCTACAGAACTCTGCACCCAAAAGCAGCAGGATACACATTCTTCTCAAGTGCACATGGAACATTTTCCAGAATAGACCACATTCTAGGCCACAAAAAGAACCTCAGTAAATTCAAAAATATTGAAATCTTACCAACCAACTTCTCAGATCACAAAGGTATAAAACTAGAAATAAATTTCAGAAAGAAATCAAAAAGGCTCACAAATACATGGAGACTTAACAACATTCTCCTAATGAATCAATGGGTTAATGACCAAATCAAAACAGAAATCAAAGAATATATGGAGACTAATGACAACAACATCACAAAGCCACAACTTCTGTGGGATGCAGCGAAGGCAGTCTTAAGAGGAAAGTACATTGCAACCCAGGCCCATTTAAAGAAGGAAGAACATTCCCAAATGAACAGTCTAAGGACACAATTATTGAAATTGGAAAAAGAAGAACAAATGAGGCCCAAAGT
>JAQQAC010002837.1:111056925-111084065 GCA_029783875.1 Phataginus tricuspis
TGACTTTACTGTAAACAACCCTAGCAAGCAGAGAACAACCCAGCCCTCCTTGAGGGCAGGGCAAGTGGTACAAGTCCACACCCCTAAGCCTTTTTTTCATGTTCTCGAAAAACCCCAATCTGCCTACAAAACCCCCTAGACAACGCAGCACACGGGACTCTCTTGTCCCCTCCTGGTGTGAGCCGGGAGCTCTGTCCTATACTTTATTTCTAAATAAAAGCCTGTACCTTGCTCAAAAAAAAAAAAAAGTCCAATAAAGACATGAAAAGAGTTCAACATTATTAGTCATTAAAGAAATGCAAATCAAAATGCAGATACTCACTACCCCAATAAAATGGCTACAAAAAAACACAGACAATAACAAGAGCTGACAAAGATATGGGAATATTGGAACACTCATACCAGAGCACAGTTTGCCAGTTACTCAAATGTTAAAGACAGAACTACCCAGCAATTCCCCTCCTAAATATATAAGCCAAAACAATTAAAACAGGTTTTCAAACAACTATTTGCACATAAATGTTCTCAGCCCCACTATTCACAATAGCCCAAAGGTGGATACAACCCAAGTATCCATCAACTGATGGTGCCTACAATGGAATACCACTTAACCATAAAAAGGAGTTATCTTCTCATACATGCTTCAACACTGATGACCCCTGGAAATAATGTTGTGCTAAGTGAAAGAAGACAGACACAATTTGTATAACTCCATTTATATGACATGTCCAAAGTAGGCAAATCCACAGACACAGAAATAGATGAGTGGTCCCCAGGGACAAAGGGTAGTGGAATGTCGGGAGTGTTTGCTAATGGGTATGGGATTTCTGTCAGGTGATGAAAGTGGTGATGGTTGCAAAACTCTAAATATAGTATAAAAAACAGTACATGCATTTTTTAAGAGGATGAATTCTATGGTATGTGAATTATATCTCAATAAACCTGTTATAAAGGAAAAAAATGGCAGAGTAGCAGCACTAAGTCTGAAAAGGCTGAGAATTACTGCCTTAGAGAATTTCTTGTATATTTGCACTAGGAGACAGACACAGGAATGCTCTGCTGCATTTAACATATTCACACAAAAGTACTACTCACATTCTCATACTTTCTCACATTTTATAAAGCCTTGAGACTACCTTGTTAAATCTTATGGAAGAGTGTTTTTTGTCTGACTGAAATACCATTCATGTTAACATGTGACTATCTCTTGCCATACTCACTGTAAAACTATTAAGGATCTAAGTAATGCACTATAACCAAAATATTTTGGTGCCAGTGACTACATATCACTTATTTTTTATGTTTTCATAAAATGACAATGAGAGAATTAACTGGGATGGAAGCACAGAGAGGTTAAGCACCACCTCAAGATTTTACATAAACACTTGATCAGATGACATGTTTACAAAGATCAAAAATTTCTCATCCAGTAAACTCTCACAGGGTTACCTATCAAAATGCTGTTTCCTTATGAATGAAATAGAAATATATCTAAGACTACAATAGAAACTTTTTACTTTTTTTTTAGAAATACAAACATTTATTTCTTAGAGTTCTGGAGGCTGGAAGGTGCAAGATCACCATACTGGCAGATTTGGTCATTGGTGAGGACCCAGGTCCTGGTTCATAGACAACACCTGCTTGCTGTGTCCACACACGGTGGAAGGGGCTGGAAGACTCTCTGGAGCCTCTATTGCTTCTTACTGGGTAGTTGGGGAACAGAGGAGAGGAAGACTTAGTTTGCTGAACACTAAGCAGTCTCAAAAACACAGGTTATCGTACCCATGGGATGCCACCACAGTGAGGGTCCTAAGAACTGTGCTCAATGAATTTCAGCCATCATCTTTTCTGAAAACCAAAACTCTGGCACAAATTTTTTCAGGGCCCATTCTAGAAAAGATTCAGACTAGGCGTGATTTAGACTGTGAAATGTCCTTGCCAGTCACCCATGTAAGTGAGGATATACTATTAAAATTAGAGCCGACAGTACTACTACAATTGCTACTGGCAGGGAGGCTGCAAAACAGTATCAGCAGTGTTAACCCACACAAGAATGAAGCCTCTATATAGATCAGGCCATGTGACAGCCAACAGTCAGCAGTCCTTTACAAGGATTCTGGGTGCAAACCAGTCACGCCAGAGTAAGAGTACCAAATGCAGTCCAACCAAAAGTACTTTCAACAAAAGGAGCAAGCTTTTTATTTCAAAGGTGTAACACACTCTTCATTGATAAAAAGAAAAAAATGTAAATTCATTTAACTCCACTCCCAATCCCAGCTAACAGCTGCACAGGAAGTAAAAACAGACAACAGGGACAATATCTCTCCCTTTCCATATCATAATTTAAAATAGTTTATTAGAATGTCATAGCTCATTATGAAAGGGAGACTTGCATGTAGATCCACTTTAGAGATCATTTAAGTAACAAATTTTAAAATTAAGGGCCAAAACCCAAACCTACAGTCTTCTAAAAATATTTTTCTTGCATATGTCAATAAAAATATGCACAGCCTACCCAATTCTTTATCTTTTTTCTAACTACATAATTAATGGGCAGGAAAGAAAGTGCCACCAACTTGTACAAAAGAAAATTTATACAGAGAATTCAGCCCCAAAATGGGAAAATGAAACTATTCCAGGTCTACTTTCAAAATCCTCTCCATTATTTCACAATAATCTTGTGTATTTATTTGCATAATTTAATACTATTTTACATCTTCACTTATCAGCAGTAAGTATAAAAAATAATAACTGGCAATCAAATATACATTAAGAAACTGAGATCTTTTACTTCCAAATGAGTTATTGTTCCCTTAAAATTAGTTACTCTGGAAAACCATGAACAAATTTCAATAATACTGCCATTGATTAAGATACAGCTGACACTTGAACAACACAGCTTGAACTGCACAGGTCCACTATACATGGAGTTCTTTTCAATAAATTTTAGAGACATGCAACAATTAAAAAAAAACATTTTCTTTTCTCTAGCTTACTTTATTGTAAGAATACAGTATATAATACATCTAACATATAAAATATGTGTTAACTGACTGTTACTGGTAAGGCTTCTAGTCAACAGTAGAGTATTAGTAGCCAAGTTTTTGAGGAGTCAAAATTTATATGTGGATTTTTTACTGTGTCGGGGATTGGCACCCCTAACCCCTACATTATTCAAGGGTTCAACTGTATTTTTTAAAGTCTTTTAGAATTCAACTATGTACAAAATACATTTATAAAATTTTGATTGTAGCCCTGACAAAACACTTTGCACCAGGCAAATGGAAACCTGAACAAAAGCATGACACGTGGAGTAAGAGCCTGAAAGCACTTCTCCTACACAAACTCAGGCACTGTGAGGCCCGAGAAAGGAGAACCGCAGCAAAGCGAGTACCTCATTCACCTGACTGTTTCTCCCCAGCATCTCAGCACAAACGACAGTCCATTTGAGAGAAGGAGAAAAGGGCTAACATTGAAGGCAACCAATTTGATCCTCCCTGTTGGGACTGCTCAATTCCTACAGGGCCAGGAAGAACGAGTCTCCAAGAAGCCCAGCAGAAAGCAGAAGCCCAGAGGCTAAAAAAAGCTGAGCACAACCACATTACCTGCAGGGAACAATAATAACACCGTGACTTTTCAACAGAAACTATGGAAACCAAAAAGTAATGAAGTAAAACCTTTAAAATGCCAAAAGAAAACATTTAACCTTTAATTCTACATCCAGAGAAAATATCTTTCAAAAATGATGACAAATTAAAAACATTCACATCAACAGAGGCTGAATGCATGTGCAGCAAATGCGCACTACAGTAAATACTGAAAGGGGAGCAGTGGTAAGAAGGAAATGGTCCCAGGTGGAACCAGAGAAGCAGAGAGAAAGAAAAAGCATGAAAAGGGGAAAAAATGTGGGCAAACAATGAACACAGAACACAGACAAGTAAAACATGACAACAGTGGTTTAAGAGGTAAACAGACAGGCAAACACGATTGAATCACTGTAGAGTTCATGCACTGTTCGGAGTGGGAAAAGCACAAATTTCAGGTAGACTCTAATGAGTCAAGGACGCATGTTTTCAACTCTAGGTAACTGCCAAAGGACAAATAAAACACTAACAAAAGGAAAATAAATAGAATAATAAAAATGCTAGGTTAGTTTAAGGAAGGCAAGATAGGCTAAGTCAAGAAATAAAATAAGATACAAAGACTAAGGTGACAGACTTAAACCTAACTAGATCAAATATCAAATCAAGTGCAAATGAACCAAAAGTCAGATTGTTGCACTAAATAAAAATAAACCATTCTGTGCTATTTACATACATACACACACGCACACACACACACACTAAAACATGAGAATGCCTAGAAGTAAACATAAGAATGGGTAACTTCCACTGGGCCCCAGAATAATGGCAGCCATCAATCTCCTCAGATGACCTCCAAAAAGACATACACAGATCAAAAGAGAAGGCAAATAAAGCCATCTTTAATCTATGTCTTCAGCATCACGAGGTTTCAGAGAATAGTATGGACTTCAAATGAGTTATGTAGAGAACAACTCTAAATTAAAGAGGACTAATTCTAGAGCTCCTGCCACTCCTGAACAGCTCTTCGCTACCTCATCTCCAAAGGGTGCCTCCCTTCTACTTTCCTATTTCCCCGCTAGATGCAATGCCTATGATTGCCACTTCTTTTTCACACAGACCCTTCAGACTACTCCTTGCACTCTACACACAGGCATACAGTGGTAGAATGAGTATTTTCAGCTGATGCAGGCAGAAGAATATGGAGCAAAGTAGGAACTTTGTCAAAATTAGTCAGGTACACGTAAAATTCTGGGGCAAGCTCAACAGGTCATTCTGTCCTCAGATTTAATAAGCAATGATGGCAGCAGGGATTATAGTGATGACAGCGTTCAATCTCTCTCTCTCTCTTTCACACACATCTTTAATTTGTCCTGGCTACTTTCTACATCTGGGAATCACTCCCCACCCTGATTACAGCCCTTTAAATTCATCCTGGGGATTATCTTTAAGTCTTTCCTGTCCTATTCTTTATATTTATTGCTTTGTATTAGAAAAATCCCCTACTGGGTCTCTTTTTTTTTTTTTTCTATTTTGTCTCTACTGAAACCTAGTAGGTTCTTGAATAGAGTTATGAGAGGAAAACAGAGACCTCTCTGCATGTCAGAGTATCTTTAGTATATGCTCATATTCAGTTAATACTTTGGCTGGGTTATAAAATTATAGATTAAAAACCATTATCCATCAATATTTTGAAGACAGTGCTCCCCTGCCTTCTAGCTTCCAGAGTTAAAATCCACTCCTTTGTATATACCATGCTTTTTCCGGTCTTTGAATGCTTGTTGAATCTTCTTGGTCCCAAAATTCTGAAATTTCACACTGACAGGGGTCTGTTTTCATTCATGCTAGGTACTTGCTGGGTCCTTTCAGTCTAGAAGCCCATGTCCTTCTATTCTGGAAAATTTTCCTGGATTATTCATAGTTTATTTCTGTCCTTCAGTTTCTCTCTTCTGTGTTTCTGAATCTCCACTAAATGATGTACCTCTTGAAGATGACCTCTAAATTTCTTATCCTCTCTAATTTTCTATGACTTATACTTTTATTCTACTTTCTGGGAAATTTCCTCAACTTTATCTTCCAACCCTTCTACTGAGATTTTTATTCCTGCCGTCATGTTTTTAATTTCCAAGTGCTTTTTTTAGTTGTTTGAATGTTCCTTTTTTATGGTATCCTCTTTTTGTTCATGAATGCAATGTCTTCTTTTATCTCTCAGGATGTTAAAGATAAGGTTGTTTTTTTAAGTTTTCTCCATTCTATGTAATCGCTTTCCCACAAGTTGCTTTTTTCTTCTCCTTTTTCTTTTTTTGGGAGGAAGGAGGGAAGTTATCTTTCATATTAGAGGCATCCTCAAATATCTTTTATCCTAGATTGTCTGTTCATATTTAAAGGAAAGGAAATAAAAAGTTAACTAGAAGCTCTACATGCATGGGTAAAGCTTGCTGAGCTCATGGCTCACTGTACAGAGATTAGGCTATCATTTGTTGTGGTGACCCTGACTTCAGAGTACCAACTGAGGTCTAGTCAGGGGACAGAAATCACACCAATGTTTCAAACAGTTAAAACTTAAAATAAAGAATCATTAAATAGGTAAAAGATAGTAAATAACCAAAATGAAAAAGAAAACTCTACGATATAACTGAGATAGCAACTACAAAAAGATATTAACACCTTTAAAGCTAAGGTAAAAGTAAACAAGAAAAAAGATTAGTAACTTAGAGAAGGGTCCCAAAAGGCTAAGGAAGTGGTGGACTGCTGCAGAAACATGCCATCTGCTGCTGCAGTGAGAACTGCCAGAGGCTATTCATCAGAGCCAAGGCCACAGCTTGTCATAGGGAATACCAGGCACCAACTGCCTGTGGAGTGGTTTGCCACTGGTATAAACTAAAAACAAGAAGAACCAAAGCCCTTCTTCGTCCTTCAGAGGAGCAGCCTCCCTACAGTGCCTTTTAGGCAGAGCCAAACATAGATTCAGCTGCCAAAGGACAAGTGTGCTTGCAGAGTCTCCAGCTCCAGCATCTTAAGAAGGGGCTCAGAGGAACTCAGAAGCAATAAATCAATAACTGGCACAGTCAGCATCTTAGGTCCCATTTCCACTGCCCACAAGAGAGTCTTCTAGTCTCCTGTTTGGATTGTAAAGGTCTGGCTGCCAAGATTTCAAAAGCCAAGAGAACATAAAGGTTAGAAGTTTCTGTATGCAATGTTCAGTAGGCATGCTGTCACTTAATCCCCCATTTTTCATATGGAACCTATTTCCTATGGAAGAGTACATGAAGCCTGCCAATCCACACATGCTCTATTTATCCTCTATCAATAATAAAACTCAAAACTTCTACCAGGATGAAGGAGGAGCAGCCACCAAATGAGATAAAGTAATGGAGAAGCCCTATATAATTTCATCCTCATTTCCAAAGGTACCTGGTGCTATAATTTCCTATGGTTTTTAAGGATCTGCTGTGTAAGTAAGATTGGTTCCCACCTATTCGTACTACATGCTTGGGATTCAGCTATCCTGGGTCTGCTAAGCTGTAGTTCCCACTCTTCCAATGCCTTGCCAACTTTGTGGGTGTACTGCATTTTTTAAATACCTATATTGTCATTTTTGTAGTGTTTTAGAAAGAAGCAAAATCAAGTGCAGATATTCAATATCCCATCATAACCCAGAAGCTCCCAAACATTCTTTTCAACATGGCAGCAAATTTTCATCCTTTTAAAGTTTGTAATCCTACTCTGAAGGAGCACTCCAAATACTTTTTGAAAAAAGCAAAATAACATATATAATCTGCCAAAGTGCCTACTCTTAAGTACGATATTCATCTAGATGTATACGCTGTAATGTTTGTTTTTAAACTATTCATTAATTTATGGTCACATTTATCATTAAACAGAATCACAGGAAGGTACCAGGACAAATGACACAAAGACACATGCTCTTTTCTGAGTCCTAGTAGTGCACTCAAACTGTGATGGAAAAATTGCGAGGAACACCATCGAAAGCACATTTGAATATAAACCATGATTTACCTGCTAAAAGTTCAGGGAGTATCAGTTCACTGATCTACCTTAAATTTCCATGGAAAAATAGCTGTCTTGCCTATCTTATAGAAAGGGCATGTGAGGCATCACAAGGTCATGCTCACTGCCATAAAGCACCCACAACAGAGCTAAAAATAGAACCCTGGTCTCCCAAGAAGGCCCACTCCATTATCCTCTCCCCAAACCAACAGCACCCTGATGAAGGTGCACTAGGAAATGGCAGTAGACAGGAAGGACTGGAGGATATGCAGAGAAGACACAGAGCAGTTTGAGGTGCCTGGGCCATCTGTCAAAGGCCATGTAAGACTTAACTTATCAGCACCGTTCTGACCCCTTGACAAATTTGGTTTCAAATATGTACATAAAACTACAAAAAAAATTACAACACTCCTCTGCCCACCATAGGCCATCCTCAAGACCCAGGAGAGGCAAACCCTATTAAAAACTTCAAACCCTGAGGCTTCTTTCTAAGCCCAGAGTCTCTTACTAACTTAACAAACTCTCATGTAATAGTCCATGAATGAAAACTTTCCTGGTGACCAGAAAATAGTGATTTAAAACTACCTCCATTACTCAAACGCCCAAAAATAGGAAACCCCATAAACACATCTCTTAAGTGTTCATTCATTCACTTAATAACTTAACCTATCAGGAGAAACAGCAAGCCCCACACAACCCAACAGACTTTAGAAACACATCTCAAGAAATAATAGGTTTTCTAAAACTAGAGTCTCAATTAATTCCAAATAGCTTAATATTCAGGGACAAACAAGCAGAATCCTTCTGCTACATACCACATATGTTCTCTTCAACCTCTTAAGCATCAGTTTCCTCAACTAAACATGGAAGTAGTGATGTTTCATAAGATTATTTTGAGGATTAACTGAAACAATAAATGCAAAATACCTATTACTATTGCCTAGAACATGGTAAGGAGAGAGAAAATGAGCACTATAAAACTTGTATTTACTTTTAAAAACTAAGTTGCAAGCACAGTGGAAAATCTGCCAAAGGCATTTAAAAGTAATAGTGTTATGAGAGAATATATTCATAAATGACATATCCGATAAGGGGTTGACATCCAAATTATATAAAGAGCTCACGCACCTCAACAAACAAAAAGCAAACAATTCAATTAAAAAATGGGCAGAGGAGCTGAACAGAAACTTCTCCAAAGAAGAAATTCAGATGGCCAACGGGCACATGAAAAGATGCTCCACATCGCTAATCACCAGAGAAATGCAAATTAAAACCACAATGAGATATCACCCCACACCAGTTAGGATGGCCAACATCCAAAAGACAAACAACAACAAATGTTGGCGAGGATGTGGAGAAAGGGGAACCCTCCCGACATGGCTGGTAGGAATGTAAATTAGTTCAACCATTGTGGAAAGCAGTATGGAGGTTCCTCAAAAAACTCAAAATAGAAATATACCATTTGACCCAGGAATTCCACTCCTAGGAATTTACTCTAAGAATGCAGCAGCCCAGTTTCAAAAAGACATATGCACCCCTATGTTTATTGCAGCACTATTTACAATAGCCAAGAAATGGAAGCAACCTAAGTGTCCATCAGTAGATGAATGGATAAAGAAGATGTGGTATATATACACAATGGAATATTATTCAGCCATAAGAAGAAAACAAATCCTACCATTTGCAACAACATGGATGGAGCTAAAGGGTATTATGCTCAGTGAAATAAGCCAGGTGGAGAAAGAAAAGTATCAAATGATTTCACTCATCTGTGGGGTATGAGAACAAAGAAAAAACTGAAGGAACAAAACAGCAGCAGACTTACAGAACCCAAGAACGGACTAAGAGTTACCAAAGGGAAAGGGACTGGGGAAGATGGGTGGCAAGGGAGAGATAAGGGGGAAAAAGGGCTATTACAAATAGCACACACAATGTAGCGGGGGGCGGTGGATACGGGGAAGGCAGTATAACACAGAGACAAGTAGTGATTCTATAGCATGTTACTACGCTGATGGATAGTGACTGTAATGGGGTACGTGGTAGGAACTTGATAATAGGGGGAGTCTAATAACCATAATATTGCTCATGTAATTGTACATTAATAATAGCAAAAAAAAACAGGCAAAATAAATAAATTTAAAAAAAGTAACAGTGTTAACTATCAGTGTGTAAAAATATACTTCTACATTTTTATTTATGTGTGTGTGCATATACAGCATGTAGAACTGTATTATATAAATGTATACTAAGTACTATGATTTGAAATTCTATGATAATTCCAAACTACCTACTGTTAGTTTTCAAAAGAACAGAAAAAGGGTCTTGATAGTTACAAGAAGCCTTTCTTATCAGAAAGATGTACCTTTACTATCCACATAATCTCATTACAACTTAAGTTTTGAAGTGTCATTAGAAAGTGGCAGGGGATATTTACCCAACAAAGTACAACAGAAACTAGTAAAAATGGTCCCCCACCCAGGAGTCTTTTATTGTACAATTTTTCAATAACATTAGTAATAGAAACACCTTCTTTCATTTCTGTGTATGTATCAGAAAGTTAACACTCTTCTGATGTTAACGGTGACTTAAGTCTGAATATTATAGTAAGGCAAGATAAGAAAGGGAAAACAAAATCTAAACAAATGGAAAACTGGCACAAAATAGTCTTACTAGTTGGAATATGCATGAAGACAAAATTAGAAAAGGAAATCAGGAGATTTCTAGATGACCTCCCCTGACTGACTTTGCCTGTTCATTGATATTTACCTTGAGCAGTACAAAACCTAAGTTAATTCTTTTCTCCCTCTGCAAACAAAATAATTATGACAATATTTGGATTAATTCTGATTACAGAGACTAAAATAATAAATATTTATATTATGTAGATCCCTTAGAATAAAAGAGAATTTTTTAAACTTCAGCTTATTTTAGGAATTGTTTGTTTTAATACCACTGTAAAAGAGAAATCTGTTATTAAGTATGTGTGAAACTATACTGATAATACAATTCAGGGGAAAAAACAGTTTTACACTCTTCAGCCTGATAGTGTCAATGTTCTCACGGAGAACCCAGCATCAGTTTTAGGACTATGTACAGCACAGATACTGGCAGCTACATCAAATCAGACTCTTAAGAGAATGACAAAAGAAATGTTCGAGGTAAAGTGAGGGCTGAAATCTACAGGAGGACTGCATGCAAGACCCAAAGTCAAAGCCACCTATTGACCATGAATGTAGACAGGAAGACAGAGCATGAATAGGATGGCTTTAGAGAGCTACCAGACAACAAATCAGCAAACAGATGTAATCTGGATAATTGGCATGAGTCTTCCAGCATGAAGCATATGTCATAAGCAACAAACAATATCTCAATATTTAAACCAGGGAATTTTTTAAATATTTTCATTCAAAAGCATGAGCCGAGCAAGTGAATTTAAGTGGAATTCCTGGCTTAGAGGTGATGTAATCAAGACATCAAGGGTACCTACTGAACTGGCTCTTCAAACAATGACTTTCTGACATTACTTATGAGAGAGAAAATTACGTTAACTAACCAGCCATGAATTAACCATAATAATACAAATGCCAAATACTAATATAATTAAAAAAGGATGAGAGGATGATTAATACATTGGAAGAATACAAGATGAATGTGTGTGTACATTTGGAACAGGAAAAAATAATGGAGTTGGTCTCATCTTCCACTGCACAGAGTGAATACAAGGATAAAATGGGAAAAATTAACAGAAATAGACGCATTTTTTCATGTTATTTCTTTATTAAATAAATCACTGTATTGCCCTTATTTTTTTATTTTTACGGCTTTACTGAGATATAATGTACAGGTAACATGGTGTA
Organism: Phataginus tricuspis; assembly: GCA_029783875.1. Classification (NCBI taxonomy): domain Eukaryota; kingdom Metazoa; phylum Chordata; class Mammalia; order Pholidota; family Manidae; genus Phataginus; species Phataginus tricuspis. The sequence continues at coordinate 111,068,375 of JAQQAC010002837.1, forward strand.
AGCTTAAGGTGAACAATGTGCTGATCTGATACACTTACATACTGCAGAATGATCATCACCACAGTGGGGCTTCACACCCACACCACCTCACGTAATCACCACTTCTTTTCTGTGGTGAGAACATCTGAGATCTACTCTCTTAGCAACTTTCCAGCATATGATACAGGTATAGAATAATAAGCACATACAAGTACAGTATATACTACAAGAGTATAATTACAATCACCATGCTGTACATTAGCTCTCACAATTTATTTCTCTAGCATTCTCTTGTTGGTAAAGACTCCGGATGTTATCAATTTTTGGTACTACACACATGCTGTAGGTGTCTTCATGTGTGTACATATGTAGAAGTTTCTCCAGATCAATGGCATTCAAGTATGTTTTACCATGGCCAGACTCAGAAATATATTTTAATATCACAATCCCATACATATAAAATTAAAATATATCTCATGAAGAAAAAATTTCATGATGCTACATCCAGTTGTGGCGGCTACCAATTTACTGCACCTCAGCAGTGAATCTCCCCTTCTTTATCCTGCTTTTCAATGCTGGGATTGGGCCTCGTGATAGTTAATCCTGTGTGCCACAGAATGCCCAGATGTTTGGTTAAACATTATTCTGCATGTGTCTGTGAGAATGTTTCTGGATCAGACTGACTAAAGTAGATTGTCTTCCCCAACGTTGGGGGGGTGCTCCTAAAATTCACTGAAGGCCTGAATAGAAGAACAAACAGGCAGAATAAGAGAAATTTCAGTCTTTCTGCTTTTCTTCAAGCTAGGACAAGTGGTCTTCTCCTCCCTTGAGACTTGGACTCAGATTTGGAACTTACACCATCAGCTCTCCTGGATCTCAGGCCTTCCAGCTCCAGCCGAAGCCAGCACGGCTCTCCTGGGTCTCCAGCTTGCCCACTGCAGATCCTGGAACTTCCCAGCCTCCATAACCACACCACCCAATTCCTTATATCTCTATTTGCATGTATATTTTATTAGTTCTGTTTCCCTGGAAAACCCAGACTAATGCAGACCATACAAACATTCCCCTTTGCCAGCTCACTTGGTGTTAGGCTTTGTTGACACCAGTTAGCCCCAGCCACAGCAAGGCCATGGTAGGAAGCAGCAGCTCCTCCTTGGCTCTGGTGTGCTGTGTTTTTACTGCCAGCACCCTTGCTGGTGGACTGACACCTGGGGCCTCAGCTACCTTCACAGACAAGCTAGTGGCTCCTATTCTTGGGCAAGTTTCTCCACCATCTGAGGAGCCACAGCTCTGGACCACACTGGCTCACTCACACCTTTCCATAAGTTTTTCTGCTACCCAGCAGCTGCTCCTATGCACCAGCTCCAATCCATGCCCGCTGGTGTTTCTTCACCACAGGCAGGCTTCATGGTCCTCTGGCAGCCATGCCCTTTCCAGAAGGAAGAGAATCTTCACCTTGAGCCACAGAAGTGTTCAAATCTCAGTTCCCTGCTTGTTGGCTCGTCCTCCTTCCTAGAAGAAGTAGCTGATTTCTGTACCTGCTCCGTCTATAGCCCTTTGAACCTTCTTTTACCCCTTTTATAAGTTAACCATTTTTTACTTAGTTAACAATTATTTACATTTAATATTCCCTGATCAAATTCTTAGTGTGATTTCTGTTTCCTGGGTGGATCAGAACTGATGAAGCAATACACTTTTGGTATTTTTCATTCTACTCTTTTTTATTAATACTTATGGTGAGCCACTAAATGGAATTTGTAAACCCATAATGATTTGATGAAGATGGCTTAAAAAACATTTCTTTAAGGTATAAACTTAGGAGCTAAATTCCTAGATCACAGCATGGGTACATCCACCTTCACAAGATATCAGCACTGCATAAGCCTTCTCACTAGAACAAATCTGCGCCAGCATATGGATATGTCAGTCATTTTGGTCTTCTCAAACTCATATGCGTAGAATTGCTCTTCATTCTGGTTTTAACCTGTTCCTTGACTACTGACAAGATTGAGCATTTCTGTGAAGTCCTTGATCATTTTTCTATTCAACTGTTATTTATTTTTATTGGATTATGAGTTTTTTTTATATTATGGTTATCTTTGTCAGTTATATCACTGCAAAATTTTTTCCAGTCCGTGATTTGATTTTTGTTCTTTTTAACATGAATCCATTTCCCTGATGCATAATTTATGTACAGTGAAATGCGCAGATCATGAATGTACAGCTCTATGAGCTTTGACAAATTAACACCCGTGTAACCAGTATTTCATCAAGACCCAGAACTTTTCAATCACCCTGAAAGTCCCCTCATGCCCCCTTCCAGCCAACCCTCGCCCAGAGACAACCGCTATTCTGATTTCTTTCACCACAGATCACAGCGCTGCTTGTTCTTGAATTTCATATAAATGGAACCCTACAGAATATAATCTTTCACATTTGCTCAACAGACTTTTTAGATTCATCCATGTTGTTGCATTTTGACACTTTTATCATTTTTTAAAAAGTTATTTTTTTAAGTAAACGTTTTATTGGTAATGTAACATCCATAAGTGTGCAAATCATTAGTCTAGGGCTAAATAAATTTGCAAAAGTATACACCTGTATGCTCATCACTCAGGTAAATAATATAATAGCAGCATCCCAAAAGCCACCGTCTCTTCCAGCCATTAATGAACACACACCCTTAAACTGAATGTGAAATGGAAAGAAAAATGGATGAATTGTTACTACATACAACATCAGATACACTCTTGGCAAAAGCCACATACAAGAGTGGTTGTCTATCACCAGCTATTAGCTTTACCTGGTTCTGTACTTCACATACATGGGGCCATAACAGCACAACACCTTACACCTGGCTGCTTCTGTCAATATTTGTGATATTCATCTGCACTGTCGTGTGTGGTAACAACTCACTCACTTTCTTCTCTATATTGCAGTCAATGGTATGAATACACCACAATTTATTTTCCCATTCTCCAGCTGGTGAACATTTTCTTTTCAGCTTGCAGCAATTATGAATAAAGCTGCTACTAACATTTTATACATGTATGCTGCTGCTGAATTTACATGTATGGTTAGAATTGCTGGATCATAAGGTACAAGTACATTTGACTTCAGTAAACAGTGCCCAAGTGGTCATCCCACTTGCGCTCCCACCAGCAGTGTATGGAAGCATCAGCTGTTCCACACCCTAAACAGCTCTTGGTATTACCTGTGTTTTGAATTTTAGTCATTCCAGTGGCTCTGTGGTGGACTCTCATTATGGTTTTATTTTGCATTTCCCTAACGCCTGAGAATAAGCACCTTCCCAAATTTTTATAAACCATTACAGTATGCTTTGTGAGGAGCCTATTCAAGCCTTCTGCCGATTTTTCTGTTGGAATGTCTTGTTTTTTATCTGTACTAGTTCTTTATATACTCTGAAAATAAGTCCTTTGTCAAATATCTGTCACGCTGTGACTTGCCTTTTCCTCCTCTTTAATGATATCCTTTGAACAAATCTTCATTTTAATAAAGAATAATTTATTAATCTTTTCCTTTACGATTAGTACTTTTTGGATCTTTATAAAAGATCTTTGTCTACCCCAAGGTCAGGAATATTCTCCTATGCTTCCTTCAAGGTGCAGTATTGTTTTACATTTCACATTTAGATCTACCATCGATCTGGAATTTAGTTTGAGGCATATGCTGTAAGGCAAGGATCAAGATTTACTGTGTCACTACTGGCCCAATACCTACATTGAATAGGCATTATTTGTAAATGGACATCAACTGTAAAGGACATCATTTCCCCACTGCACTGAAATTACCACCTTTTTCATATGTTGCTGGAAAATATACATGATGGTCTGTTTCTGGACCCTCTATTCTGTTTCATTACTTTGTCTCTGCCCCAAAACCACAAGGTCTTAATTTATAATAAATCTTTATATCTGGCAGGATAAGTTCTCCAATTTGACTATCTTCATGATTGTTTTGGCACTTGGTAAACTTTTGCAGTTTCATATAAATTGTAGAATCAGCTGTTCAATCTCCACACAACACCCCTAAAAAAAAAAAAAACCTGATGGATTTTTACTGGAATTGCATTAAACCTTGATCAACTGTGGAGAACTGATAGCTTTATGACAGTGAGTCTTCCAATCCATAAACATGGTAAATCTTACATTTATTTAGATAATTTCTATCAATAATGTTTTTTTTTCATCAGCTTTATTTCTAGGTATTTGTTATTTGTGCTACTATATAAATAACATTTTTTCTTCAGTTTCTAATTCTTTGTTGCAAACACATTGAAAAATAGTGTATATTTAAAATACTGACATTACAGCCATTAAACTTGCTACATTAAATTCCCTTTATTCTCATGGTCTTTTCTACAAATTCTATTCGGTGTTCTACATACACAATTGTATCATCTCCAAATGATAGTTTCAATGTTATGTTTCCATTCCTTATGTATTTTATTTTTCTTACCTTACGACACTAGCTAGTACCACCAGCACAATGTTCAATAGACAGGGTGACAGCAGGCATCCTTGTCTCATTTTTTATCTCAGTGGGAAATCTTTCAATATTTTACAACTGAATACAATGTTTGCTGTAGGCTTTTTAATAAATATCATTTAGCAGATTAACAAAATTCCCTTCCATTCTTACTTTGTTAAGCTTTTATCATGATGGGATGTTGTTTATATTTCTAAGAAAATTTTTAATGAATGCTACACTGGGCTCCCTTTCCAGATAAGTATATGGTTCCTGGGCCACAGTAGGTTGCCCTGACTCCTACATCCACCTTAACAGCAGTCAACTGGGTCCGAGCTCCACTTCATGTGCACTGTCTCCAGGCCCACACAGCAACGTTTCCGCTCTGTTATTCACGTTGGCATGGTTTGTAGTCATGTTGAACTGCTCGCCTAGGCTGCCTAGGTTGTTTTCCTACAGTATCAGTTTTATTTTAGCAATGCCCTGATTTTGTGTGATTTCTCCCTAACTTCATGTTTCCCATATATCTTGTTGATTTGAGTGTATGATTTTGAAGACTATGTTATTTTTCAATAATAAACATTATAGCAAAATTTTCATATATGTCACAGAAAAGGACAGTCAAGCAAACTCCATTTGAGCATTTTAATGTCGTTTTAATTATGACTGATCATGTCCAGCCAATCAGACAGAAACATACAAATAAACTGAGTATAATTCTATTCAAATGCAGCTGAGAATGAGTGGAAGATTATATATTTGACGGCAGGAAATCAAAAATAATCATTTAACACAGTATGTAAATATCATGTTCTGACTGCCAACAATGAGCTATTTAATTGTTGCCATTAGATTAGAGCCAACAGCTCATACCTTTATGCTGGAACACAGATCAAGAAGGATTTTACAGAAGTGTATCATAATATGGTTAATTATGGCCTCAAAATGTTTGCTACTAATAAAGACAAAATAAATGTACATAATACTGCCAAAATGATCACTATTTGTGTGCTTTATAGGTCTATACTTACCTTCACATTTTTCAAGAATCTGAACTGTTTCTCCTATTTCTAAGACCAACCCTTGAGGGACAGATCCTCGAAAGCTGCATATCACTAGAAAGACAAGGATAAACACATCAATTAGCATTTTTAAATACTGAGACAGGGTCAATGTTACCAAAATTAAGCACTAAATTTTCTTAAATATATATTCTTCCTTCTTCACTAATTCATCTTTCAAATACTTAAGACCCTTCAACTTAGTTAACCTATATTTTGAAAGGTAATATTAAATAGTTCAGGACAGTAAAGCGTTTTTGGGCAAAATGACTCTTCCTGTAGTGGTGTGCACCTGCAAGCATGTGTGTGAGAACAATTGTGTAAACAAAGTATCTCTCCCTCAGCATGACCAGTGTTCAAGTACCCTTTTGGGGCAAGTATGTATCAGCTACTTAAGAAAAAATTAACATTGAAAGTCTTATCTACTATAAACAGACAAACAGATATTTTTATGAAGAATCACCAAATAAATATGATTATGGCTTTGAGAAACAAAATCCCCATAATAAAAATAAAAAAGGAATTAATGAAATAAAAAGGAAATGTACAACAGAGAAAATCTATAGATATCAAAACCCTATCTTTTTTTTTAGAAAATTGATAACTGATTCCAAAATATATAAGAAAACAAGGCACCAAGAGCAGTCCTGTCAATCATGAAGGACTTACACTATCACATATCAAGGCTTATAATCTAAAATTTGTTCTTTGAAAACACTAACATTGACAGACACCTAGGCAAGACTGATCAGGGAAAAAGAGTAAAGGTACAAATTATCAATACCAGCAATCAAAACATTAAAGACATTTATGTCATTAATAATTAAGTGATGTATAAAAGGATACTACAAAAAATTTTATACAAATAGATTTGAAAATTTGGATGGATGGGCAAATTTATAGAAAAATAAAACTGACAGAAACTTGAACAATCCTACATCTATTAAGGAAAAGTGAATCTATAATTAAAACCTTCACACAAATGAAATACCAGGTCCTGGTTACTCTACTAGTGAATTTGTCCAAACGTCAAAGGAAGAAACACCAACCTTAGTAAACTCGTTTAAGAGAATAAGCACAAAGGGATTCATTCTGAACTCAGAATGATAATAAAACCTGACAAGGGGCATTATAAGGAAAGGAAAGTTATAGGCCAATCTCTTTCATGATCATAGATGCAAAAACATTTTTAAAAAATAAGCAAATCAAATCCAACTATATATAAAAAGAGTGCTACATCATGACCAACTGGGGTTTATTCCAGGAGTTGGTTTAATACTACAAAATCAATAAAGGAAAAAATCATATGACTATCCCCATAAATGGAAGGGGCATTTGGTAAACTTCAACATCCATTAGTGACTAAACCTCTTAACAAACCAAGAATAGAAGGAAACTTCCTTAATCTGATGAAAGCTACATACAAGGTATCTTATACACAACGGTTAAATACTAGACATTTTATCACTAAGGTTAGGAACAAGAAGAGGGTGTCCACTACCATTTCTATTCAGCCTTGCACTGAAGGGCCAGCAGTGAAACTAAGCTTTCAGTAGAGCTTAAGGTAAATGAAAATGTAAAACTCACTTATGTGATTCTTGCTTTCATTTCACACCACAAAAAAATTTAAGAGTAAAATTTAAATTTCAAAAACAATTTATCAAAAGGAGGAAAGTCTAAAAAACTCTCATAAGCCAAGAGCGGCATTAGGGAGACCTGACAACTAAATGGGGTACCCTAGGATGAGATCCTGGAACCCAAAAATAAAAAACACATGAGAAAAGCTCTGCACTCTTAATAAAATATGGCCTTAGTTAACAATGGTGAATCAATATTGGTTCACTGTGACAAGTGTGCCACACTAATGTAACATGTTAATAAGGGAAACCAGGTATGGAATATATGGGAACTCTCAGCAATATCTTCAAAAATTTTCTGAAAACATAAAACTCTGTAAAGGAAAAAAATCTGTTAAAGATAAAAAGACTTAAGTTCACAACCTAAGTGTCACCATCAGTAGATGAATGGATAAAGAAGATGTGGTACATATACACAATGGAATATTATTCAGCCATAAGGAGAAAACAAATCCTACCATTTGCAACAACATGGATGGAGCTAGATGGTATTATGCTCAGTGAAATAAACCAGGTGGAAAAAGACAAGTACCAAATGATTTCCCTCATCTGTGGAGTATAAGAACAAAGCAAAACTGAAGGAACAAAACAGCAGCAGACTCACAGACTCCAAGAAGAGACTAGGGGTTACCAAAGGGCAGGGTGGGGGAGGGCGGGTGGGGAGAGAGGGAGAAGGGGATTGAGGGGCATTATGATTGTCACACATGGTGTGGTGGGGGGGTCATGGGGAAGACAGTGTAGCACAGAGAAGTCAAGTGGTGACTCTGTGGCATCTTACTACACTGATGGACAGTGACTTCAATGGAGTATGGGGGGGACTTGATAATATGGGTGAATGTAGGAACCATAAGGTTTTTCATGTGAAACCCTCATAAGAGTGTATATCAATGATACCTTAATAAAAAAAAGACTTAAGTTCAAATCTCAGCCTTGTCATTTACTAGGTGTGAGACAAGATACTTATCTGAACCTCATATGCTCACTCAAAAAATGGTCATTAAATCATTTAGGTTGCAGCCATTATGGCATTAATGGTAAAAAGAACTTACTAACAGAATACCACATACCAGGATTACAGCTGGTATGCAACAAATTGAAGCTATTATTTGTAAGGCAAAGACATTACAAACACATGCAAAAAGGACTTCACACCTTGACTAGTCAGTGAGCTCACTACTTTATTCTACTGAAGGTAGTTGCTGCGAGGAGTTGCCCACAACAAATAGTTTTGATAACATCCTATTCTTACCAGTTTGGTAAAACAAAAACTATATGATGGCTAGTTCGTATGATTGGATGCACATTCATTGATTCCTTCCAGGTTACAGAAGGTTGTGACAGACCACTAATCCTGCTGTAACTATTTTTTAAAAAAAAAACCAAGAAAACATGTCTTGAGTAGTGACTCTATAGAATCTTACTACACCGAAGGACAGTGACTGCAATGGGGTATGGGGGGGACTTGATAATGTGGGTGAATCGTAGTAACCACAATTTTGCTCTCATGTGAAACCTTCATAAGATTGTATATCAATGATACCTTAAGAAAAAAAAAAACATGTCTTGTAGACGTCTCAGAGAACAGTGAACATCAGGAGGTTTAAGAAACTAAATTCCAGAAGGGATAATCCTTTCTTAGGTGAGAGGAAAGAAACCAGAGACAAGAAACCGCTGGGGACATTTGAGACATGGGCAGATCAAGCCTGCCACGAAGAGGAGTCTGCTGGGATGAAGAGAAACCAGTGGAGTTCTTCACAAACATGAGCTGTGCACTGATAACACACTGATCTGGGAGGGTCCAAAATGCAGAGCTAGTTCTCCCACACACTGCCGATCTCCTGCAAGAAAGGCTTACTGGGTGGGGCAGTGGCAGGCTGGGGGTGGGGAGTGGGGGAAGCTGGAGAGGAAGAAAGAGGTCTCTGTAGTTTCAGCTGCTTAGATACAAAAGTCCTACTACAGGGACAAATCTCTAACACTCAACAGATCATATGCTCAAGAAAATTTGAAACCAGTGAACTGAAAAGAACTGATAGTAAAACCTAGCCACAACCCAGCTCACAACATGCTTGACACAGAAAAAACATGCCTTCTCTGGGGGAAAATGATATTCACTTCAGTTTCTGTTGTTTTTATAAGATCCAATATGAAATCAGAAATCAGTATACTGAAAGAACTGGAAAAATGTGGTCTATGCTCAATGGAAAAAAGAAAACCAGACTAATCAGACCTTCAGATAACTCAGATGTTGGTATCAGCATGAGAAAACTTCAAATGAATACTAGCAATAAAGATCTGAGAAAAGATGAGCAAAATACATGACATGAAAAATCTTACACAGAAATGTAATCTCTAAGTAAAAAAATGAAATGGAAATTCAAAACTGAAAATTAGAATATTCCAAATTTCATAGTCATTGGATGGCCTTAAGAAGAGAATGAACAGAGTTGAGGAAAGTATTGTAAACTCAAAGATAGGACAATAGCAATTACCTAACTACAAAAATAAAAAACAAAAAAGAATGAAATAAGAAATGTATGTATGTATCAAGAGAGATATGTGGGCTAACAGACATCTCCTAACTCCTTGTCTTAAGTCCCAAAAAAGAGAAGAGAGAGAATAAGCAGAAAAAATATTAGAAGAAATAATGGCTAATAATTTTCCAAAGATGCTTGCATCAGAAAAGAAAATCTCATCGGAAAAAAAAAATTTTAATCCTTGGGATCCTTTAAGATCCCAACCTAACAAGCTAGAAAAGAAGAAATTTAAATCCAAAGAATGTAGGAGAAAGGAAATAAAGAAGAGCTAAAATCAATGTAATAAAAAAAGAACAGGAAAAAAATCAATGAAACTAGTAACTGGTTATTTTAAAAGATTGATAAAATTGATAAACCCCTAGCCATAGTGACTCAAAAAAAAAAACACTTCTACATAAAGACTTAGGAATAATTGTAGCAGCTTTATTCACAATAGCTTAGCAGTAGAAATAATCCAAATGTTCATCAAGAAAATACATAAAATATGCAATATTCATACAATGCAATACTACCTAGCAATAAAAAATAAAGATCAAAACTGGACAGCTACATGTAAGAGAATGAAACTGGATTACTGTCTAACCCCATACACAAAAGTAAACTCAAAATGGATCAGAGACCTGAATGTAGGTCATGAAATGATAAAACTCTTAGAAAAAAATACAGGCAAAAATCTCTTGGACATAAACATGAGCAACTTCTTCATGAACATATCTCCCTGGGCAAGGGAAACAAAAGCAAAAATGAACAAGTGGGATTATATCAAACTAAAAAGCTTCTGTATAGCAAAGGATACCATCAGTAGAACAAAAAGACATCCTACAGTATGGGAGAATATATTCATAAATGACATATCCAATAAGGAGTTGATGTCCAAATTGTATAAAGAGCGCACGCACCTCAACAAACAAAAAGTAAATAAGCCAATTAAAAAATGGGCAGAGTAGCTGAACAGACACTTCTCCAAAGAAGAAATGCAGATGGCCAACAGGCACATGAAAAGATGCTCCACATCACTTCTCCATTATCAGAGAAATGCAAATTAAAACCACAATGAGATATCACCTCACACCAGTTAGGATGGCCAACATCCAAAAGACAAACAACAAATGTTGGCGAGGATGTGGAGAAAGGGGAACCCTCCTACACTGCTGGTGGGAATGTAAATTAGTTCAACCATTGTGGAAAGCAGTATGGAGGTTCCTCAAAAGACTCAAAATAGAAATACCATTTGACCCAGGAATTCCACTCCTAGGAATCTACCCTAAGAATGCAGCAGTCCAGTTTGAAAAAGATATATGCACCCCTATGTTTATCGTAGCACTATTTACAATGGCCAAGAAATGGAAGCAACCTAAGTATCCATCAGTAGATGAATGGATAAAGAAGATGTGGTATATATACACAATGGAATATTATTCAGCCATAAGAAGAAAACAAATCCTACCATCTGCAACAACATGGATGGAGCTAAAGGGTATTATGCTCAGTGAAATAAGCCAGGTGGAGAAAGACAAGTAGCAAATGATTTCACTCATCTGTGGAGTATAAGAACAAAGAAAAAACTGAAGGAACAAAACAGCAGCAGACTCACAGAACCCAAGAATGGACTAACAGTTACCAAAGGGAAAGGGACTGGGGAGGATGGGTGGGAAGGGAGAGATAAGGGGGAAAAAGGGCTATTACAGTTAGCACACATAATGTAGCGGGGGTGGGGGTGGGGTGGGGGGATACGGGGAAGGCAGTATAACACAGAAAAGACAAGTAGTGATTCTATAACATCCTGCTACGCTGATGGACAGTGACTGCAATGGGGTATGTGGTGGGGACTTGATAATAGGGGGAGTCTAGTAACCATAATGTTGCTCATGTAACTGTATATTAATAGTAGCAAAATAAAAAGTAAAAAAGTCAAAAAAATAGATCAACATGGAAAATGGAACCTGATAAGAGTTCCAGATACAGCCTTAAAAAATAATAATAATAAAATAAAATAAAAAATAAAGATCAATTACTGATACAGGTAACACATTGGATGAGTATCACAAACATTATGCTGAGTAGAAGTTAGATGCAGAAGTGTACATAAGATATAATTCCATTTACAAAAAGATATAGAAGAGACTAGATTAATCTAAGGTGAATAAAATAAGAACATCAGTTACCTCTAGAGGAATAGGGATTGATTGAATAAGCACAAAAAGAACATTCTGGAAAGACAAACATTTGGAAGAAAGAGTGTTTGGAGTGAGTTATGTAAGTTATACTCCAGTCAAAACTGTATATTAAAACTTCCTCAATTCAAAATGTAAATTTTAACTCAAAATGGATCAAAGAATGTAAGAACCAAACCATAAAATTCTTAAAGAAAATATAGGAGTAAATCTTGATGACTGTAAATGAGTTAATGGTTTCTTTAAATTCTTATGTTGCAAAGGGCATGTTCAGAAAGTGAAAAGCACAACATGGGGAATGGGAGAAATATTTACAAATCATATACCATTATAAGGGATCTGCATCCAGAATACATAAAGAACTTTTACAGCAACAAAAAATTTTAAATGGACAAAGGATCTTCACTAAGAAGATATGCAAATAGCCAACAAGTACATGAAAAGATGCTCAACATAACAGTCATTAGTGAAATGCTAATTAAAATCATGGGCTACCACTTCATATACACCAGGATAGCTATAATCAAAAAGACTAACAATAAAAATGTGGGGATATATTACTGGTGGGAATGTAAAAATGGTGCAGCAGCTGCGGAAAATAGTTTCACAGTTACTCAAAAAATTAAGCAATAATTATCATTTGATCCAGCATCTCCCTGCTTAGGTATACACCCCAAGAGAATTGAAAACATATGCTCACACAAAAACTTATACACAGATGTTCATCACAGAATTCAGAATAGCCAAAAAATGGAAACAATCCACATATCCATCAACTGATGAATGGATAAACAAAATGTAGTACATCTATACAATAGAATATTACTGGTCCATAAAAAGAACAAAGTACTGAAAAATGCTACAACATAGATAACCCCCAAAAGTCTATGCTAAGTTAAAAAAGGCAGACACAAAAGGACACATATTGTATGATTCCATTAATATGGAGGGTCCAGAATAGGGAAAACCAGGACACAGAAAGTAGATTAATGCTTATCACATCTTGGGGAGAAGAGAGGACTGGGGAGTGACTGCTGTTGGGTATAACAATTCTTTACAGAGTGATGAAAATATTCTGGAATTAGAGTGGTGATGGTTACACAACCTTTTGAATATATTAAAACCACTAAATTGTACACTTTTTGAAAAAGGCAAAGGAACACAGTAGTTTTCCTTGATTTCTGATGAGTCAACAGATGTTACTGATACTGCTCAGTCATAGTCAAGGAGTCAATGCCAAGTCTGAAGTGACTGTAAATGCTGAGACAGCACTAACTCAGTACAATGTGAAGTGGAAACTATTAAGATGTGTTAAAATTAATGATGGTGAAAATATACGTGGAGAAGAAAAAGGCTTAGTTGGACAAATTTATTAAGCTTGTGAAAATTTAAGACATTTAAAACCTGTGGTTATTTGTGGTATTATTCTTCAGCAAGCACTTTGCAGAAATTGTATGACTTTTCATGAGTTAGTCTAACATTAGTCAATGAACTTTCTCTGCTTTCATGGACTTGACCATCTTCACACTTCTATGAATTTTTATGAGAAACAGAAGCTAAATATCCTGACTTGCTCAAGTGCACAGCAGCAAGATGGCTTAGCAGTGATCAGTTTTATTTAATTTTATTGAGCTTAGAGCTGTGATTGATTTTTTTTTAAAGAGAACTTCCCTCAACCACTATTATCAAATAATAAGTGGTTTTGGAAATTGGCTTTTGCTTCAGTCTTGATAATGCTTCTTAATGAATGCCACTTAAAGCCATGCTTATTTGTGAAACATGTATCTACAGAAAAAGCACTTCAATGACGTGAATCACAGCTAATGTCAAGCTGCTTCATAAACTTCCCATAATGTCAAAAGTTAAAATAAGAAGCAGGATCTCCATTCTAACCCAAATATGCAGCACATAAACATTTTTGTGCTCCAAGTACAGTTCCTGCATTGTTTGTTTTTTTAACTTCAGTGCAACTGCAAAGGAAATTTCTGTATTTCAAAATCCATTTAATGGTGCAACTGAGGAATTTCCACCTAGCCATCCATGGAAATACCTTAACCTGCAATGTGATGACAGGCTAAATGGCAAATAACAAGACAAGATGCTAATAAATTATATAAATGCCTTCCACACAATGGATATTCTCAAATTAAAATACTTGTCTATCAACTGACATCAGTACTTGGAAATACCTGAGGAGGTATTTATAAAAATGAAAAATGTAAAATCTCATTACAGATCTGCATTTACATGTGAAGATTCGTAACCAATTTCAATCACTGGGATCATTAGTATTGAACATCAATTAAACAAAATGTTAATACCCCAAAAAATCCTATTCTTCTCATTAGATGTAAATTACAAAAAATTTGCTCATTTATTATAGTTTGAATTTTATCAATTAATAAATGTGTGGAAATTTGTTTCCTTCCATGTTGTATAAGTACCTACATTATATCTTCAATTTTGCCTCTTGGCCCATAGGGTTTTAAATATTTACTCTCTGATCCTATAGAGAAAATATTTGCCAACGCCCAGTATCAAGCAAAAATAGTTGTGTATTTATAGTATTCTGAAAGGCAAAATAATGTGACAAAGAATCACAAAGAATGGGAGGCAGGAATTTATACTGTTGTAGGTCATTACACTTCATGAGAAGTAGTTTAGTATTGGTTCACTGACTTCCTCTACTTTGTGATCACTGAATGGTTTTTTATTTCTTCTCCAGTATATTTTAAAACTACATAACACACTTTCTAACAGGATTTACAAAGCTTCCTATGAATTACCATTTTCCATTTGACAATTTCCCTATGAAACAGGAGGGAAAAGTAAGTACAAAGCAACCATTCTTTTATGTACTGGGATTTATTTCAAAGCATCAAAATATAAGAATACAAGTAATGTATCCTGCTATTGTACATGTAATTAATTGCTATTTCATAGTATCACCATAATCTCAAGATGCAAAGATTACTATGAATTTCACTTAACATTTATTTACATAAACCGAATACCTATGTATTCATTGCACTAAAACAACTAATAAAACATCAACTCTTTCTAAAACACTCCAACAATCATGTTACAGGTCCAACAACACATGAAAAAATGACCTCAAGGACACTTTTTCCTTAAAAATAGTTTGAATTCAACAAGATACCACATTATCACTTTGTATTGCTTTAGAAACTCACAAAAATATTTCAGTCCTTTACATATCTTAATTTTTATTTCTAGGTTAAAAATGTATATCAAAATAGTTTTACTTTTGAAGAATTATTACATTGCTATTTTAATTAATCCCTAGATGATTACATTAAATGAGAAGTCATCCCAACAACAGTCATTTTTGTATTAGCCATACCAATGAAAGGAAAAAAAATGTGGCTCAAACAAAATAATTTGTTGGGTTTTGCAATACATGACCTCTTAGAACAGATCTGTCCTCTTAATTAAGTTCTGCTTGGACCAACAATGAAATTAATTTGCAGTCATTGAGCTGGATGAGGTAGTGACACAATGTGGGAGCAAATGCATAGCAAAGGAAATCTGGCTTGTGGCATAAAAAACGGCCATGAACAATGCCAAAGTAATGCAACACCTCTTTCCTTACTGATAATTAGCTGTCACTGTAGCACTACCCTCATGGAAAGTCAGGGAAGCACTACAATTCAAAATCAAAGGTAGATCATATGTTCCTTAAAGGCTAATAGGAAATTGAACAAAGGCCAGAATGTATAATGACTTGAGAACAGAAATGCAAATAAGAAAATCAGCTATGGAGCAAGGCTCCAAAGAAAACATCAGTTACATGCCAC
>JAQQAC010002837.1:111093550-111104747 GCA_029783875.1 Phataginus tricuspis
TGTACAACTCAGAGAAGACAAGTAGTGATTCTATAGCATCTCACTACACTGATGGACAGTGACTGTAATGGGGTTGGTGGGGGGGACCTGATGAAGGGGGTAGTTTAATCATCATAATACTACACATGTAATTGTAGATTAATGATACCAAAATAAATTATAAATAAAAAAACTTATTAAGAATTTCAAAAAAAAAAAAGAAAATACCTTTTAGGTCCGTCCATGTTGTCACAAATGGCAAGATTTCATTTTTTTTCATGGCTGAATAATATTTCATTGTAAATATGTCCCACATCTGTATCCATTCACCTATCAATGAACACAGGTTGGTTCTATTCCTTGGCTATAGTAAATAATGCTGCAATAAACATAGAGATGCATGCGTCTTTTCAAATTAGTGTTTTTATTTTTTTTGGATAAACACCCGGAAGTGGAATTGCTGGATGGTACAGTAGTTCTATTAATTTTTTGAGGAAACTCTATACACTTTTCCACAGTGGTTGCACCAATTTACTTTTCCACTAACATTGAGTGAGGGTTCTCTTCTCTCCACACCCTTAACATACTCGGTATTTCTTTTCTTATTGATACTAGCCACTCTGACTGGTGTGAGGTGATACCTCAGTTGTGGTTTTTGATTTGCATTTCCCTGACGACTGGTGACGCTGAGCATTTTATCATGTATCTGTTGGCCATCTGTATGCTTCTTTGGGAACATGTCTACTATTCAGTTCCTCTACCCATTTTTTAATCAAGTTATTTGGGGGTTTTGGTGTTGAGTTTTATGAGTTCTTTATTTTGGTTATCAGTCCCTTATCAGATATATCATTTGCAAATATATACTTCCAACTCAGTAATCACCTTTTTGTTTTGTTGATGGTTTCCTTCACTGTGCAGAAGCTTTTAGTTTAATGTATCTCACTTAGGTTTTTTTGCTTTTGTTTCCCTTGCCTGGGAGATGTACCCAGAAAAAAATTGCTAAGGACAATGTCCCAGAGTTTACTGCCTATATTTTCTTTTAGGAGTTTTATGGTTTCAGATTTTATATTTAGGTCAATCCACTTTGAGCTTATTTTTGTGTATGGTATGACAGTGGTCAAGTTTCATTCTTTTGCATGTAGCTGTCCGGTTTACCCAATATCATTTATTGAAGAAACTGTCTTTTCCCCACTGTGTATTCTTGCCTCCTTTGTTGTGGATTAACTAACCATATAAGTGGTTTACTTCTAAGCTCTCTATTCTGTTCAATTGATCTATGTGTCTATTTTTGTGCCAGTACCATACTGTTTTGATTTTGCAGTATTATAATCTGCAGTATAGTTTGAACTAGGGACCATGATACCTCCAACTTTGTTCTTCTCTTTCAAGACTGCTTTGGCTATTTGAGATCTTCAGTAATTCCATACAAATTTTAGAATTATTTGTTCTAGTTCTGTAAAACTTGCCATTAGTATTTTGATAGAGATTGTATTGAACTGTACACTACTGTGAGTAATATGGACATTTTAAAAATATTGATCCTTCCAATCCTAGTATATCTTTCCATTTATTTGTGTCATCTTCAATTTTTTTATCAATGTTTTATAGTTCTCACAATACAGGTCTGTCGCCTCCTTTGCAGGCATTTTTTTTTCTTTTTAGTGCAATTGTAAAGGGATTATTCTATTTCTTTTTCTGCTAGCTCATTTTTAATATACAGAAATGCAACAGACTTCTGTATACTGATTTTGTATCCTGCAACTTCACTGAATTCCTTTATTAGTTCTAATAGTTTTTTGGTGGATTAAGGTTTTCTACAGACAGTATCATATCATCTGCAAATAGGGACAATTTTACATCTTCCTTACCAATTTGGATGCCTTTTATTTCTTTTTGTTGTCTAACTGCTGTGGGTAGGATTTCTAGTACTCTGTTGAGTAAGAACAGTGAGAATGAGCATCCTTGTCTAGTTCCTGACTTTAGAGGAAAACCTTTCAGCTTTTCACCACTGAGTATGATGTTAGCTGTGGGTTTGTCATATATGGTCTTTATTATGTTGCAGTATTTTCCCTCTACACCCATTCTGTTGAAAGTTTTTATCATGAATGGATGTTGAAGTTTGTCAAATGCTTTTCAGCAATTAGTGACATGATCATATGGTTTTTATCCTTCCTTGTGTTAATGTGGTCTATCACTTTGATTGTACCATCCTTGTATCCCTGGAATAAATCCCACTTGGTCATGATGGATGATCCTTTTGATGTATTTTTTAATTCAGTTTGCTAATATTTTGCTGAGGATTTTTATATATATGTTCACTAGCGATACTGGTCTGTAATTTTCCCCTTTTTGTAGTATTTTAAGACAGCTGATTTTTTCACAAGATACAAAGACAATGCAGTGGGAGAAGGATAGCCTATTCAACAAATGGTGCCAGAACAACTCAATATCCATATAAAAAAATGAACTTAGACCCATACCTTATACCATATACATTAAAAGAAAAAGAAAAAACTCAAACTGGATAAAAGACCTAGTTATAAACCTAAATCTAAACTCCAGAAGACAACATCAGAGAAAATCATACGTGACCTTGAGTTAGGCATAATCCATAAAAGAGCAAATTGATAAATTAGATATGAAAATTTAACTTTTGCTCCTTGAAATACACTGCTAAAAGAATAAAAAGACAAGACACAGAGTAAAAGAAAATCTTTATGTCCCAAATATATTTTTTTAATTTTAAAACCCATCAATTAGAGTGACGTCACACACAATAGCAAAGTAGGAAGTTGTACAAGTTAGTCCCTCTACTGAAAGAACCAGTAATCTGGAGAAAACAACCAGAATCAACTATCTTGGCACTCTAGAACCTAACTAGGCAGTTATAACAATCAGAGAAGTGTTCAGTATGAGGTTGAAAGGAGAGATGGCTGATCTTCAGTAGGAGAACAACACATGCAAATCAGCTATCATAGCCCCTGCCTCAGCCCATGCTCAGCAATGGGAATGGCAGCCTTCCCTACCAGAGCAGCCACCTGGAAGACCTGGTCCTCCAAAAACTCAGTATTACACATTTTCGATAGTCTAATAAATCTCTGAAGGACCAGTGCAGATGTTTGCCTTAGTTGTGACCCAATTCCATTATAATAGCATCAAAAAGAATAAAATACTTAGGAACAAATTTAATCAAAGAAGCACAAGACTTGTATGCTGACAACTACAAAAACAGGGAGAAATTGAAGATTTTAAGTAGTGGAAACACATCGATGCTCATGGATTGATAGGATATTGTTAAGATGACAATATTACCCAAAGCAGTCTACAGATTCAATGCAATCCCTATAAAAAACCCAAAGGAATTTTTTGCAGAAACAGAAAAAAACCATCCCAAAATTCATATGGAATCTCAAGAGACCTCAAATAGCCAAACCATCTTAGAAAAGAAAAACTAAGTTAGGTGACTCACATGTTCTAGCTTCAAAATTTACTACAAAACAACAGTAATCAGTGTTGTACTGGCTTAAAGACAGACATACAGATCAATGAAATATAATTAAGAGCCAGAAATGAACCCTAACAAATACAGTCAACACATTTTAACAAGGGTGTCAAGACTACTATTTGGGGGGAAAAAACACTTCAGTAAATGGTGCTGGGAAAACTAAATGCCCACAAAAGAATGAGGTTGGACTGTTCCCTTATACCATAAACAAAAATGATCCAAAATGGATCAAACACCTCAATATAAAAGCTAACACTATCAGAATCTCAGAAGAAAACATAGGGGCAAATATTCACAACATCAGATTTGGCAATGGTTTCTCAGATATGACACCAAAAGCACAACAAAAGAAAATAGGTAAACTGGATTTCATCAAAATGAAAAGCTTTTGTACATCGAGGGACACTATTAAGACAGTGAAAAGTCAGTCCACAGAAGAGTAGAAAATATCTATAAATCATATGTCTTAAAGGCTTTAATATGTAGAATAAAGAAATCCTACAACTCAACAAAAATAAAAACAAAAAATAAACACAATTCAAAAATGGGCAAAGGACTTTAATAGACATTTCACCAAAGAATATATACAAATGGTCATAAGCACATGAAAAGATGCTCAATATCATTAGTCATTAGAGAAATGCAAATCAAACCCATGAGATACCACTTTACACCCGTTAGGCTGGCTATTATTTTCTTTTAAAAAAACAGAAAATAGTGTTGGCAAGGATGTGTAGAAATTGGAACCATTGTGCATTGCTGGTAGGAATGTAAAATGGTACAGCTGCTATAGGAAATAATTTGGTGGTTCCTCAGAAAGTTAAACATAGAATTATTACCATATGATCCAATAATTCCATTCCTATATATATACAAAAAAACCCCACAAAACTGAAAACAGGCTAAGGCACTCATCATTACAATATGTACAATATATCATACAGTATGATCGTTCATAGCAGCATTATTCACAACAGCTAAAAATGGAAACAATCTAAGTGTCCATTAACACATTAGTGTATAAACAAAGTGTCACACACACACACACACACACACACACACACACACAGAGGAACAGAATTCAGCAGCCACAAAAAGTAATGAAGTTCTGATTGATACATGATACAAATGGATGAACCTCGAAAACATTACACTAAGTGAAATAAGCCAAACACAAAGTAATATGTATTGTATGATTCCATTTACATGAAATATCTAGATAGAGGGAGGGAGGAATAAGGAGTTTTGTCTGATTGGTTCAGAATTTTTGTTTGAGATAATAAAAAGCTCTAGAAAAAGATAATAGTGATAGATACATAACATTGTGAATGTACTCAAAAATGGTTGAAATGGTATATTTTACGTTATATTTACCAAAATTTTTTTAAGTTATTATGGTGAAGAGAAAAATCCAGATATGGGACATGAAATTTTAAGAACTGAAACCATGGCTTAAATGAATTAATGATTTCAAAACTTCAACACCAATTTAGAAAGCCCAGCAGTAAGAAAATGGCCTAATTTTTAAATGGCCAAAAAGTTTGAATATTGAGTCCAAAGGTAAATAGACGGCACATAAAAGGATACTCAACATCACCAGTCACTAGGTAAATGCAAATTTAAAGCCACACTTAGGTGCAACTGCACACCTACAGACAGCTAGAATTTAAAAGTATGACCATACCCAATATTGGCAAGGACATATTGGAATTCTCATATACTGCTAGTAAGAATGTAAAGTGATACTATAATTTTGGAAGAAAGTTTGGCAACTTTGAAAAATGTTAAACTCACTCACAGACTCTGAGAAGGGACTAGTGGTTACCAATGGAAAGGGGTTGGGGAGGGTGAGTGGAGAGGAAAAGAGAAGGCGACTAGGGGGCACTATACTTAGCAATCACAGTATAGGTAGGCCAGGGGGAAGGCAATACAGCACAGAGAAGACAAGTAATGACTCTGTAGCATCTTACTATGCTGATACACAGTGACTGCAATGGAGAGGATGAGGACTTGATAATATGGGTGAATGTTGAAACCACAATGTTGTTCATGTGAAACCTTCATAAGATTGTATATCAATGATACTTTAATAAAAAAATGTTAAGCTCACTTTAGCACACAATCCAGCCATTCCTCTCCTAGGTACTTCCTCCAAGAGAAAAGGATAAAGATAACCATTCAAAGACCTATACATGGGTGTTCATCATAGCTTTATTTGTAATAGCAAAAAACTGGAAACAAGTCACATGTCCATGAATGGATGAATGGATAAACAAACAGTGGTATGTCCATACAAGCTATAGACAAAAATAGGTATTAGGCAAAAACAGGAATGACCTATTGATACACGCAACATAGATAAATCTCAAAATAATTTAGCTTAGCAAATGAAAAGAAACAGGCGAAAGAAGAGTACATACAGTATGAGTGATTTATATAAAATTTTAGAAAATGAAAACTAATCTACAGTGACAGAAACCAGATCAATGGTTGTTTCAAGATGGGGGAGGGGCAAAAGGGAAAAGGATGAATAACAAGTGAGATTAAAAGGGGGCATAAAGAAACTTTTGGGGGTGATTATAGTGATGGGTTCAAAGGTGAATACATATATCAATAATATTCAAATTTTACAATTTAGTTTATTGCATGTCAATTATAACTCGTGATTTTTTTTAAAAAGCAGTCGGGGTGTGAAACCTTCATAAGAGTGTATATCAATGACACCTTAACAACAACAACAACAAAAAGCAGTCAAGGTGAACTGGGATAGCTCACTTTAAATCCAATAAGTTTAGTTGCCATTCTAATAGAGAAGGAAATAGGTAACAGATTGTTCAACTAGCCAGCTCCAGAACATAGAACTAATAAGAAGTGTAAAATCAGGATTCAAATCCAGGACAGTGTAGTAATCAAGACCTTTCTCTATATACTTCTTTTCAAGGAAGGGAAGCATATCAATGGGTAGAGATCCATTCAACAAATATTTACTATATATACCAGGCACTATTCTAGGCTCTGGGGATACAGCAGTAAACAAAAGATACAGAAATCATGCATTTATGGAGTTTAAACATTCTAGGAATTGACAGGCTATAAACAACTAAAATATGTAGTATGTCAGAGAGTTAAGCAAATGCTTAGAAAAAAAATAAAACAAAGTACTAAGGAACAGGTGGTGAGTAGAAGTGTTTGAAGGAAGATACTGAAGAACAATGCAAAAGACCAAGTCACTAATGTGAAAGGACAAGTAAGAACAGAGAAGCAATGGAATAACTTGGCTGGTCTAAAAATAAAATAAAAACAGTTAACAAGGCAAAGATACATTAGTAGATTGACTTCAACCTAACAAAAAATGTTTAGTGAATGAAATTCATAAAAGACAGTTATACCATTCCCATAATGGACTGATGAGAAAATAAGATGATACAAGAAACTCAAGAGATAAATATTAGGGGAAATTACTGGACTAGAGGATATTTTAAAATCTACTATACCTATATACAAATAAAACCACCAAAATTTCAAATGGAAGAAAAGACCTAAAAAGTTAGTACAATAACCATAGCACACAATCTCAATTTATTTAGCTGGAAAACTCACTATGCAGGAGTAAAGAACTGTTTCTGTCTAGAAGTACAAAAACAAATGATTTTTTAAAAATAGCAATCATACACTAAGACTTGAAATATGATAATTTAGGCTATTGATGTTAAGTCACAAACGTAGAAAATTCACACAAACCGGACTCATTAGAGACAGGAGATAAACCGAAAACAAATAAAAATAGTGATACTTTATTTAAGGGAGGGGAGAAAAAAAAACCCATAATTTTCCAATGTGATTTGAAAACAGACCTCACTGTAAATGACTATATAAAAGGCCACTGATGGGACTCTCTTGTCCCCTCCTGGCATGAGCCAGGAGCTCTGTCCTTTCACTTTATTTCTAAATAAAAGCCTGTATCTTATAACCCAATTAAAAAATGGGCAAAGGATATGAAAAGACAGTTCTCCAAAGAAGAAATTCAGATGGCCAGCAGGCACATGAAAAGATGCTCCACATCACTAATCATCAGGGAAATGCAAATTAAAACCATGAGATATCACCTCACACCAGTAAGGATGGCCAGCATCCGAAAGACTAACAACAACAACTGCTAGCTAGGATGCGGAGAAAGGGGAACCCTCCTACACTGCTGGTGGGAATGTAAGCTAGTTCAACCATTGTGGAAAGCAATATGGAGGTTCCTCAAAAAACTAAAAATACAAATACCATTTGACCCGGGAATCCCACTCCTAGGAATTTTCCCAAAGAATACAACTTCTCAGATTCAAAAAGACATTTGCACCCCTATGTTTATTGCAGCACTTTTTACAATAGCCAAGATATGGAAGCAACCTAAGTGTCCATCAGTAGATGAATGGATAAAGAAGATGTGGTACGTATACACAATGGAATACTATTCAGTCATAAGAGGGAAACAAATCCTGCCATTTGCAACAACGTGGATGGAGCTGGAGGATATTATGCTCAGTGAAATAAGCCAGGTGGAGAAAGACAAGTGCCAAATGATTTCCCTCATTTGTGGAGTATAACAACGAAGCAAAACTGAAGGAACAAAATAGCAGCAGACTCAGAGACTCCAAGAAGGAACTAGTGGTTACCAAAGGGGAGGGGTGTGGGAGGGCAGGTGGGGAGGGTGGGAGAAGGGGATTGAGGGGTATTATGTTTAGTACACATGGTGTGGGGGATCACAGGGAAAACAGTGTAGCACAGAGAATGCAAACAGTGAATCTGTGGCATCTTACTACACTGATGGACAGTGATTGCATTGGGGTATGGGTGGGGACTTGATAATATGGGTAAATGTAATAACCACATTGTTTTTTCATTTGAAACCTTCATAAGCATGTATATCAATAATACCTTAATAAAAAAATGAAAGAAACAAATAAAATAATAATAAATAAATAAATAAATAAATAAAGCCTGTATCTTGCTCTCCTACCTTAAAAAAAAAAAGGCCTCTGGTGAAATGCTGGGATTCAAAGGATGAATCTAATTTTCGTCTATGACAGAAAACAGGATAAAGTCCCTTAATCACTTAACTTTAAAGTCTAACTTCATGCCTCAAGCAGAGATACTTGCCTGAGAATTCAATAAAAGTTCTGGCTACCCTTTCAGAAACATGCACATAAGTTTACCGACATCCATAGAAAACAGCCACTGATTTCTTTAAAAATCACAAGCATTTAGCATTCTAAATATTAAATTTCTGGATCAAGCATTTAAAGAATAGGGCTTCATGGCTCTTTATGGGGAAAACCTCTTCAGACCCTACATTCCACTGGTACTAGTATGAAGCCTCCCAATACTTAAGAAGAAACCCCATGATGAATTACTGAGTTTGTTAAGTTGGGAAAGTTAAAAATCATCACTCTGTTTCAACTTATCATTGGGCCATAAAATTTAAAAATTTAAATTCCAAAGGAAGCTAGCCAAATACAGGCATCTAATTTCGCTCCCTCCTAAAATCTAACTTAAACCACAGTTAAGAAAAAAAGTGTATTTTTAATCCTGTATCCCATAGGATGAAGAAAATGGGAAAGGAACCAAAGTCTTAGTTATTTTAAAAGCTGCAAACAGATGGGCAAGTCTGAGAAAACCAAACTCATACCAACAGTACAAAGAACCAACCCAATTTACACCTCAAAATCCTTAACTGGCTCAAGAAATAGCAGTAATGGGTAACTCTAGAAGTGGTGGGAAGGAGGCAGGGAAGAGTTCAAGGGAGATGTTAAAGTAAGAAAAGACTGATTTTAAATTGTTCAGATGGCATCATTGAATTCACCTCCTCCAATCCATGTCCCATCCTTCTCTCCGCTCAGGAAAATGACTGGAAATTTATTCTTCAGAAGAGCAAATGGTTTTTTACTCTGGATTGGGTCTGAGGTTAGGGGATGAGTACAAGCAACAGGAGGATTATGTGAACATACCCACAAAAACACTCCAGCCCTCTTCCAGCTCTGAGCTCTCAGAATTCTGGTATGTAAGTAAGGCTTTTTATCCTTCAGGCATTCTCATGCTATCCATTTAGAGTTAATGGAAAAGGCCACCAAGGACCCAATATATTAGACAAAAACCCACACTACATGAAATCTGTGAACATATTGTGAAATCCCAGAACTTGGGAGAAGAATTGTGGTTTTATTAAAAAGTTTCCAAATAGAAAAACAGACTGTACCCAAAGACAGCAATCACAGACTTTTAAATACAAACACCGCTAGCCAGAAGACAATGGAACAAGGCCTTGAAAATGCTGAAGGAAAATTATTTCTAACAGCATTCCACACCTATCTAAACTATTAACAAAGAGGATAAAATAAAGATTTTCAGACATGTAAGTGTCTTATGTGCTGTAGAGAAAAATTTAAACTGAAACCACTTTGGAAAATAACTGGACATTATCTTCTCAAAATGGACTTTGCATATAGTACAACTGAGCAATTCCTCTCCCAGTCACATACCCTAAGAAAAATGCAAGTGTATAGCAGGAGGCAACATAAGAAGGTTCAAAGCAGCAATGTTCTTATTAACAAGAGAAGGAAAAAAATAAATATCAACTGACAGAAGAATGGATTCATGAAGTACACTATTTTAGAACTACACACAACACTGCTGAATCTTAGACTTAACATTATTTTATTTTTAAAATTGTAAGTTAAAATCTTTTCTTTCAGTGTATGTTGCATGAATTTTAGCACAGGCATAGATTTGTATTACCATCGCCACAAACAACATTCAACAATTTCATCACCCAAAAATAAAACTCTCTCATTTATCTATTTAAAGTCATTCCTTCCTCCATCTCTACCCATGGCAATGACTGAGTTTTGTCTTTCGGGGAATGTCATAAGAATGGAATTATATAGAATGTAACCTTTTTGAATGACCTCTTTCACTCAGCTAACCCCTATAAAACTACTTCAAGTTGCTGCATGTGTCAACAATTCACTCCTTTTGCTTATTGAGTAGCAGCACTCCATTCTATGGACATACCACACTGTTTATTCACCCAAGTCCCAAACTGACTGCTGGGTGATGTAGACATGGCACAGATTTCCTATCAATGGCTCAGTTCATTGACTATCGGTATGTCTTCTTTGTGAAGGCTCTGTTCAAATCTTTTATTCTGTTTTTATTATGTTAGTATGGAGTTTTGAGACTACAACTCCGTTGCCATATAAATGTTTTGCAATTTAATTTGCAAGTGTTTCCAGGACTATGGTTGCCTTTCAGTTTTCTGTACAGTGTCTGGAAAACCAAAAGTTTTGAATTTTGCTTAAATACATTTCATCAAAATTTCTTCCTTTTATATTTTGGGCCTTTTGTGTCCTATTTAGGAAATCTTTGTCTAAGCCAATGTCCCAGAGATACTCTTCTTAATTTTCTTCTAGAAGAGAACTCCAAAGTCTTTGATATGTTTCAAGTTGATTTTACCTTGAGAAAAAGGTTGAGGTTCTTGCTTTTCATACAGAAACCCAGATGTTCCCACATCGTTTTTTGAAAAGACTGTCCATTCCCCCACTGAATTGCCTTAGCACCTTTGTCAAAAAATTAATTGAGCCTCACACCAGTGAGGATGGCCAACATCCAAAACACAAACAACAACAAATGTTGGCGAGGATGTGGAGAGAGGGGAACCCTCCTACA
>JAQQAC010002837.1:111105247-111132936 GCA_029783875.1 Phataginus tricuspis
ATGTGCACTTGAGAAGAATGTGTATCCTGCTGCTTTTGGGTGCAGAGTTCTGTAGATATCTGTTAGGTCCATCTGTTCTAGTGTGTTGTTCAGTGCCTCTGTGTCTTTACTTATCCTCTGCGTGGTTGATCTATCCTTTGGAGTGAGTGGTGTGTTAAAGTCTCCTAAAATAATTGCATTGCTATCTATTTCCTCCTTCACTTCTGTTAGTATTTGTTTCACATATGCTGATGCTCCTGTGTTGGGTACATATATGTTTATAATGGTTATATCTTCTTGTTGGACTGACCCCTTTATCATTATGTAATGTCCTTCTTTATCTCTTGCTACTTTCTTCGTTTTGAAGTCTATTTCATCTGATACAAGTACTGCAACACCTGCTTTTTTCTCTTTGTTGTTTGCATGAAATATCTTTTTCCATCCCTTCACTTTTAGTCTATGTATATCTTTGCGTTTGAGGTGAGTCTCTTGTAAGCAGCATATAGATGGGTCTTGCTTTTTTATCCACTCTGTTACTCTGTGTCTTTTGATTGGTGCATTCAGTCTGTTTACATTTAGGGTGATTATTGATAGATATGTACTTATTGCCATTGCTGGCTTTAGATTCATGGTTACCAAAGGTTCAAGGGTTGCTTCTTTACTATCTAAGAATCTAACTTAACTTTCTTGTTAAGTTATTGTGAACGCCATCTGATGTTTCTTTATCTCTCCCTTCCTAATCTTCCTCCTCCTTTCTTTATATATTAGGTGTTTTTTTCTTTGCCTTTAGTTAGTATTTGGATGGTCTGCTTTCTTTGCTATGCTTTTATTTTCTCTGGTGACATCTTTTTAGCCTTAGGGGTGTTTCCCTCTAGAGCAGTCTGTTTAAGATATCCTGTAGTGGTGGTTTATGAGAGGCAAACTCTCTTAACTTTCCTTTGTCTTGAAATTGTTTAATCCCTCTTTCACATTTAAATGATAATTGTGCTGGATACAATATTCTTGGTTCGAGGCCCTTCTGTTTCATCACATTAAATATATCATGCCATTCTCTTCTGGCCTGTAAGGTTTCTGTTGAGAAGTCTGATGACAGTCTGATGGGTTTTCCTTTGTAGGTGATCTTTTTTCTCTCTCTAGCTGCCTTTAATACTCTGTCTTTATCTTTGATCTTTCCCATCTTGATTATTATGTGTCTTGGTGTTGTCTTCCTTGGGTCCCTTGTGTTGGGAGATCTGTGGGCTTCCGTGGACTGCGAGGCTATTTCCTTCCCCAGCATGGGAAAGTTTTCAGCAATTATTTCTTCAAGGACACTTTCTATCCCTTTTCCTCTCCCTTCTTCCTCTGGTACTCCTATAATGCGAATATTGCTCCGTTTGGATTGGTCACACAGTTCTCTTAATATTCTTTCATTGTTAGAGATCCTTTTATCTCTCTCTGCCTCAGCTTCTTTGTATTCCTGTTCCCTGTTTTGTATTTCCTTGATAGTGTCTTGAACCTCATCCAGTCTACTATTAAGCCCATCGATGGCTTGTCTCATTTCTGCTTTGTCTTTCCTCATTTCCTCCCTCAGCTCTTGCACAATTTTCTGTAGATCCATCAGCATGGCTATGACTTTTATTCTGAATTCTTTTTCAGGAAGACTGTGCATTTCCATTCCTTCAGATTCTCTCTCAGGGGTGTGTGTCTGGAGTCTTGTCTGTATCATATTCTTCTGTCTTCTCGTGACTATAGAGTTGGTTGTTGGTATTTGTCACGTATGTCCGCTTGGCTCTTTATGACTTTAAAAAGGAAAGAGAAGAAAGGAGATAAAAAGAAGAAAAAAAATAAAAATAAAATACTACTAATAATAAAAAAAAGTAAAAAGAGAGAGAGAAAAAGGAAAAGAAAGAAAAAGCAGCAACACCTGAAAAAAAAAAAAACACGCCCACTGGGAGTGGGTTCTGTGTGAATGCTGTAGGTGGCACTGTTGCTCCACTATTCCAGAGCCATGGCCACGCTGCTCTGCAAGGCCCTTTATAGCTCTGGCCGGGGTGGGATCGAATGGGAGGCTGTTGATCTCTGTGGGAGTCTTAAGCATGGCCACCCTTTCCCAGTCGCCAGGTAAGGGGTCTGAAGCTCCCCAGGACTCCCAGCCTGCTGGGCTGAGTTTGCCACGGAGATCCAGCCCCTCCACTGGGCTCCTGTCTCTTTAAGACTGCTGAGAAAAAGCGCACGCTTTTCTTCCCCTTTTTTTTTCCCTTTCTTTTTCCTTCCCGGAGCCTGCTGCAGCCAATTGGTGCGTTCCCCCTGAGACCCTGCGCCCTCTGTCTCTCCAATCTCCGCTACACCACATGTGTGCTGTGTGTCGGCACTCCCAGCACAGACTTCCACTACCTTCCGGCTCTGAATCCTCTCCTCCCGCCGGTGCATTGCGGTGAGGGAGCGCTCGGGTCCCGCCGGGTCGTGGCTCCGTATCTTACCCGCCTCGCCGGGTGCCAAGTCCTCTCTCAGGTGTAGCTGCACGCTGTGCCCTTTCCTGTGTATTCTGGTCTCTCTTTTAGGAATAATTGTATTTGCTGTGTTTTCGTGAATAAATATAATGTTGGGAGGAATTTTTCTGCCAGTCTGTTCACGTCGCCATCTTCCCGGAAGCTCCTGTTCATTCTTTCTTGAAGATCTGAGTTTCCATCCAGTGTCATTCCCCTTCAGCCCAAAGAACTTCATCATTTCATGTAGTGTGGTTCTGCTGATAAAAAATTGTTTTCTTTAATCTGAAATCATCGTTTAGTTCATTGTCATTCTTTAAGGGTATTTTTACTAGATATGAAAGTCTGGGTTGGCAAACCTTTTTTTTTTTTTTCTTTTTTTTTTTTGCCTCCCAATCCTTTAAAGATATATTCTCTTCTTGCCTCCATGGTTTTGGATGAGAAGTCAGCCATTAATTAGATCACTGTTCTCTCTATGGACATTGTGTTGTTCTTTTAGGGCTTTTCTCAAGTTTTTCACTTTAATTCTGGCTTTCAACAGTCTAATTACAAAATGTCTCAGCATGGGGAGCTTCATGTTTTTTCTGCTTGGTGAGTTCACTGAACATATTGCATTTGTAAAATTTCTGTCTTCAAATGCTTTGAATTTTTTTATTGAGGCATATTTGACATACAACATTTTGGAAAATTTTCAACTATTATTTCTTAAAATACCTTTTCTGGCCCATTTCCTATCTCTCTCCTTTCTTTCTGATATTTCCATTATACATATGTCAGGCAGTTTGCTAAAGGTCCTTCAGATCCTAAAAGCCTAAGAGGTCCTTGAGGCTACAGTTAATTTTCAACTTTTTCTCTCTATTCTTATTGGATGATATCTATAAATCTATCTTCAAGTTCATTTACTCTTTCCTCTATCATCTCCTTTCCATTATTTTATCCAGCAAGTGAATTTTGTTTCTTGTACTATAGTTTTCATCAACAGAATTTCTATGTTGTTGTACTCTATTTATCTCACTCTACTGAAATATCCTTTCACTCACTTAAGCATACTTTGTTCTACTTCAATGAAGATAGTTTTAATCCCACTTTAAAATCTTTATTTCCTAGTTCCAACAATTGATTCATCTAAGGCACATTTGATTTTCTTCTCTATCTTTTCTTCACATGTCTGGTAACCTTGGATTATATCCTAGACATTATGAATTTTAACTGTCGTTTCTTTTGTTTTGGCAGACAATCTATGGATGATTTAAACTGTAAACTTGTTTCTTAGGCAGCTCCTATCTTTCTTCAGATGTCTTGCTAGCTGAGCTGCAGTGAGTTTGTTCTGTGCAAGCAGTTCAGGGATTGGTGAGAATTTTAGACAAAAAGAATTTCAGGATCCTCTCTCTGGATCTTTCCCTTTCACAATTTCTGCACTCTATTAAGTGGCCACGATTATCATTACTCTGGTTTCCCCAACCAGTAAGACTGATTCTTCCACCATTACCCCCACCACCATATAAAAGCCATGAAAATGAAAATATACTTCATACAATTCTTTCTTCAGAGTATGTACTCCACACCAGAGTCTGCTGGATTCTTCTCATGCTCCAATTCTTTAGGTAGCTGATTTTTTATGTTGAAATATAAGTTTTTTGCAAGGCAGTCATCTGGAAGGGTCTTACTCTGTCTGGATTCATGGATGTCTGTTTCATTATCATGCCTCATAATCTATATATGTATATATTACATCTTATTCTGTAAAATGAATTACATGAATTTATTGAATTACATGAATTTATTTTTGGATATTAAGTTGACTTTGCCTTCTGGGACAAACACTGTTGTTTGTGGTGCATTATCCTACAAAATATGTATTACATAAATTATTTATATAAATTAAATATTTGCTAATATCGAGGGTTTTTACATCTATAATCATAACAGATACTGATCCACAACTTTTTTTAATCTCCTTGTTAGATGTTAGATCAAGGTTATGCTGGCTTCATATTGAATTAGGAAATGTTTTATCTTCTTTTGCTTTCTAAAAATATTTGTGCAAGATTGTTTTTTTTTTCCTTAAATGTTTCATAAAATTCACACAAGAAATTCACACATGAAATTAGGAGTTGAATTTTCTTTGTGAGAAAATTCTTTTATTAGAAATTCAATTTATTTAATGTAGTATCACTCTGATTTTCTATTCCTTCCTGTGTCAATTTGCTCAGTTGTGCCTTTCAAGGGATTTGTTGAAGTAAAATGGTTCATAATATTCCCTGATGACCCTACTGTCATTACAAATATGTTTTCTCTATTTTTTAATTCATCAGTCTTGCTAAAGATCATCTTTCAATCCTTTCAAAAAATCCCTTTTAGTTTTCTGATTTTCTCTAATCTTTGCCCATTTCCTATTTAATTGATTTCTGTTCTTTTTTCTTCTAACAGTCTTTGGGTTTAATTTGCTGTTATTTTTCCAGTTTCTCAAGTGAGTATTTTGGATCATTGGCTTTAAATCTTTCCTTCCGCCCAAAAGAAGCATTTAAAACTATAAAATCCTCTAGCATTGCTTTACTGCATCCACAAATTTTGATGGTGTGTTTTCATTATTCAATTCAAACATTTTCTTATTTCCTTTCTGATTTTTTATTGACTCATAGGTTATTTAGAAGTATTACCAAATATATGAAGATTTCCTAATTATCTTATTGCTGATCTCTAATTTAATCTTATTTTAGTTAGAGAGCATATATTGTACTATTTCAATCCTCTAAAACTTACTAAGACTTTTCTTTGAGCTAGCAGACGGTTCACCTTGGTGATAACATATGCAGTAGAAAAATGTGTACACTCTTAAGTGTAGTGTTCTAAAATTTCAATTGTGTCAAGTTTTGTTTGATAGTGTGATTTAAACCTAAAAATCTTACTGACATTATCTGATTGTTCTATCAGTTACTAAGGGATATATGTTAAAGTCTCTGATTATTATACATGTATCTATTTCTTTCTGTAGCTGTCAACTTTTGTTTTATGTATTTTAAAGCTCTATTAATTTGTGCATATACACTTAGGATTTTTTATCTTCAATAAATTGAAACTTTTATCATTATTAAATGTCCTGTCTCCAGTAGTAGTCCTTGAAGTCTACTTTGAGAATAATATAGCAATATCAGCTTTCTTATGCATAATGTTAGTATAGCATATATTTTTCTATCCTTTTAATAATAATCTATCTATGTCCAAATCCTTGAAGTTCATTTCCTGGGAACAGCATATGGTTAGGTCTTGCTTTTTTTATCCAGACTGATAATGTTGGTCTTTTAAATGGATTATTTGGTCTGTTTACAATTAGTGTGATTATTTCTATGGTTTGGTTTAAGTCTACGATCTTGGTATTTGTTTTCCATTGCTTCTTTTGAGCTCATCATCTGTTCTTTGTTCCACCTTTGTTTTGCTGAGACATCAAAGCTATGGTTTCCTTTAGCTTTCTGAGCATACTTAACACAGTTTATTTAAAGTCTTTGCCTAGTAAGTCTAACATCCTGGTTTCTTCAGGGACCGTTTCTATTAATTCTTCTTTTTCTGTGAATTGACCATAGGTTTTGTTTCTTTGCATGTGACAGAAGTTTCTGTTGAAAAGTGGACATTCTGAATATTATAGTGTGGTGACTCTGGAAACCTGACTCCCCTCCCCAGGATTTGCTGCTAGCCTGTTATTGGTATGGTTGTTTGCTTAGTGACTTTCCTGAACTAATTTTGTAAAAGGCATATTTCTTTGCGGTATATAGTCACTCAAGTTTCTGTTCCAGACTTAGTGCTCAGCTTGTAATTTAACAGAGATTTACTTTAAAGTCTGAAACCAAAACAGAGGTGAGGAGAGGGAATCTTTTCCTGGTCTTTGCAGATCTGCATGTACTCCTTCAATGCCTACCTGTGCCATTTACAATTCTGCCTTAGCCTTTACTTCTTACATCCACAGATCCTAAAGATCAGCCAGCAGTGCAAGGTTAGGGTCTCCTCGGGTCTTTTTTAAGCATGTGTCTAGGCCTGGGTATGCATGTAGACTTTGATTCCCTGAATTACACTTTGTAAAGCATATTATTCCCCACTGTATCTCTTCACCAGCTTATCCCTTCTTAGGTTTTTCAGTATCTCTGCTGTTTGTCCCATCTACTGCCCCTTGCCCCAGGTGGCTGCAGGTAGTATATGACCTTAAATGATTTCAACAAACATTGCGCAGAAGGCTCCTCCAGCCCTGAGAGGGTTCTGAGGGGGGACAAAACAAAGGCAAGCCCTTGAGCTGATCCTTCATGGCACTGTAAGACAAGCCACAATTATTTGAGAATAAAGTCCATACTG
The DNA here is from genome assembly GCA_029783875.1 of Phataginus tricuspis. Taxonomy (NCBI): domain Eukaryota; kingdom Metazoa; phylum Chordata; class Mammalia; order Pholidota; family Manidae; genus Phataginus; species Phataginus tricuspis. Next base: position 111,112,033 of record JAQQAC010002837.1, read on the forward strand.
GCCCACTCTGGCACTAGCAAGCCACACAAGGAATGTGGCTGCTGTCCCCACAGCTACTACCAGCTGAGGAACAGGAAATGGTAGGTGGATAAGCAGAAAGACCACTGTGCTCTTTTACAAATATTTAGCAGCTTCTTCCTTCATTAACTATTCACCTAGTTCTTTTGAGGTTTTTTTGAGTCCAGAGTTCCAAAAAAGTTCAGTATGATGGTTTTTGCCAGTTTAATTATTGTTTCAGTAGAGGGGTGAATCCTTGAAGCTTTCTACTCTGCCATTCTTGGTGATTTTATGTCCCTACTTTGTTTCTAGTTAGTGGAGAACATTTTACAATTTGGTTTGTCTCTTATACTGACTCTTTAGGTACACTATTTGATGATTTTCATACTTTAGATATTACAATATGCATCCTTAATTTACCACAGTATTTCCCTAAATAATATTTTAATACCTCAGAAGCAATATAAGATCTGACTTCAGTATCTCTATTTTCCCATTTGTGCTCTTGTCATATTCTGCTATTATTCATTCTTGCTGTTTCTTCCCTAAGATGTCTCTGGGCACTGGCAAGTTTTAAGATTTCCTTTGAGTATAATTTACCCAGGGGATCCTGTTTCCTGGAGCTTGTTGGATCTGTGGACTGGTATCTTTCATCAATACTGGAAAATTCTGGGTGATTTTTTTTTTCAATTTTTTCTTTTCTTCCATTTTCTCTCTACTCTCCCTTTGGGACCCCAAGTACCCATATGTTAGTTTGATTTTATTCCTTAGATCTCAGAAGCTTATCATCCATCTTTTTCCTTACAATTCAGTATGGATAATTTCTATGAAACTATCTACAAGTTACCTCTGCCTTCCTACTGTTATGTCCTGTCTGCAGCTAAGCCCCTCAGAAGAATTCATTTCTGCTACTGTACCTTTTGGTTCTAAAATTCCTGTGTGCTCCTTTTTAAGTTTCTATTCCCTGATGAATTCCCCCATATCTTCATACTTGTTGTCTACCTTTCCCTTATATCCTTTAGAATATTTATCATAGTTATTTAAAGTCCCTTTATCATAGTTATTTAAAGTCCCTATCTGCTAATGCCAACATCTGGGTCATCAAGTTAGGCTGCTTCTACTGATGATTTTGTCTTGTGATTATGAGTCATTTTTATCTCCCGTCATTGCATGTCTAATAATTTTTTGGTGTATACCAGACAGTTAGGTATAAGGAACAGTAGAAGAAGGCATGCCCTTTTCTATCAAGCTAGGAGATGAGTCAGTCGTTAAGTACTTAAATTGGGTATGGCTTCATTTCAGATTTAATTTGATTTAGTTCACTCCTGACTCACAAATGTTTGGATGAATATTTGTAACTTTTTAATTGAAGTATAGTTTATATATAATGTTACACTGGTTTCAAGTATACAAGATCATGATTCAGAGAAATCATACCTTTTTCTTTAGCAGGGTTAGGGATCTGAGCACCAGCAAGATTTTGAACATCTATAGCTTTCCTGTCCAACTTAACCACAGGAGATCTCTCTCTGCTTCACAAATCACAGAAGACCTTGATATATCTCACTGTCTCTGTCTGAATTACAGCCAAGCTACCAGACTTTTAGATCCCTGGGTTTTTTTATCACAATTTATTTAAAAATTATGAAAAGCCAGCAACAGTCAGGCTAAGCAAATACTTGATCACACCCATGTTTCCATGGATGTGGACAGCAGCACTGAGTTACACAATGAGGTCCTTGGCCCTTTATATCTTCTGAAATCACTTTTTAATTACCTGCCTTACTCCCAGTTTTCACAGGCTGCTGCTATGCTACACTCAATGAAGTTCTCATGCACCTCAAAGAGATTTCACTCAGCTTTCATGCCCTATCCCCAGCCACTGGCACACCACATGACTCAAACACATGGCCCCCTGGGGCATTTGCTGAATTCTGGAGCTATGTAGAAAATAAGGTAAAGATGCACTCAAATCCCTCTATGGGAGAATTAAATTTCCCTGAAGTCTTGCAGTATTCTGGAAACAAACACCCAGCCAAGGAAGGGACCTGCTTCAAACAGAAAACCAGTCTTACCCTCAAGGCATTTGCCAAATTTATTGGTGTGCTAAGCAAAAACCTCTCAAAGACATAAATGAATCCCTGTAGTTTTTCAGGACTCAAGAGACCATCATTTACCAGTCTCTCAAATAAAAGCCAGGAAGGCCTTACTACAGAAACAAGGGGGAACCAGGCCTCACTCTACTAAAATTGCTACACAGATCTGACCATTCAAACCAAAGGAAGATATAATTCACAAAAGTTTTCCTGTGGGAGGATGAAAAAGACTTTACGGTATATATTGGAAGGACATTCTTTGTGCCAAGAAATAGTGATAGAGAAAACTCAGCACAACAGCCTAGAAATTTTATTGGACTTCAAAAACTAAAAAGAAAAATGTGGGTTAAAATCATACTAGTCTCAGATTTCTCAATAGCAACACAGTCAGTAGAGAAACATTTTAAAGAGACCACAGTAGAGAAAGTATAAAGCAAAGGATTTTCTATTCCACCAAAGTGTCCTAAAAGTATAGGCGCACCTCATTTTATTGCACTTCACTTTATTGTGCTTTGCAGATACTGCATTTTTTAGAAGTTGAAAGTTTGTAGCAACCCTGAGTCAAACAAGTCTATTGACACCATTTTTCCAATAGCACTTGCTCACTTCGTGTCTGTGTGTCATATTTTGGTAATTCACAATATTACATGTGTTTTGTTATTATATTTGTTATGGTTATCAGTGATCAGTGATCTCTGATGCTACTACTATCATAATTGTTTTGGGGCACCATGAATTGCACCCATACAAGACAGTGAACTTAATTGATAAATGTTGTGTGTAGACGGTTCCCTGATCCCCTTCCCTCTCCCCAGGCCTCTTTATTACCTGAGACACAACAATATTGAAACTAGGCCAATTAATAACCCTACAATGGCCTCTAAGTGTTCAAATTAAAGGAAGAGTCACACGTCTCTCACTGTAAATCAAACGATTAAGCGTAGTGGGGAAGGCATGTTGAAAGCGGAAAGAGGCCAAGAGCTGGGCCTCCTGTAGCAGGCAGCCAAGTTGTGGACGCAAAGGAAAGGCTGGTTCTTGAAGGAAATTAAAAGTGCTGCTCAGTGAACACACAAATGATAAGAAAGTGAATCGGCCTCGTTGCTGATATGGGGAAAGCTTTAGTGGTCTGGACAGAAGATCAAACCAGCCACAACATTCCCTTAAGCCAAAGCCCTCCCCAGAGCAAGGCCCTCACTCCTCGTTTCTGTGAAGGCTGAGGGAGGTGGGGAAGCTGCAGCCTAAGTACCCAGAAACTCTAGCTAAGATCATTCGTGAAGGTGGCTGCACTGAACAACAGATTCACAATGTAGACAAACAGCCTTCCACTGGAAGAAGATGCCATCTGGGACCTTCCTAAGTACAGAGGAGATGCCAGTGCCTGGATTCAAAGCCTCAAAGGACAGGCTGACCCTCTTGTGAGGGGCAAGTGCAGCCGATGACTTTAAGCTGAAGCCCCTGCTCACTGACCCTTCTGGGAATCCCAGGGCCCTTAAGAATTATGCTAAGGGCTCTATTATCTGCCTGTGCTCTACATATGGAACAACAAAGCCTGGATGACAGCACATCTGTTTACACTATGGTTTGTTGAATGTGTTTAGCCCACTGTAGAGACCTACACTCATAAAACAGTTTCCTTTCAGAGCACAACTGCTCGTCAACAATGCACCTGGTCACCCAGGAGCTGTGCAGAGACGGGCAAGATTAATGTTTTCATGCCTGCTGACACAACACCCATCCTGTAGCCCATGGAGCAAGGACTCATTGCGACTTTCAAGTCTTACTCTTTCAGAACTACGTTTTGTAAGGCTATAGGTACCATAAATAGTGATTCCTCTGATGGATCTGGGCAAAGTAAATTGAAAACCTTCTTTAAAGGATTCACCATTCTGAATGCCATTAAGAACATAATTCATGGGAAGAGGTCAAAATATCAACATGAACAGGAGTTTGCAAGAAGCGGATTCCAGCCCTCATGGATGACTCTGAGGGGTTCAGGACTTCAGTGGAGGAAGTCCCTGCAGATGTGGTGGAAACATCAAGAGAACTAGAAGTGGAACCTGAGACAGGGACTGACTGGCTGCATCTCCTGAGAAAAACTGAATGGACTGAGGAGCTGCTCCTTATGGGTGAGCAAGGAAAGTAGTTTCTTGAGATGGAACCTACTCCTGGTGACACTGCTGTGAAGACTGTTGAAATGACAACAAAGGATTTAGAATATTCCATAAACTTAGCCGATAAAGCAGCGGCAGAGTTTAAGAGGATGGATCCCAATTGTAAAAGAAACTCTACTGTGGATAAAATGCTATCAAACAGCATCCCACATTCCACAGAAATCATTCATGAAAGTAGGAGTCCATTAATGAAGCAAACTTTTATGCTGTCTTATTTTTAAAAACTGCCCCAGCCACCAGCCACTAGCAACCACCACCCTGAGCAGTCAGCAGCCGTCAGTATGGAGGCAGGACAGTCCATAGGCCAAAAGATTTCAACTCGCTAAAAGCTGAGACTATGGTTAGCATTCTTTAACAACAAAGAATTTTTTAATTAAGCTATGTACATTAGTTTTCTAGACATAATGCTATTGCATAGTTAACAGACTATAGTGTAAAAATAATTTTTATATGCATTAGGAAACCAAAATATTCTTCTGACTTGCTTTATTGTGATATTCTTTGCTTTGTTTCAATATTCACTTTATTGTGATGGTGTGGACCTAAATCTGCAATCTCCAAGATATGCCTGTATGAAGTATAAAAACTACAAATGTTCTAAACAGCCAAAAACTCAAGGAGCATCATGTCCATTATCCTTTCTAAAGGAAACTATTAGAGGATAAAGTTTTGAGGAAACCTCACAAAAAGAAATGACAAAAACATTGAATAAATTTAACAGCAGAAATAAGGCTAAAACAAATATGGAGATTAGAGCGATAGAATATAAATGTTATTTATATACCTTGACAGTGTAGAATGACACAAAAACAAATTGGAAGGGAAACAAGGTGGTGACAGAAAGGTAGATTCAATTTGCCAACAGCTTCATTTGTAATCCCAGGGATTCAAAGTATATCAGTTAGAGCACACAAAGCAAGTAACAAGGGTAAGATTAGTTAACAATGCAAAGGTAAACACGGGAGAGGCTTTTTAAATTAAAATCAGGTGTGAAGAGAAAGAAACAAATAATCTGTAAGTCATTTACATACCCAGAAAACCCAAGGAAACCAACTGAAAAAAAAACAATAAAAATAAGAGTAAGACTCTGTGTGTGTGTATCAACATATGGAATCAATAAAAATACAACAATAGAAAGATCTTACTTACAACAGCCACCAAAAGGGTAAATATCTAGGAATAAACTTAGGAAATATATAAGATCTATATAGAATAAGACAACTTTAACCACCACTGAAAGGCAAATGCATATAAACCCAGAGATCCAAAATCTCCAAGATCGGTGACTTCATCCCACAGATATATTTGCACAAGTGTAACAAGTACATACAAGGTCATTCCCCGAAGCATTGCTTATATTAGCAAAAAATGTAAATAATTCAAATATCCATTAATAAAGGATTGGTTAATGGATTGTGGCACATCCATATGTGGAATACTACGCAGATTTCAAAAATAAAGAATCTCTCTATGGATTATATGGGAAGACCTCCAATAAATATTAAAAATTAGAGGGGAGGCAATGCTGAACTGTGAGTAAAATATGCATTTTTAGTGCAAAAAAATTAAAAATAAGAATAGGTGTTAACATTTGCTTTTAACATGTATGCATATAGACACTCTGGGAGAAAACATAAGGGACAACTGTGGAAAGAGTGAAGGACTGAGTGAGCAAGAGACACATCACAGTAGTGTGTAACCTTTTATACCCTGTGATTTTTTTAAGCCATCTAACTATTAGCTATTCAAATATATGAATCAAAAGAGATAAAAATAGAGAAACAAATTAGAATTAGGAGCTAAAACCAACAGAATGAAGTTTAATAGGAATAAAGTTGAAATCCCTAATTTAGGCTCCAAAAAATCAATTAAACAAATACAACGGACCTTAAAAGTAGCTCATGTAAAAAGCCTGGTTAGCTTCGGTGACTTAATATAAACAAACAGCAAGAAATGGCTACCCCAGAAAATGTGAATGTCTTTGTCAACTTCACTAACAAAAGCTCAGGTCACAGAACACAGTAAGCTCTATTCTACTCTGAAATGAATGATCAAAATACATCTGGTATGCTGTGCTCACCTGGAACTGCTAAGACTATACCGAAAGTGGAGGAACAGATAAAACTACACCAACATTGACCTTGATTCTCTGTGGGATACAGAGAAGCATATACACAAAACCTGACTTCAAAGAATGATTTCCTGCTTAGGATATAACTACCAAGTATGTCAGGATAAATAAGATATCAGCCTTTATTCAGCTCAGATAAAATTCAATGCCAGAAAAAAGACTGTACTAAAGCATTAAATGATATGATAATATATTTTAAATATATATATATATTGTCACACAGTAAGAATTTAGTAAACATTAGAACTCCCTCTTTAACATGAATGGTTCCCAAGGCTGCATATGACGTATCAGGCCTTCCGTGACTTGATCTCTTCTTAATCTCTGAACAATTCTTCAAATTCACACCCTACCTGGTTGGAACTATAAGCAGTCATGCCCCAGGATTTTTCATACTTTATGCCTTGTAAATGGTGTTCTCAAGAATGCCTTCCTCTCACCACTCTCACCCTCACTCCAATCTCCTGAAGGCATCTATTCATTTTTCAAGCTCCAACCCATGTACTTCATTGTCTTTGAAACATCCCCTGACCTACTCAAGCAAAATTAATTATGTCATTCATTGGTCAACATTCAATAAATACGCACTGAGCATTTGCCATGTGTCTGGCAAGATGCCAGGCACTGAGACTATAGTAGTAAACAAGACAGACCCAGATGCCACCCTTTCAGAGCTCACGGTTCAGTGGAAAAGAAAAACAAGTAATCCCTATAAAATGCGTTGAGTGTTATGTTAAAGCACACAAAAGCTGCAATGCGTGCACACAGCAGAGGAATCAAACTCAAATTATTAAAATCAAGAATGAATGTCAGGACATCACTAGTGACCTTATAAAAAGAATTATAAGGGAACACTATAAACAAGTATACACTAACAGATTAGATAGCTTAGATAGACTGGATACATTTCTAGAAAGGCAGAAGTTACTGAGGAAATAGAACATCTGTATATGCCTATGACAAGTAAAAATCTCAAATCATTCATTTTAAAACTTCCCACAGAGCATAGCCCAGCCCAGGAGAGGACAGCATAGCCCAGATGACTTCTCTGGAGGATCCTACCAAACATGCAAAGAGAAAGTAATATCAATCCTTCATAAACTCTTGCAAGAAATAGAAAAGTAAAGAACACGTTCTGCTAGTCCTATGAAACCAGTATTACTGATATTAAAATGTGACAAACATATCATAATTAACTACACACCAATATCATTTCATTAATACAAACATGAGACTCCTCAACAAAATGTTACCAAACCAAACTCAGCAACATTTTAAAAAAGGGATTATACACACTAATTCAAAAAGACTTATGACCCCTATCACAGCATTATTTACAATAGCCAAGATATCGAACAACCTAAGTGTCCACTGACAGATGAATGGATAAAGACAATGTGGTACATATACACAATGGAATATTACTCAGCCATAAAGAAGAATGTGATCTAACCATTTGCAACAACACGGATGGACCTAGAGGGTATTATGCAAAGCAAAATAAATCAGACAAAGACAAATGTCATTTGATTTCAGTTATATGTGGAATCTAAAAAATAAAACAATCTCTTGAATATAAACATGAGCAACTTTTTCCTGAATGCATCTCCTCGGGCAAGAGAAACAAACTAAAAAATGAACAAATGGGACTACATCATGCTAAAAAGCTTCTGTACAGCAAAGGACACTATCAGCAGAACAAAAAGGCATCCTACGGTATGGGACAATATATTTGTAAACAACATATCTGACAAGGGGTTAACATCCAAACTATATAAAGAATTCATATGCCTCAACACCCAAAAAGCAAATAACCGTATCAAAAAATGGGCAGAGGATATGAACAGACAATTCTCCAAAGAAGAAATTCAGATGGCCAACAGGCACATGAAAAGATGCTCCACATCGCTAATTGTCAGGGAAATGAAACTTAAACCACAATGAGATTTCACCTCACACCAGTTAGGATGGCCAACACAGAAAACAATAGGAACAACAAATGCTGACCAGGATGCAGAGAAAGGGGAACCCTCCTACACTGCTGATAGGAATGTAAATTAGTTCAACCATAGTGGAAAGCAGTATGGAGATTCCTCAAAAAAATAAAAATAGAAATACCATTTGACCCAGGAATTCCACTCCTAGGAATTTACCCTAAGAATGCAGTTTCCCAGTCTCAAAAAGACATATGCACCCCTATGTTTATTGCAGCACTATTTACAATAGCCAAGAAATGGAAGCAACCTAAGTGTCCATCAGTAGATGAATGGATAAAGAAGATGTGGTACATATACACAATGGAATATTATTCAGCCATAAGAAGAAAACAAATCCTACCATTTGCAACAACACGGATGGAGCTAGAGGGTATTATGCTCGGTGAAATAAGCCAGGTGGAGAAAGACAAGTACCAAATGATTTCACTCATCTGTGGAGTATAAGAACAAAGAAAAAACGGAAGGAACAAAACAGCAGCAGACTCACAGAACCCAAGAATGGACTAACAGTTACCAAAGGGAAAGGGACTGGGGAAGATGGGTGGGAAGGGAGGGATAAGGGGGGGAAAAGGGCTATTACAATTAGTACACATAATGTAGCGGGGGTGGGGGTGGGGTGGGGGGATACAGGGAAGACAGTATAACACAGAGAAGACAAGCAGTGATTCTATAACATCCTACTACGCTGATGGACAGTGACTGCAGTGGGGTATATGGTGGGGACTTGATAAATAGGGGGAGTCTAGTAACCATGTTGCTCATGTAATTGTATATTAATAATATACATTTAATATATATTAAAAAAACAAATGAACAAACAAATAGAAACAGACTCATAAACACAGGGAACAGATTAGTGGTTGCCATGGGAGCAGTTGTAAGGGATGGACAACATAGGTGAAATGTCTCTACGGTTGTAGTCTGTTCAGTATAACTTGAGTAATACAAAAATATCATAGAATTTCACACTAAAGTTTAGTTTCTATATGTGAAGTACAGCAAAGTAATAGAAACCACCACTGCTAAATTTTTTAATACAAACTCTAGTCCTCAGAACAATTCTGGATCTCAACTTTAAGATGAAAATCATTGCTTATAATTTAAAGCTACTGGGTTATCTTTTTGCATTTCTAGATAAAAGCACTTCATGTTAGACTATCTTTTTTAAATGTGTTTCAAACATACTATAGGCAAAGAGAAAATTTTAAAGGAGTGAATATACCTCATTCATAATACAGTTTAAACTAAGTACTCCAACTGAGTCCCAAAAGAGTTTCAGTCATGAGGTGGGGAGGGGAGTATCTACTGTCTGGTGAGTCAGGAGAAGAACAAACATTTGCAGGGTGGGAAAATGGGAGGCTGAAAAGGCATGGAAGATGGATGGAAGGGGACAGCAAGGGGTGTGTCTCCCATCCTGGCCACAGAGACAGTGACTCACCAGGGAGAGACACAGAGGAGGTGAAGGAGCTCTCTCTCCAAGAATGTGAGACCCAAGAGCACAAGCAGAGCACACAGCATTTTTAGCACTGTTTCAGGTGCCAGTGCCAAAAAATCTGTTACAAAGGCAGTTTTGAGAAATCTTAGTAATAAAAAAAGTTATAAACCTAGAAGGAAAAAGAATATTAACACATAGCACTAAAGTTCAGTTTCAGAACTTGTTTCTGTCATTTGCCTAATTGAAATCTAGATTTTAAAAGAAAATGTAGCCCAAGGTATTAATCCCATTTACTTTATGAACTAATAAAATGAAATTGTCATTTCCTCAGTCAAAAATGTTTTTGCAACATACCATCTCTAAATACCAGAGACTCTCATATGGATCAGAGTTAATAAGGTCATTTATAAAACAATAATGCCTACTACAACACAATATGTTCTTACTGAGATTATATATAAACTCTTATCTCATGTGAGGAAAGGTAAGTGTATTTAATTTATTGAAGAGGCAAACAGAAGATAGTTAAGTGATTTGCTCACGATCATTACAGGCTTTACCGTGCTACAGGAAGACTATTGCCTTGTTCCCCTGGAAATAAATTCCATTATTCTTTACCTAGTTTTTCTGAGCCTCAAACCACTCTAATGCCCCTTCATTTACCTTCCTAAAATACCGTTTTCCCTTGATCAGAATGTTTCAATGGCTCCCCATTGCTCATAGAATAAGGGCCAAATTTCTGATTCTGACATTCAAGGCCCTTCACACTCTCAGCCAAACCTGTCTTCCCAACCTTCTCCCAACATCACAGGACTATTCGCAGTTCTCCAAAGACACCCCGCACGAGTCTCCAGTTCCCACCTGCTTCCTAGTACTTGAATCTCCTCTCATGCTTCCTCTTCACTCACAAAAATCCTATTCATGCATCAAGACTAAGTTCTTTTGCTCTTAGAAATATTTCTTGGTGGCCCCAGGCTGTGAACTCCTATGGCACATTCTACTTCCACAGATAGACATTTGCCGCACCTCTGTGAGCAGGGCATGCGCGTGCGCCAGGTAGTTTCATCTCCTTACTGTGCACAGCATTCCTAATCCTCACCTTTTACAGAAACTACTTTATGTGATTTCCTCAATCAGATCCCCTCAACCATGTCATTCATTCCCTAAGTCTTCCCAACAGGAAGAGCTCTTTCCTGTTCCATCATGCTCTGTGAAGAGGAGCTGCCAGGAGCTATGTTCACCAACAATGAAAGGAGTAAATTTAAAGAAGCTAGTGACTATACAAAGAGAGTCCAACACACAGACATACAAAATACAAGATGGAAGTTGGAGGTCCTGGTGTCTTGAGGCCTTGATCTCAGTCCATCCTGAGGCCAGACACATTCATGCCTTTTTTTGGTTACATGAACCAATAAATTCTCCCCTCTCCTCCAGTTTGAGATGGATTTATATTAACTATAATTAAAGAACCTTTAAATAAACTCCTCTAAAACAGGAATATGTTTCTGTCCTCCACTAAATCTTCCATGTAGTAGGCATCTATCTGATAAATATTTCTAGGCTGATTCCTATCTTCTGGTGGTTTTTCCAAGATTCAATGATATAAGAGGAAAAACCCTGTACAGGGAATCAGGATCTGAAATCAGGACCTAAAAAGCCAAACTATGTGACCTTGAACAAATCACTATATGTCTCTAACTTTGCTGATCTCATCTGAAAAACAAGAAGGCTGAGCCACATTATTATGGTCCCTTCTAGATCTAAAATTACATGAATATATAACTGTTAGCTAAAAATTCTTGTCTGTTGTCATTGTTTCAACTACTAACTTCATAAAACACAACTTCCCAAATCTAATTTTCACATTCCTCTAGATTAAAGGGTCTTGAAGGTAAGCAGAACTGACCTCCTTCCTTCACTGTTCTCCAGAGCCTAGTGCACAACAGATCTTCAATAATGTCCATTGAACCAGTAAAAAAATTCAACAAGGTATCTTAACTTTCCAGTCAGGGTTATATTTTTAACTTCATGTCACTACTTATGTTTTTTGTTACCTCAAAAAAACTTCTTCCTCTTCCACTTTTGCCAAGAAATAAAGTTTAATGTTCCTTTGACTTTATATTGTCAATATAGTAACTACATTGTGCAGTCAATACAGTAATTATAGTTAATACCATCTTGCCAATCTTTGTAACACATGATCTCAGTACCAACTTTATCATCCACCTCCTCACTGTAACTAAACATCACTTCAAATTCTGTATTTTCAGGGCTGAATTGTTCTTCAACAATTTCCATCAATTTATATCTTCATATTAAATTTGTTCAAAACTCTTCCACTAAACTCCAACCACTACAACTTCATGAATTCCTTTCTCCCAATGTTGGGATTTATTTTAAGCTACATGGTCTTTATGGAGTGAGCAATGAGGGAATTTCCAGCTAGACCCATGTGAAAGTCCATGCGAGAACCACTCTAATGTGTTGACTCAAGGAGATGAGACTCACTTTAAATAACTTCACTGAAGTTCAACTTTCAAATTAATTTCATTTGATTAGGGGAATCTGGGGGTAACCACATCCTAAGTATCTCTGCAATAGCACAGACCAAATTTGCATCAGGCTCTGTCATTCCCAGAGCACTTCTCTATTCCAACAACAGGCATTCATACAGAGTCCAGCCTTCACCATGAGTCAGAAAGTTCTTTTAACAGGACTAAGTCTATCATAAAGGCACTGAATCTTACTCCAAAGGAGAGGAAAGGAGCCACTTTAGCTTTTCACACAGTTGATGACCCAGTTTCCCTTGAACAAGTTCAATTCAGGTCTAGCTTCCAAACGCATGGCTGGGGAGAGAAGCAAACAGCAATGAGTGGCAGGCAAACAGGAAAAGGATGACACACGAAGTCACTCCAGAGAAAAGAAATATACAAAGATGGAAAAAACACACAAAAATAACCAGTTTAAGTCACTGACAGTGAGTCAAAGAGCCCCACATAAATCCCCAAATTCCCTGCGAGCATCATAGCCAGATGAGAAAAGGAGCAAACCAGAGAACCCCTGAATCAGTGGCTCTCCCAGGGACCTCTGCAAGGAAGCCAGCATCGCCGTACCAACATCACGATCGCTCATTTGTATTAACATTAGCAAAGTCCTTCAGAAAGTTCACGGAAGCAACTGATGCCCAAGAGGCTGAACTGGTGGTAAGGGGACACTTTGTTTTTGTGATGCTTAAGGATTTATTTCATTCAAGCATGTATCAATTTTGCATTTTTGAAAATGCAAATCCATGGAGGAAATAATGCCCTATGCTAACAAGGGTTAAATAAGTACCCTCGCTGTCCTGGCAACAGTCAATTTCAAACAACCTACTGCTCAGGAGTAGGTGATTAGGTTAATTATAGTACATCCATATTATGAATCGGCAGTCATTAAAACATGCGTATTCCAGACATAATAAAATATTCATAGCATAATGGATTTAAAATAAAAGATTATAAGACAATATATATGCTGTTGTCTTAAATTTATTTTAAATGCCTACTTAAATGTAATACAGAAAAAAGACGGGAAAGATATACTAATATGGTCAGAGAGGTTGTGCCTGGGTAAGAAAAATAAGGTATCACCCTTTTCCTTTTTGTGTATTTTTCTGTATTTACCAGCATTTCTATAATGAATATGTGTCTTAGGTAATCAAAAGGAGAATGTTACACAGAGAGAGAAAAAAACTCAAATGTATTGAACATATTGAGTTCACAATACAAGGGAGAATGGAATATATTTTAGAAAAAATTCCAACAAAAAAAGACAAAATTTCTTGGTGCTTTTAAAAGTTTAACCTGGAAAAGTCACTCAGCCAAAACACAGCTTCCCCAAAGATGTCAAATAAAAGACGTATTCAAACTGCATTCCGATTACCAGCTAAAGATTTCACAATCACTGCGGTAACTGTGAAACTCTAGGGGAGATGGACTCATACTGGAATCCTAAGGCTCCCACCCAAAATCAGTTATTTGAACTCAGCAGTCAACCATCCTAACAGGCTCAAGAAAGAGGCCAAGAAAAAAATCTCTATTCATGATGTCACCAATTTCTAAGTATTATTAGATTTACAGTCTGCTTTTTAAAATACTACAAGGATTAACAAAGTCAAATAAACTCTTACTCAGCTGGACTCCTAATTAAGAGCTCATTGATCATTTACTATGTGCTAGGTCCTGGGGTTACAAACATGAAGACAAAGTTCCTGTACTGAAGAAGCTCAATCCCGAGGCAGAGATGCAATTCCGCATGACCTAAAGGGTTAAGTGCCATACTACAGGGTGGCACCAACTTCCACGGGAGCAGGGTTTATTTATAGAGGGCAGAGCTGGGGACAACACCAACGAGGAGATGACATTTGCACTTCTTAAACTGGCATGCCCCAGGCAGAGAAAGCTAGTCACTGCATTCCCATCACAGCATAGCAACCTGAGCACACAAAGGTCGGAAAGCTCTAGTCCTGTCTGCAAAAGGGTGACTTCTCCAGCACATCTAGAGTATAGAGAGTATGCACAGAATGTCGAAAACAAAACTCATTAAAAGTTTGGTGCCACTCTTCCTCCTTTACTTGAAGACAAAAATGGTCTTCACATCTTTCAGCATTAATTTTTTTGTCACTGCCCACACTTAAAAGTAAGACCACACAGACCTCTTACCAGCACCTTGCCTTCCCGCCTATAGACTGTCGTCTGGCTACGAGCCCACCCTGACCCCAAACACTATGAGGTAGGTTTCCAAAGGTGGCCCAGCTGGCACTGTCAGGAAATGCTTAGTAAGTCACCCAAATAATCTGCATTCAAAACATCTACTCGTTCATACACTAGACGCTTTCCTCTAGATAAATAAAATTTTTTTCTGCTTCTGTTCAATATTTTTATCAGCCACTTGGAAACGACAGAAGACAGAAGACTTATCAGTTGCATAGATTAAGGTTCAAAGAAAAGATATCAATATATGGGATCACAAACTGAAGCTTCAGAAAGACTTAAGAGGTTGCACTGATGAGCCAAATATATCTACAAACCTCCCCAACTTAGTACCCACAACGGCAAGCCAAATACGCTCTCCCTCAATTAAATGTAATGAAAATAAATTAAAACCTTAAAATGAAACTGAAATTTTACATTTATGTTTGTTATCAATATACGTGTTCAGGATGAAGGTGATCTAGCTTGACTTCAGTTCCTAAGAAATAAAACCTAGCGTTTAGCTGTTATAAATTCAATATGTGTAGTATGAAATAGCAGCTCAAAAGTCTCCAAAAATCAGGCTTTATGCCACATTAATAAAAAATACTGAATTCAAGGCTGCAAATATGTGTATAAAACCTTCCACATGCCTAGTACTGAGTTACGTCTGCCAAGAATACAAAGATAAACATGGCATAGTTCCTGCTTTTAAGAGCTTATAGCCTAAACCAGCATTTTGGGGTCACAGGTCGCAAAATTGAGTGGCCACCAATATTTTTTAATGAAATAAAAATGAAGAAAATATCAGAGTACACTGTACAAAGTGCATAGTAAGTACCATAGCACAAAATTTAACTTTTCATATATGTGCATGTGTATGTGTATATATACCTATACACATAATTTTAAGTGTATTTCCTATTGCAGATCATAGTCAAAAGTTGGAAAGACATTAGTATAATGGAAGAGGACAAAATAAATAAACCACTGTAGGGCACAAAATAAATACATAATGAATGTTAACTAGTCTTAACTAGTTCTGGAGCCTTAAACCATATACCTCTAAGACGACCTACAATTTTAAAACTTTATGAATTACTGAAGGGCTGCAATGCACATTATTTATATGCAGGCACAGAACACAGACTTATAAGAAATTAGAGGGAGTCTCTTGTATTCAGTAAAGAAGAATACTCTGATCACAGCTGTCTAACAATAAAATGGGCCGTCCCAAAGAGTGGTGACACACTGTCACTAGATGTATTTGAATAAAGGCCAAATGAACAGCTGTTTGAGGTATGATACTAAACATGAAGGTAAAGTTCTGCAATTCTCATGTGCTAATTCTTCTATCAGTGTTGGTTCCCACTCATCATTCATCAAGAGCTCGTGGTTGAAGAGAAAGGGAGAAACAGATGCAAGCAGGTTGGGATTTTATTCCACTGTAGGTAAGTAGGAAAACAGGAAGCTTCTGAATAACATTCCCCAACATAGTAATTACCTTTGCAAGTATCCTAATTATGTGATATAGCAAATCAACTGCAGGTACCTAGGCTACAGTTACAATAATTAAGCAACATTTTCCTGAAATTTCTTTTATGTTCCCAGAGCCTATATGTGAAAAAAATCTTGCTTTTCCGTACAAAATACGTCAAGAGGGGTTGTACAAGAGTCTTGAGAGCATAATCATAAATAGGTTTGTTCATTACAGTAAAAGCCTAAAACTGGAATTAAAACCCTAAAATAGCTTATCCAATAACGTTTACACATTGGGAATAATTCGGATCATTCTCACCATCAAAAGTAAAGACACAAGAATTCAAAAAAAGACTCAAAACACAAACTATTAAAAATAAAATTCAGCACCAATGTGAAAATACGGTACAAATACAAAGTACTTTCAACCTCAGTGACCATTCTCTTGAGGCTGTCATGCTACAGAATGTGTCTGAAAATGATAGAAAATGGTGCCATGTTTGTAATTTAGCTTAATGTTTCTAAAGCACATTCTCTTATAACTCAGGATAAAATGAACTGAACATTTGAATTATCTGTAGAATATTATGGCACATTGCCGTTTCTATTAAAAATGTTGATAATTTCTTGTTGCTTATGTCCTGTTTGCTTAACAGAATGACAGATCAAAACAAAGACCTCTTGGTTTGAGAAGGTATTCAATAAATGTTTGCTAAATTCAATCTCTTTCCTCCCTAAAAAAAAGGTCTTAAAAAGAGGGCAACAGTATCCAGCATACTCAAAGCTATTAAAAAATGTGCCTTCTGACTTGTCATGCCCTTAATCTGTACTTGTTATCAATGCAAATCATTACATTCGAAGTAGGACAATAAATATTATGTCGTGTTATAAAATCCCTTAAATAAAACCATTCAGCTTAAATTGAAAAGTCTGTTGAGAATGCCTTATCTTTTGAGCCAGAGACCTACACTACCAACAAATTCCTTTCAGAGAGAACGGTGCAATGAAAGAAGCTGTAGGTTAGGATCTCCAAGTCCTCGGTTCAAATCTCTCCTGAGCACTTACTAGTTTAAGTACCTCAGATCAGTCACTTAACTTCTCTCAGCTAAAGTCTCTATCTGCTTTAAAAAGAGGGGAGACATGATACTACGGTGTACAGCTCAAGCAGAATCATGATGTGGAAGTTCCCAGTAAACACTAAGCCCCTGACCGTAGACATTGAGAACATTCTCACTTTTCAGAACAAAATTCAGTCCTGGGTATATGTTATTGTCTGAATCCCTAGTGGATATCTTTATCTCTGAAAGGTACGGGGCCCTTTTGGAGGCTTCAAAGGCTGGAATTTCCTCCTGCAGCAAGTACCTAAAAAGCCCACTGACCTCACACTACTTCACTGAGCTGTAGCCCACTTATCAACATACAGAATGAAATTTTGTGAATACTAGTTCCTTCAGATCAGGTTTCATGGACCTACTCCCTCCTGACCTTCAGATGCCTCCGCCAACAGGATCATTATAAATTATTAAGTTCAACTTCTTTTAAGGATTCAGGGGCTTTTTTTTTTAAGTGCTTTTTTTTTCCTACGTGGCGAAAATCAAGCAAAAGGAAATGAGGTAAAGTAAAGCAGAAAATATGCATTACTGTTTAATTAGAAAAAATAAATATAACATTACAAAACTAAAATACAAGGTCTTATGGTTGGTAATGAGGAAATGTTTTCATGGTCTACTAAGGGGAATTAGTAAAAATAAGCAACAAAAGCCCTGAATTATTAAAAAATATTCCTCATGACAGAATAAACAAGATGACCTTCTGAGGCAGCTTCCGTTTCTAAGATCCCAAACTAATACATATGTACTCAAACCTTTGCAGCAGTTCTATTTTAGGAATTTAATTACAAACATTGTCTCATTTGTTGTTGGTTTTCACTGCTGCTGCTGTTGGAGGATGTGTAGAATATTTTCTCGGTCTTTAGGTTCTATATTTGGTAGTTTGGGTACAATTAATGTGGGAAAAAAACAGGTATTTCACAAAAATAATTGGTTTTTTCTCACCTAATGCACTTCAGGACAGGAAGCTTCTTGGAAAGGTAACATAAAAAAATGGAAGGATACAGGGCTTTCCAAGCATTCATGGTAACAGAAAAGAAAGCAGAAAATCTCTATGAGGGAAAGAGACTATAGGGGTCGGAACATGGGCTAAAGGGTTCAGTAGCGAACAGCCCCTTGTAATACTGGAGAAAGACAGCAGGAGAGCTAAGCGCATTTCGAAGAGGAGTATTCTGCTGTCGCAGGAAAAAGCACTGAGGACCTCTGAGGTCCAGCTTCTGCATCTGCATGAGGACAGCACTAAGACTGCCCTGGAAGTCTATGCCGTGTGCCATGAGTGAGAATCCATTCCACCTCCACCCCACTGACAGGCCAGTGGGGGGTCAGGGAAGGGTAGTTCCCTCCCTTCCCTCCAAAAGCAATCACAGAATATCACAATGGAAGGGAAGCTCAGACAGCATATAGTCCTAAGTGAATGAATCAAATAATTCAAAAATGTTGGAATCTGTACAGAATTCCTACATTATAAAAAATGTTAAGAGACAGTGAGATATTACTACAGATCTCAAAAACCTTACCACTGTCAAACAAAGATAAATAGCTGCAGTGGAAAAACTCCTTTAAACTCAACAGGGGACTCCTTCCCTCACCAACATCCAAGCAGGTTCTCCAAACTGGCGGAAAGTAGGTATGTGTTTCCCTCCTTGCTGTAAGGACTATGGCTTGGCAAGCAGAAACAGAAACCTGTGTTCCAAGTTGGTCGTAAAAATCAGACCTGAAATACTAACCATTTTCTTACAGTAATAATGATACTGGTTAGATTTCCAAGCTAGCAATCAAATAATGCAGCTAACATACCATTTTTAATTGACTTTTTCTCACTGTAAGTATAATTTTAAGCTACTTTATAGAACGAACTGGATTTTATGAAAAAGCCCAGGAGTGCAGCCCTAATATGCTTATGGAAAAAGGTTTGAAGAATTTATATAGGAACTTGTGGACTATAAATGAGGAAGAGACAGTATAAGAAAGCTACGACAGAAGGAGGAAGGGAGCGGACTTGGCTGAAAAGTCATCTCAGTTACACTAAGTCACAGTTGTTAATGTCTTCAGAACAACAGTCTCTCATTTAACAAGCATTTAGGTCCTGCTCCAAGCCCAGTGCTGGGCCCCCCACAGGAAATAATTCTTCTAAAGCTAAACCCATAGTCCTAGAAATGCAGGCACTTCCTTCCACCTTCCTGAGTTAATCACACACCAAATCCTAGAGCTCTGAGACTCGCATATGCCTGTCTTGATTACCTTGCACAACCCCTCTCTCAGAACTAACACACCTGAGGAAGTATCTGATGTTATTATTACTCTAACTACTAAGAGGGGGAAAAAAAGAAATTAACATTTACTAAGCACTTGGTATACTTGCCTTTGATTTTCACAATCCTGTAGGTAAATATTCCCCCCAATTTATACATTAAGAAAATAATGTTAAATAACTTGTCCACAACACCAGTAAAGACAAGCCGGGAGTCAGAATTTGGCGAATTCCACTGCTCAAGGATTCCTCCCTAGCAGGAAATAAATTATCACTTAGGTGTCACTAGACAGCTTACCACTTTCAGATCAATTCTTTGTTATTCTAGTTAAGCAATTCTAGAGAGCAAGTTATGAAAAGATAAACCTTGGTTCCATTGAATCCACTTATAAAGTATTTAGGGAATACTCCAAGAGAAAGGGTAAAAGGTCCCCGGAAGGGGACCCGGGCTCTTCGCATCATTACTCATTACCTTCTCAACGGAGAGGTCAGCGCTAGGGCTCCTCTTACCACGTCCATGTTACCACGCTGTCACAACACGGCTAATTAAAACTTCTGAAAGCTCTCTCTCAAAACAAGATCTTCTACCGAAATAGAAGATCTCTCTGCAGTTCCTTCAATTTAAATAAATTCAGTTTTCACATAGTAACTTGCCTGATGGCTTTCCTAAACATTTGTCACTACTGTCAGTTTAAAAAGTTATTTTGCAGTGAACTGTCAACTACATCTCTATTGAACTCCAGCAAAAAAAATTAGGAAGCAAAAATCTATATTTAGACAGCTTCTCCATCTATAGTTTTTCGTTACAAGCTTAGGGAAAAACAAAAAAAAACCTGTAAATTCAACATTTAAAATCCGTTTTTAACTGAACAAGATAAGTGACTTAGAATAATGCGATGTGGCTGAACTCTTCTATAATGTAATTGCCACCAAACACTAGCATTATCATATAAAAGTAAAACTGGCATTCAATCCCTTCTCTGAATATTCTTTCTAAAGAAGTTGAATGTTGTAAGAATTATTTAGCTTCTGGAGTTTTAACATTTGTGACAGATAAAAAGAGGATCCTAAGAAGAATAAATAGTCTCCTCTGTAAACAGGTTGGTTGGTTGGTTTTAAACAAAACCGTGACTGTAACACACACTCAA
Organism: Phataginus tricuspis; assembly: GCA_029783875.1. NCBI lineage: Eukaryota > Metazoa > Chordata > Mammalia > Pholidota > Manidae > Phataginus > Phataginus tricuspis. Next base: position 111,132,577 of record JAQQAC010002837.1, read on the forward strand.
CATTGGGACACATCCGAAAACCCATCCCACTGTAAGGGAATTACTTGTTATACCAAAGACAACAGATTAAAACGGATCAAACATTTGCTGTCAAATGTCTGCACATTTTTCAACTGGGAAAATGATGTCAACGATTTTTAGCCTTCTATCTGTAAGATTCCAGGACAAAAATAGTCACCGGGCTTGTCAACTCAGTGCGGAAAGTCACTCAAATCGGGGCTGGGAACGGAGACAACACATCCCCAAATATCCAGCGCCCAGGTAAAACTGCCCCGCGCCGCGCGCGCGAAGCTGGGAGCGCCCGGCCCCCCGCGCGGCACCTGCCGAAGCCGCGCGCCAGCGCCCCCTGCCGCCCCCGGG
>JAQQAC010002837.1:111147502-111225373 GCA_029783875.1 Phataginus tricuspis
TTAATGATACTAAAATAAAATAAATTGTAAAAAAAAAAATAAATAAAATAAAAGAAAAGAAAATGACGTTGTGCAGGCCGTGAGGAATTCGAGAGTAAGCTGACGTGTAATGTTCCCCAGTGGGGTGAGTCTACTCAACCCATGCCCAGCAGTATGGCAAGTGGGTATCACAAACCCCAAAATGTCAGTTCTGTGAAAGTGGATTAAGGGAAAGCTCCACTCACGTAAATATTCAGTGCAATGCTGTCTATAAATATTGAAAGTAACCCAAATGACCACCAGTAGGGGATGTGTTAATTAAACATGGGGCATTACCCTGTGCAATTTTATGTAGCCAATAACAACAACAAAAGCCATTTATCAACATGGAGAATGTCTATTATGTAACATTCCATGAAAAATAATCAGGCCCACGGCATAGTTATAATTATGCAAGAACAATTACATGTAGAAACAAACCAGAGCAAAATATACCAAGAAGTGAACCTTTCCATCTTTTCTGCAATTTCCCACTCAGCATGTGTTGCTTTTATGACACACTTACCCGGGGAAAGCAGCGCAGCTTTCCACTGTCCGCACGGATAGGACATGGAGCTGGCGGCAATGCACTGTGCCTGCTGCCCCCTGGAACTCACCCTTCCTGGTGTCATCACAAAGGGTTTCTCCTGGTAGAGGCCTGGATTTCTGCGTCCACCTCCTCTGCCCTCTCTCCCCAGCCCGTCTTCTCCCCTCCCCGCCTGGCTGGCTGAGCCCCTGGCTTCCAGGGCACAGGACCCGCTGTTCTCTTTCCCCGCAGCCAGGGATGGCTTTGGCCTCCCAGCAGGTACCTAGAGCTACTCAAGTCTCCTCACTGGGTGCTTGGAGAGGCTGCCATGCCGCCCCTCTGCGCACAGCCTCCCAACCCGTATCTGTAGCTCCTGCTGTCCAGCGCCCACGGGAAGGCACCGAGGATGTCTGTGATGGAGAATCTGATGGCTGTCCTTCCGCCTGTCCTTGTTTCCCTGCTTAGCAACACCCAACACAGTGGCCATCCCTTTCTTTGCTTGCTTCAAGAAACTTGCAGAAACTGTTCTCTGGCTCTGCTCCTACCCCGCCATGCCTGTGTTCCGCCCCTCCACACCACACAGCCTCTGCCCCCTGGTCAGGTCCCTCCTCAGCCCTCTCCACGCCTCCTCTCTCGGCTGCCGCTTGGCCTTGGAGTCCCTGGGAGACGAAGCTTCCCACAAGCATGCCTCACGCGCCAGCACTGCAGCTGCCCTCCCGGCACCTGGGATGGCTAGTGTGCGATGACCGTGAAGTGGTGGTGGCCAAAACGGCACCCAAGTCCGCTCATGGGGACATGGGGCCGCTCCACCTCCCCGGCCGCCCTGGTGCCCTCCTGCGCCCACACCTGCTCCACGGGGAGTGGGGTGACTCCACTCCGAGCCCACCCCAGCCAACTGCCACCCTCTCTTCCTCAGACTCCACAGCCTCCGTGCTGCCCTGATGCCATGTTTGCCCTGCAATCCTGCCCAGGCAGCCAGAGGAATTTTTGGACACGTAATGACAGCACGTCATTCCTCCTGCAGAGTAAGGCCTCCCAAGACACCCGGGCCCTGCCGCTCACTGTCTGACTCTGCTCTGGCCACAGCTATTCTCCATGGATTTCAAGTCCCAGCCAGCACACAGGCAGAAAAAGAAGGGCATAAGGGTTGGAAAGGAAGAAGCTGCCTTTATTCACAGATAACCCTTATCGTGAATGCAGAAAATTACTGGAGCTAATAGTAAATTTAGCAATATCACAGAATATAAGATTAATACATAGAAATCAATTACATTTTCATAAATGAGTAATAATTAAGAAATTTAAAAAATTTTTAATTCTATTTACTACAGCATCCAAAAACTAAAAATACTAGCAGGGAATGCAATATAAGATGTGCAAGACTACGAAATATCTCTGAGAAAAATCAAAGAAGACCTAAATAAATAGAAATACATACCATGTTTATGGACTGAACACCATCAACACAGTGTCGTCTTGACAATATAGAGACAACCAGGTGATCAGTGAGCAGAACATGATCCAGAACTAGACCCCCACATATACAGTTAAGTGATTTTTGATACGGGGACCATAGCAATTCAATGGGAAAGGAAACATTTATTTTTCTTCAAGAATGGTGCTGTCCAGATATCAGTATGAAAAATAGAAACCTCAATACTTAGCTCCCACCATACTCAAAAATCAATTACACATGGATCATGGCCCAAATATAAAAGCTAAAATTATACAGGTTCTAGGAAAGAGAAAAAAAACTGAACGGTATGTTTGTGACTGCAGGATCAGTAAAGGTTTCTTAGGATATAGAAAGCATTAATTATGAAAGGAAAAAATGATAAACTGAACTTCAAAAAACCTAAAAACACCTGCTCATCAAAAGCACCTTTAAGAAAATGAGTAGGTAAGCCATAGTGTAGGAGAAAACATTCCCAACACAGATATATGACAATGGATGTGTATCCACAATATATAAAGAACTCCCACAACTCAATAATAAAAAGGCAAAAAAAACAATGTTTGAAAATAGGCTAAAGATTTGAACCAATATGTGAATGGTCAATAAGCACATGAAGAAGCCCCCAACATCATAAATCATTAGGGAAATGCAAACTCAAACTACAGTGAAATACCACTACACATCCATCCATTAGAATAGCAGAGATCAAAAAGACTGAGAACACCAAAGATTGGTGAGGATGTGGAGTAACCAGAAGCCTCACAAATGGCTGGTGGGAATATAAAATGATACAACCACTTCTGAAACCTGGCAGTTTCGTGAAGTTAAACACACTCAAAACATATGTCCGGAAGTTTCATTTCTAGGTACTTACCAGCCAGTTTGGTCCTAAGTGTTTACACAAAAGAAATGAAGGCATATGTCCACACAAAGACTGTTCAGAGCAGCTTTTTTCATAATAGCCAAAAAATGGAACAACCCAATAACCACCAAGTTGTGGTATATTCAAAAATGGCATCTTGCTCAGCAACAGAAAGGAAAGAAATATTAATGCAACAACATGGACAAATCCTGAAAAGAACAAAAGAGGCTAGATACAAAAAGCTACATACTCACATCCTGTATAATTCCATTTATACAAACTTGAAGAATAGACAAAACTTATCCATGGTGATAGAAATCAGATCAACATCTGTGGGGTTTTCAGGGACCCTGAGGTGATGGACGTGGTCTATATCCTGAGTGAGATCATGGCTGCATGAGTATACACACTAAAGTTATGTACCTCTACACTTAAGATTTCACTTTATAGACATTATGCTGCAGAAACAAACTTTGAAAGCTCCTTGTTTGCCCGTAACAGCGGCAAGTGGACAAACCTACGGGCTGTTGTTCTTGAGCTCACCCGGTGTGGTTCCTCATGGGAACCGAGGCACGGACACCTCCCCAGCTCTACCTCAGCCGTGACCTGGAGGGTTGGCTAAATCAGGAGAGGAAACATTCCGCATGGATTTGATCTGAGTCCTTCATCAGGTCCAAGCCAGCCTTGTCTGCTGGGCTCAGAACTCTGGCCGTGGAGAACAGATGCGGACCCGTGCTCGGGGAGGTGGACCAAGCAGCCAAGGGGCGAGGCTGGACCAGGGAGCTGAAGGCCTTCCCTCCTGGGCGGGGAATCAGGTGGTACCCTCAGCATTCATCTTGTTCTTGAGAGGTGGACCTTTGGCTCTCACCAAATCTGAAACCTCATCAGTGTCAATTGGTTTTGGGGGCTGGGGGTGAGAGAGCGACTCCCCACTGCCTAGGGTCTGAGGGATGACTCAAGTTCAGGAGCACATGTGTGGACAATCCCCTAGTTCCGACTCGGGTGTGGTCTGAGAACTTCATGCTCCTAGGTTCAGACCTGGTGCTGCCACGCACAACGGGTAGGAATGTGGGCATTTCGTCACTCAGTGACTTCATCTGTGAGGGCATAACCCCTGCCTAGGAGGGTACGGGCAGGACAGAAGTGTAAAGGAGGTCACGTACGAGACACCCTAGACACACTCCAGTGCTCAAAGGACAGGCTCCAGGCTGGACCCAGGCAGCTCAGCCCCCTCACCTGGCCTTTCCTCAGTGGGCCCAAGACCTCCCATCCTGGGCCCACAGCCCAGCTGGGGAGACACGGCCCAGGAGTCAGGGCCCCACCACCCAGAAGTGAGACTGTGCTTGGGGGTCTCCACCTGATGAGGCTGCTGGGAGAGCTGAAGGGCCTACCTCACTCCTGCCCAGAGAGCCTCTGCCTGGCCTGAGGGCTGATAGGCTTGCTGGTCTCCCGGGCTTGCCGAGAGAGACATGAAGGCTGGGGTGAGGATGGGGGCATCCCTGCAGGGGGGGCGTGTTTTTCAGGATGAGACGCCGCCCCAGTGCTTCCTCATCCCCGTCACCTCCTCTTTGCCCCAACTTTCTCTGATTCCCCACCAGGAAGAGGAGAGCCAGCCCGCCTGCCTAGAGAGCCATGACTGCCAGCCATCGCTGCCCCCTCACTGGCACTTGGTTGCACCCGGCAGACAGTGCAGTCAGCTAGTCTCTGCCTGACCCCAGGGAGTCGGACCTTCTGAGAGCTGGGACAGTGAGAGGAGGAATAATCTTGAAACCAGCTTTGCACGTCAGAGCCTAGTCATGGCTGTTGGTAAGCCACTTGGCCACTCGCAGCCTTAGTTTCCCACCTGCAAAATGGAACCATAATGCCTACCTGCAGGACTGAGATAAATTTTGTTAAGTGTCCAGTTCAGTGGTCCATAAACTTTTTAAAGCACATAAACTCTTATTCATATTCAATCGCAGGAGAAATGCCAACATACAAAATAGCTCTGTTGGCAGTGGGAGGGAGGGCCTAGGACTCCTCCACTGCATCCTGAGGGCACAGGAAGCCCAGCGTGGGAAGGTCTGGTCCCGGACAAGCAACCCCGGGGCCACCTGAAAATACCACAGCAGCAAACGGACGGGCGGTTGGACCAAGTGACTCCTCAAGCTGGGGTGTCTCTCAGGGAGGCAGGGGTGCACCGTCCTTCACAGGACCAGGCCTAGACATGCCAACAGGGAGAAGCTGCCGCCAGGTGCCACTGTCTCAGCCCTGAGGTCCCTGCCCTGACTTCCTGCGGGAGGTGGGGTGAGGAAACGAGAGACCGCTTAGCAGGGCAGCCTCCCACCCACTGAACAGCCTCCTCTGCTCTTCCCACGGGCGCATCGCCCCCCTGCCTCCTTGCCTGCCCCACCCTCTCCCTGCCTGCTGGAATACCCTCTTCCCGGACCATCTGTCCAACTCTGGCCTGCCCTTCACACCACGTCACCACCTCGGAAGCCTTCTGTGATTGTCCACTGCCAAACGTATCGGTCCTTCCTCTGACCCCCTCCAGCAGAGAGGCCCGTGGCTTAGAGCACAGGGCTCCGTTTCTCCACCTGTGAGACAGGAACGTGAAGACTAAGTGAGATGGCCCACGTGACGTCCCGGCACGGTCCTGGCTCACACTGGCACTCAGCAAACGGAAGCTGTTCATTAGGACGTTAGGGTTTCCCCCTCTACCCGAGGCAGGATCACAGCTCCCCCGGGCTCCGGCACACAGCAGGCATCTCCTGAATGCTCACCAGGTACCAGCAGGCGGCCCCGCACCCCAATTAACCTGCCCTCCCCCGCTGCTGAGCCCCAGGACTCTGGCTCCCTGGAGCTACTGGCGGCTTTCTCCTGGGCAAAGGAAAGAGAGCAAGGGCGGAACTGGCAGGAGCCCGGCAGCTGGGTGTGTCACCTGCCAGACACTTGGGGCTCGCCACCTGCTCTCCTGCACCGCAGCCTGGCCCACCCTTGGGAGGATTTCCCCCACTTACGAGTGGTATGAAATGGGTGCCGCTGAGGGCATGGTCTGCCCGAGGCCACACGCATTCTCACAGCCCACCAACAGGTGGCAGCACGTCTGCCAAGGGAGCCCAAGGCTGTGGCCCTGATGAGTCAGCGTTGCTGTTACTAATGGGCAACCTGGAAAAGTGGCACAGCCCTGCCCTAGGCCTCGTAACCCAAAGCTCTGGTCTCCTGGCTCTAAATAAGCCCTCCTCACCCCACACAGGGTGGGAGGAGGGCTTCTCAGACACCCCTTTGCCTGTCGGCCTGATGGCAAGGGGTGGCCATGCTAGCCGTCCCCCGAGACAAGGGGAAGAACCTTGCCCTGCCGTGTTTAGGGGCAGCCATGAGGACCCGCGAGGGATGCAAAGGCTCGGCCCAAGGCACCAGGTCTGCAGGCAGCTACCCAGGGCTGGGCCTCCCCCCCGGCTGCCGGAGAGAATTCCCGGCAGGCCTGGGGGCACAGAGCCCCCGGCAGAGGCTGCGGCAGGCTGCATTTTGAGGCTCGGTTCTGATGCTGCCGGGGAGGGGCCGAGGCGAGGGTGCAGAGTGGCTGGTGTGGAATGGGTTGTGCCTGGAAGGCAGACAGCACCAGGTTTGCAGGACACAGGACTCTGCTGTTGGCCGGGTCAGGGGAGCATCGCTGGGAAGGAACATCTCACACACACATAAGACACATGCACACGTGCAAATACGCCTCTCATGGATTTTACTGAAAGCTTCCACGGAAGCTACCACGGAGCCCAGATGCCTGTGAACAGGCTGATGTGGACAGTTGGCCACTGGCTATTCAGCTCACTTAATGCCAGTTGGTTGTTGGGGATTTGCTCCCATTTCACAGATAGCTACACTGAGCCCCAAAGAGTGAGACTCGGCCAGGCCTCCCACCTCCTAGCCCTAGCTCGTGAGAGCTGCCCTGAGGCTGGGCTTGTCAGGGCTGGGTTCATGGGCTCGTGGGGATGGGACAGTCCCTCCGACTGCCACTACTCTGCTGTACCACCTGTTACAGGAGGGGCAGGCCAGCGTGGCCAAGAATCCTTCCCTGGGACTCGCATGCAGGCCCAGGAGCAGGCGCCTCACCACTGGGATGGTTGAAGCTGTGGCCCCGCAGGTGGAGAAGTCCTGCAGTGGAAGGTCAGGTCAACCTGCGGGGAGGCACAGACAGGCAGAGCCGAGGGGCACAGAGTCCCTCTGTCCCTGGGGCCCTGGCCTTGCAGTTCTGCCTTCCACCCTGTGATTCCTCAGGCACCCTCCCAGCCACCAAGATGCGCAAACTGCCCCATGATGCCTTCCTCCCACCCGTCCCCTCATGGACCACATCAGGCCCGTGGTCTGGCATGTATGTGTGTGCTATTTTGTTCTCCCACACAGGCGGAAATTCCCTGAGGTGGGACCTGTCTGCAACTCTCACTGCTGCATTCCCCGCACCCAGCGGGGATCCTGGCAGGGTCGGAGGGGGTGCAGCACAGGGGGTGCCCAGCAGTCAAGTGAAGGGTCTGTCCACCTCTCTGGACAGACTCCACCTGCCTTTGCATATGACCAGCATTTCACTAGGCAGAGCATATGCCAAGGGTTGGTCTGAACCACAGGCTCCGGGAGGCCCCCAGAATTCATCTGAGGATCCCCAAGGCCCTTCAGAGGTGGGGGCCACCCTCCTTGAAGCCCAGGGCTGGCTCTGAGGTCCAGGAGGCCCATATGATGGTGCCCTGGAGAGCTAAGTGAAGGGAATGAGACCCTGTGGGTGGAGAAAGCCTGACCTTTTGGGTGGAAAGTTCCAGAAGTAGATTTGGGGCTGGACCTCTTCTCCCTCAAACAACTTCAGGTCCTCGTCTCCCTATGGATGGCCAAGGATGCTAGGGCGGCAGACGGGTGCTAGGCACCAGGCACCCCACTAAGCACTTTGCATGCCACCGTGGATCCCCGAAACCACTTCCCTAGGTGGGCACTCACCGCCCGGTGTGGTGGACACAGAGGCAGGAAAGCCGGGGACCTGTCCAAGGCTATGGCCAGAACGCATTCCAGGAGTGCTGGCTGGTCCCTGCCTACCCATGCTGGCTCCCTCCCCCACACCCTAAGGGGCTGGGGGAGCTCCTGGAAAACAGGGAGGCTTCAGAGGAGATGGGGAATGTGCCAGGCAGGCCCCCGGGGCTGAGGGCGCTGCCGGCAGTAGTCAAAAGACAGCCTCATCGCCGCCCCCTCCCTCCCCGGTATTCTCGCTGCCAAATGAAATCTGGCAGCTTCTGAAAGTAGCTCAGTGCTGCCGCAGGCGCCCTGCCTGCCCTTCAGCACCGGCACGCAGCTGGGGGCGGCCTCTGTGCACAGACGCTGGTGCACACGGGGCTGCACGTGGGTGTGACACAGAGCTGGGGGCACGGGGCAGCGGCCATCCCTCAGCCCCACTGACCTTCCCATGCCTGGCAAGGCCAGAGAGGCCCTGGGCCAGCCCGGCGTGTTCACCCCTAAGGCACCCTCTCCAAGAGGGGTGAAAGCACTAGTGGGTGTGAGCAGCTTCCCTGGGGCCACTTTTGTCCATTTGTAAACAAAGAGAAACCCAGGAACCAGGGGGAAACGCCCAAACGGTGTTTATTAATATCTGGATGTAGAGCCCAGCAGTGTTGTTCTATCTGATGTGGTCTGGGGTTTCCCAGCCATTGGGAGAGGGGTCAGGAACAAGGAACTAGGAGCCAGAATGGTGTCAGGCACTTGTCAGGCCTGAATCCGGCACTCAGCACCCCGAGGCTGCCCTGGGCAGTCTGGACCATAGGGAGAGGGTCCTCTGCTCCAACTCAGGCTGAGGCCAGGACCAGACTGGCTAAGCATCACCCAGCAGCCCTCTGATGCCTGGAGTGGGACCCAGAGTCTAGAAAAAGACCCCTCACTAATGGGGAGCCTCTTGGCAGCACCCCCAGCCATCCACTCTCATTGTACACCAAGAGACGGCCCCTGCCATCAACCAGGACAGGACGGAGGGTGACCTGTCATGGAGAGGAGCTTTCCTGCCCAGGATCTGGGAGCAGGTGGGGGCAGGGGACTGAACTGGCTTTTGCCTCAGTGACATTTTCCAAAATATAAAAGTGTTAAAAATACCCCTCACCCTCCGTTGGGATGAGATGCCACTCTTTGGCAGGGGTAGTAACGGGATGGCAGGGGCCAGGGATTCTGGAGGGTGAGCTCCAAGGGCCCTGTGGGCAGAGCAGCGTCCAGGGCTGGACACCTGAGGGAGGCGGCTGACTGCCCCCGCGGCCTCGGGAGGTGAGGGGGCTGAGCCTGAGCCCTGCGAGCAGCGCCAGCCAGCCACCCCAAGGAGGCAGAGGCAGACCCCCCCTGGCCCCCTGGCCCCCTGGCCCTCCCCTGCCGCTCACTTCTTCACACCCAGCAAGCGGTCCCTGGTCGCCATGGCAACCAGCCCCAAAGCCTTGCCTGGGGGCCAGGCCCATCTGCCCCCACCACAGGGTGGTGTCTCTGTGGAAGAGGAAAGCCCAGCGGCTGGTCTCCGGGAGCCGGCTCCTCTGAAGGAGGCTTGGAGACAGTCCCATCGTGCGGCTCCAAGGGACAAGTGAGACACAGCAGAAGAATCCGCTTGTTAAGGAGGCGGCCTGGGCCCTCAGGGGCGGGGCCTGCACCCTCATCTGTCCCGCAGGCGAAGGCCTGCCCCCCCCAGCCCCCTGAGGCCCCAGCTACTGATTGTTGCAGCCCTGGGAGGCCGAGGCGCCGCCCGCCTGCTTCTTTCTCCGCTTGTTGAGCAGCCGGTTGTTGGAGGTCTTCAGGTCCTTGATTTTCACCTGGTCGTAGTCCACCCGCATGGTGGCCAGGGCGCTGGTCATCTCCTCCTGCTCACAGACACGTGGAGGTCAGGGTGCGCGGCCCTCGGGAGCCAGCCCCTCAATAAAGCAGTGATGGCCTTTGCTGCCTGCACCCACTGTGCGCCCAGCACGGGCCCGCGCCTCTGTGACACGTAATCCTCACAACAGTCCTTTGCGGCGGACACAGGGCACAGAAAGTACAGTGACTCCCTGGGACCAGGCCAAGGGTAGGTAGCCCAGGGACCTGCACCCGTCCCCTGCTCAGAACCACAAGGCCTGCAGGGGGCACAGCTTCTGTGCACCCAGCACACAGCACCAGAGGGTGGTGTCCGGGGCATCCCAGTGCTGTAGACTATCAGGGGTTATGGACAAAGCCCCTGTGCTAAGCCCCCGTGAGCCGGGAGCACCCCCTTATGGGATGGTAGCCCCTAGTGCCACACTGGCCACCAGCGTGGTCACCCTGTGCTCCAGGTTTTGCTAGCACCACCCTGGAGTCCCTGTTTCCAAAAGCCTGGGACCGCAGGGAGGCTGAGGCCGAGCCCGCCCACCTTGACCTCATCCCAGTGGTCCTTGTCCTCCTGCAGCACTCGGGCCGTGTGGAGCGGAGTCAGCGGCACCACCGTGGATTGCTGGAAGAAGCCGCCAGGCACAGGTTATGAGCCGCGGCCCTGGGCACTGCCTGCCCGCCCCAGCCACCCCCTTTCTCCCGGTCTCGGGTGGGGAGACAGAGGCTCAGGGAGGCGAGGGAGGCCGTCAGGCTGCGGGTGGGGGGCCACGACCGCACGTCGGTGGCCGGTGCCAGGGGCTCCGTGACATCAGCCTCCCGCCTGGCAGCCCCGCCCGCCGCAGGCTGAGGAGGTGCTCACATGGACCCACGGGTGGTTCATGAACTGCGTGATGGTCAGCCTCTCTGTGGGGTCCGTCTTCAGCAGGAGGCGGATCAGCTGCTTGGCTGGGCAAGAGGGACGGCGTGAGGCTGCCAAGTGCCTCAGGGCCGGGGCCCACCTCCCCCTCGGCGCGGGCTCTGCGTGAGCTCCCAGGTTTCTAGCCCACGGAACCACGGCCCGCTAACTGTTGCTCGCGTTAGGCCACTAAGTATTCAGGGTGGTTTGCTAAAGTGGCGACGGGTCACTGATACACAGCAGACTTGTCTGTGGTCCCCAAAGCAAAAATAGGAAGGAGAGACAGGAGTTCGAGGAGTTCCGAGCCCATTCAGCAGAACCACAGACCGTGGCTCAAAAGGCTATGCGCCTGGCCGAGGGTCACGCGGCTGGGACGTGGGGGAGCCCCGGGAGCACATTGGATTTGACGCTGAAGTGGAATCTCCCCAAACAGAGGCTGACGGGGTCCAGCGGGCGGTCCACTCACCATCCTCAGAGACGTCCGCCCACTCGGGGCTGGGGAAGCCGTACTGGCCCAGGCGGATCCTCCTCTTCATCCCCGGGGAGATGGCCCGCCCGGTGTTGGAGTAGAAGGGCGGGAAGCCACACAGGCTGCAGGAGGGCAGAGGTCACTCGGCACGGGTGCAGGGGCAGCAACGGGGGCGCATCCTCCCCGCCAAGTCCCTAGCTGGGGAGGCGGAGGCCACCCACTGTGGCAGTAATGCCAGACCTCTGGTCTCGCAGGCCTATCGGCCCTCAGCACGGGAGGCCTCCAGGCAGCCCAAAGGCAGGTGTCCCACGACCAGAGCGCAGGGCAGCCTGCAAAGGAGGGACCTGCTCAGGCGCCCCTCAAGGTATGTGAGGGGGCCCGGCTGAGGGGCCGGCAGTACTCACAGGATGTACATGATGACACCCAGGGACCACATGTCGCACGACTTGTCATACTTCTCTGGACCCAGGACCTCCGGAGCTACCGGGGCAGAGGGCACAGGAGGGCTCTCAGTCCCAATGGTCTTGGAGCCCAGGTGGGAGCTGAACCCGGGCACGGTGGGAAGCAGGGGCCTGGGCTGGGGGGTAGGGCAGAGCAGACGCAGCTGACCTTCTGGGAAGGCAGCATGTGTGTGACTTTGGGGGAGGAAGAAGCCCGCTCTCAGGCTGGGCTCTAAGGAATAAGAGCCTTCTAGCTCCTTGGGCCAGGCTCAGACTTGGGGAGAGGAGAGGGAGACGCAGCCGGTTTGGGGCCTGCCACAGACAAGACGGCCTTGGGGCCCCCCCCCCCCCGCTGCCCTGCACTGCGCCTCCTGGAACACGCAAGACTAGCTCGCTGGCAAGGAGGAGACAGGGCTCTGGTTTCCACGGTCAGGGTGGCTCCCAGCGCACGGGCCTGGGTCTTCCCAGCCATGTGATGTCTGAGTCAGAATACTACACACAGAGTACTTCAGCGGTCCTGGAAGGCAGCTCCCAAGGGAGAGGAGTCCTCTTGTAAAGCAGGCCGTTGCCCCACTCTCTGATAAAGGGGCATCTCCAGATGTGAGGGCCGCCCCTCCCAGGCAGCAGGGAGCCCTTCCAGGAAAGTGCGAGTGTGTGCACACCCCAGGTCCCATCCACGCCCTGGCCCAGGGGCCTCTCCCACAGGCAGGTGGCTGCTGCCCTGCATTCCTCTCATGTAGGAGGGAAGGCCTGCCCACTTTCTGAAAATGAATCCCAGGAAGATAAAAACCGGAGAAAAACAACTGCGGTTGGGCTCCTACCCAAGCTGATGGCAGCCTTTTATCACATATATATTTAGAGCTACTGTGATGTCATTCAGCTCACAGGCCACAGCCAGAATTTTCCTGGATCTATTTTCAAAAGCAAAAGCTGAAGTTTGGGAGAATATTTCTGCAGCCTCCAGCCCCCTACGTCACCGCCTCCATGCAGACAGAATCTTCCCTCCCTCCATACTGGGCTGTAACCCCTCGGTTCTGCGGCCCGCAGGCTGTCCCAGAGCACAGCAGGGCCCAGCGGGGTGAGGCAGGCACAGACCCCGTCCCAAGGACTCACCCACATAGTAGGGAGTGTAGCAGGGCGTCTGCAGGGCATTTTGGGTGGTCTCCTTGGCAAAGCCGAAGTCGGTGAGCTTGAGCACAGCATCCTTCTCCTTGGATGTGTACAGCAGGTTTTCAGGCTGGGCCAGGAGGAGAGGACACCAGTCTGGCGTTAGGCACCAGGGGGAGCAGAGTCCCAAGGCGATCTTCAGCCAGATCTCCTCCCCCACCCTCATCAGCACAGGGGAAGCCAGAACTATCTCATTAAAAAGATCAGCCATTGGCCACCGACAAAGTGGGCCAAATATGGAGGAGAGCAAGGTGGCTGGGGAGTGACGCCTCCTTTCGCAGAGGGGAACTGAGGCGGGTGTTCAGCCAAGGCTGTGAAAACTCAGGTGACATGGAGAGCCAGGGGCAGGAACTTCTGAGGCTGTGCTGGTGATGAAATGCCAAAATGAGGGTCTGGTGTGCGGGCAGGCTGCTCATGGGCCAGTGTTGCTAAACACGTTCTGGACGCCAGCAGAGCAGCCCCACCCGACGTTGCCCAGGGAGAAGCCCTCACTACTCAAGCCCCGGGAACTTCAGAGAGGCAATTCTCCTGGTTGCAGAGCACAGAGGAGCCTGAGGGATAAGGGCAGTGAGGAGCTCTACCTGGAGGAGGCAACCCTGAAGTGGCTTTAATGAATCATGGAGAAGAGTAGAACTGGGGGAGGAAGGCGGGCGTTGGATGGGGTTCCAGTTTAGAGCCCGTGGAAGCTACTTCTCAGGTTCTAGCTGAGATGACCTGACCCTCTAATGGGGTAAAAACAGGGAACCAGTTTAGTCTATGTGAGGGTCTCCTCTGCAGAAGGCTTTTCTCCCCTTGGGACAGAAAGGAAGCCAGGACATAAAGCAGAGGTGAGAAGGTGAGTCTGTCATGGCTGCATGTGCACCCGGACCAAAGGCTAACTGAGCGGGTTGGCAGTCCTCAGCCCAGGGAAGGTGGGCGTGCAGCAGCTGGACCTTCAGCTCTCCTGCACCCAGTCCCCTATGCGGCACTGCCCCCGGCCCAGGGCAGAGGACCCGGGACTCGCAGATTCAGCTCTGATGGTGGCTGGTGCCCATGAGCGCGGTTCCTGGGGCTGCCTCGTTTGCATTCATCCATCTGATCCTGACGACTTTTCAGACCCCGTCCTCCCTGGGTGGGAAATTTGGGGAGCTGAGCTTCCAGAACCTGTCTGAAGCCCACCCACTGCGGGTCCAGCAGCGGGAATCACCTCTGCCTTCCTCCTGGCCTCTTTTCCTTAAAATGCTGGCACCAGAGGGTCTGATCTGTCCCAGACATAGCTGTTACGTCGCAGAAGCCCCGACAGAGGCAGGCAGCCCCTGCCTGAGGCCTGGCACATTATGTGCTCAAGAAAGTCCTTGCTGAATGAGCAAATGAATGAATGAATCACAGGCCTAATGGTGTCTCCTCCTGTCCAGTGGGTGAGGTGCCCATCTCCCGGGCTTAGGTGAGGGTTACCGGGGTGTTCATCAGGGTCTCCTGACTTGAGGCAGGTACTCAGCTATTCTCATGGCTCCTGGGATTGCATGCAGTGCTTGCAGGAGGCATGGAGACCCTCCCGGCCAGAGCGGAATGGGAATGCTGGAGCCATGGGAAAGAAGGCTGAGAAGGGCATGCTGGGCCAGGGGCAGCAGCCTTGAGTGCCAACCGAGGGACTGGGGGCCACTGGGGATGGGGCTGGTTCTCCCTTCCCTGGTGCCCCAGTCAGGGCCCAGAGCCTCACCTTGACATCCCGGTGGGCGATGTTCTGGCTGTGCAGAAACTGGATGGCGGTGCCAATATCCCGCATGATCCCGGCAGCTTCTGCAGACAGACAGAGGCGGGGATCGCTGAGGCCCCTTAAAGGCTGGGCAGCTGGGGGCCCCACCCTATGGACCCCCCGCCCCAGGACAGCACAAGATGGGGGATGGGGACAGCACTCCCGCCACGCAGGACCCACTCCAATCCCCCTCATTTCCTCTGGGGACACCCCCCTGCCCACCTAGCTGCCTTTCCTCAGGCCTGGGCTACCTCTCAGCAGCTCAGCGGCTGGCCAGCCCCAGGAGGCTTGGAGTCCATCTCAGACAAGGTGTTACAGACTCACAAAACCCTTGGTGTATGGACACTCCGTCCCACCCTCTAATTCAGATGGGGAGATGGAGGCACAGAGAGGAGCAGGGCCTGGCCCAGTATTGCACAGCTCCTCTGTCCCGGCCCGAATCCCCACCAGTCCAGCTGCACGCACTCACCTCTCTCGGTGAAAGCCTGGTCACCCCGCTCCTGAATCCTGCTGAACAGCTCACCCCCTTCCATGCTGTGATGGGGGGAGCCAGCGTCAGCCTGTCCCTGCCGGGAGCACGCGCCCAGACCTCCCACCCCACTGCTCCCCGGGGACGGTCGCTGTCAGCCCCCCTGTACCATGCAGAGCCTGCTATGGGGAGGGCTGGCAGCTGGGGCAGGTGGGACTGGACTTTCAGAGCCAGAGGAGGGTGGCGGGCTTTCTCCTCACCAGAGTACCCTTGGATTCCCAGCGGCCCTGCCCCGATCCATGCCTTAGTTTCCCCCGTGGGGAAGAGATTACAGTGCTCATCACCACGGCCACTGCTTTCTAAGTGCCTGCAGCGTGTGCACCCTGGGCGAACCATTCATGCGCACTACTGGGTGACCCTGGGCTGCTGTCTTCACCTCTCTGGGCCTCAGCTGCCTCATAAAACGGGAACCACAACATCGACCTCACAGAGGCGTGCAGATGGGATGAACAGTACACAAGGAGCACTTCGGACAGACTCAGGCCCACAGTGACCGCTGCCTGAAGATCTGCCTGCACAGCTCATGCGGAGTTAGGGGTCCAGAGAGGCGGACAGAGGCCCAGGATCACACAGCTAGCGGGTAGCCGGGCCAGGATCTGAAGCCCGAAGCAGATCTGACTAGAGACCGCTGACCTGCCGGCTGAGGGGCCCTTGCAAGGCAGGTGGGGAGTAGCTGGAGGCCCTGAGGCGGGCCCAGGGGCTGAGGAACTAGGGCCGGGCCACCTTGCCAGAGGGGGCGGCGCAAGCTGGGGGAGGTGGGGCTCCTGGCCCTGGGCCCCGCCCGCCACCTCGGGGAGCCCGGGGACTGCACAGCCCGCTCACCGCGCCCCTGCCACCTCCAGGCTCTGGGCCTCCCAGAAGGTCCCCCTGCGCCTCCCCACAGAGCGGGTGTCCCACCCGGGGCGGGGCTCCAGCCCCAGCTCCAACCCTGTGGGGCCGCACTGCGTCTGCGTGTGAGCTGCTCTCCGAAGGGCAGAGGCGGGAGCCGGGGCTGCGGGCGGCTCGGAGGCGCGCGGCGGGCGCCATACCATTCCATGAGGACGAGCAGGCAGCGCCTCCCGTGGTGCATGTTCTCGTACACGTCCAGGATGCGCACGATGTGCGGCCCCCCCGAGGCCTGCCAGTGGTGATCCACCTCCTGCCGGGCCTTGGGGCTGTCATACAGGAGCTGGGGGCGGGGCACGCAGACGCGTCAGCACGCAGCCGCCGCCCCCTGCAGCCCCCAGAGAGCGCCACTGCCCTCGCTTCGTGGACAAGGATGCGAAGGCCCAGAGAGGTCTGTGACCTGCCCAAGGTCGCCCAGCTTATGAAAGGCAGAATGAGGATTTGAATCCGCTTCCCTGATCTGTGGTCCAGCGAGCCTCTAGACTGGATTGAGGGCCGGTCTCAAGCAGCTTGGAGGCCACAGAGCCCCGGGCTCCCTGCTCGGGGGCAGGGGTTAAGTGGAAATTGAGTGGGTTTTATCATCAAATCACACATCAGCTGTGGGACCCAGGCCAGGGGCTCCTGTTTCCGACGGGTTGAGGGTGTGAACCCGGAGGCTGCGTCTGGGGCTCCAAGGACCCCGGCTGAGGGAGGCACTGCCTGGTGGAGGTAAGGTCTGGGTTTGGGGCTGAGCTCCCGCAATGACTGCATGTGACCTCAGGCAAACGTTCACAGCTCCAAGCCGCAGCTCACGCCTCAGTAAAATGGAGCAACCACAGAGTCATCCCCACAGGCCACATAGCGGCAGGCAGGTGGCAGGCGGGTGGGGGCGGGATGCTTACTCGGCACCGGGCCAGGGCTGCCAGCGATAGGGCCGACCAGCGGAAGGGAGCGAGGCCCGGGTGGTCCAGCTGAACGGGGTGTGGGGAGAGGTCGGCACGCAGGAGTGGCGGCCAGAACCAGAGGAGCAAGGACAAACCATCCCCAGCCAGGCTGCTCGCCCGACACAAGCCACGTTCATGTCCTCATTGAGCAGGGCTGAGGACCAGAGCTGGAGCCCAGACTGAGGCTCGGATCAGCTCCGCCTTGCCCAGCACCACAGGACCCTGGGCCCCCAGCCGGCCTGGCCTTCCTCCTCCGCAGGACGGCCTCCCCTCTGCCAGGGCACCGTGTGGAGCAGGCCCTGGGGCCAAGCTCTCTGGGCACAGGGGTGGGAGGAAGGTGGTGGACGGTCACGTCTGCTGCCCCCTGGCTATTCCTCCATCTCTGGAGCTGCTCAACTGGACCCTAGCCTGGGAGGGCAGGGAACTCTGGGCCCTGCTGCTCTAGCCAGCCAGGACTCGGTGTGCATGGAGGCCGCTGTGGGCAGTCGTTCCCAGACTAGAAGCCCCGATGCCCGGCTCGTGCTGCCTGTACCTCCCAGAACGCCCCTGCACTCCACGGCCACAGCTCCCGAGCCCCACCTTCATGCTCGCAACCCTGGGCAGAGGTTCAGACACCCCACTCGCCACACCAGCCTGCCTGGGGGCCTCGAGGTGGCTCCAGCCACGGGCACCTCAGTCTTAAGCTGCAGGCACAGCATGCAGCATCCTCCCTCCCAGGTCCATCCTCTCCGCACCTCTTTTCAGCCTGGCCACCTGACACCCCTCCCTGCCCCTGCCACCTCCTCCCTAACCTGCCCTGACTCAACCGGCAGCCCCGGGCTGGCTCCTGGGCCCCTCCTTGCTCCGCCCTGCTTCTGGCACCTCACCCCATGCCACAGCACTCTGTCTGGAATGCTTGTGCTGGGGTCCCTCCCTGGCCTTCTCCACCCACTCTTGCCCTCATCGGGGCCACCTCTGACCCGGCATCCGGGCCTTGCCTTCCTCGTCCACCTACTTTCCTGCTCCACCAGCCCCGAATGCTTTCTGTTCTGGTCCGAGGGACGCATCCACGGTCCCAGCAGGCCTCCCCCTGCCTCCCCGAGCGCTCGCCCTTCCCCCTGCAGTGCTGGCTCCCTCTCTGAGGAACCTTCTGGGCTGGTTCTCTACAAAGTCCTGCCAGCACCTCCTCCCCTGCGTTTGCCTGTACACCTCCCCAGGCTAGAGGCAGCTTGAGGGCAGAGGCAGGTTGGAGAAACCTGGGGGTCCCTGGCGGGGGCCTAGCCAAAAACCTTGGGCTCCTCAACAAACTCCAGTTCAGATGGGAAGCTGGGCAGGGCTGGCAGGAGACAGAGGGTACGGGAGGGAGAGCTGGGGCCGCTGCGAGGAGAGCAGAGCGTCCGGTGGCACGCAGCAGCCTGCACTTTGCCAAGGTGACAGCCGGCGGGGCCGCCCTGAGTTGGAGCCTCTCAGTGCCTCCCAATCACACAGTCCATATTTAGGAACCTAATTCTTACACGGATTAAAATAGTCCTTCTGGAGTGCCACAGCCTGGAGACAGGCCCAGGGGCAGGGAGAGGGCTGCCCCCAGCACACACACCAAACGCCCTACTGGCCTCTCTGTAGAGGTGTCATGGGGCCCAGCTGCCAAGCAATCTCCTGGGCTGTCGCTCAGGGTCCCCGGGTTGACCGTGAGCATGGCTCCAGCCTTTTAGAGCCTCAGTTTCCTCTCTCTCCCCCAGAACCACAGCCTCCTCCTCCTCCCGGGTCCCCTTACCGTCACCTCTTCTCAGAAGCCCTTCCTGACTGCCCTGTCTAAAGAGGGCCTCAGGAGTCCCTCGTCCTCCCTCCCCATCCCTTTTCTTTCTTTTTTGTTGTAGATTCAGGCATATCTTGCTGAATGCACATGATTCCAGAGTCCAGGGCTGTAAGTCGTGACACCTGGTACACCCCCTGGGGCCGCACCTCCTTCAGGACAGAGCACAGCGCTGGCCTCTGACCCCTCCCGCACAGCACTTGCCTACAGCCTGCAATCAGCTCATTCTTTTGATAACTCTTTAAACAAACACACAAAGATACCACACCTTCCATGTGCCCAGCTCTGCTCTGAGCACTTTAGAAATATTAGGAGGAAGAAGCTTCATTATCACCATTGTTTAGCTGAGAAACTGAGGCACCGAGAGGGGACGTAACTGGTCCCAGCTCACACGGCTGCTTCCCAGCCACCCTCTTCAGACTGCGGGCCCAGTCATCTCCGGGCCTGGTGGTCGCTGGGTCCCAGTTCTGGGGCACAGAGCCACTGGCTCAGAAACTATTTGTAGATTTAATGAACCAGTCTGTAAAGTGGGGACAAAGGGAAGAAACCCTCACAACCCATCATGAGGACAGAATATGATTAAATTGAGGACCCAGGAAGGCTCAGCAAATGAGAGCCATGACAACCTGGCCAGGCCGGGCCCCCACACCCCCCGCCCACCCCCTCCAGTGAACCGGACTTTGCCTCCTCCTCCAAGGAGCCCGCCCTGCCTGCTCCAGCCCACACAGACATTGCTCTATGCTAGCTTCATCCATGCGGGAAGAGGAGAGTCCACATCTCCCTTCAAGAGCCTGCCTTCCCTGACACTGGACGAGCACGGGGCTTGGAAACAGGAGGCCCAGGCTCCGCTCCTGCTCTCAGCGTGCCCCTATGCTAGGCCTCTGGGTCTCCGAGCCTGTTCGCTCAGTGTTAGGCTGCAGGGTTTGGGCCATCCTAGGGGAGGGGACCACAAGGGAGCCCTCTGGTCAGGGTCCCACCGCACATCACTGCCCCCATGCAGCAGCCCGGTCTCCGCATGCCCCCTCTCCAATGCCTGGGCCCGATGGGGACCAGCTGGTGTCTCGGTCCCCAGTCACAGCTGAGAAGGGAATAGATGGGGTGGCCTTCTGACAACCTAGCAGACCCCACCCCTGCCTCCCTTGAGGGGCCCACCCACGGGCAGGGGCTGCTGACTTGACCCGGCCCCACTGAAGGCCCCACTGAAGACAGGCGAGCATCCACTTTGAGACAATATTCCCTTGAACAGTGACTCTGCTCTGGCCTCAGGCTCTGCTGAAGTGATCTCCCCCCACCCTTCTCCCCAACTCCCCAGCCAGCCCGCTGCCAACCCCCTCCCCCCTGGCTGGGGGTGCGGGTGGAGGGCGGGCCCTGGCCTGCATCAGCAGGTGCGGTGGCACCCTCACTACCGCCAGGCTTGTTCCTTCCTGCTCAAGGGCAGGTTTGCCCTGGAGCTGGAGGAATTCCTGGGAGCAGGAGCTGTGAAAACAACAGCAGCCTTTGACTGTTTGGAAAACAATTTGCAGTTTACAAACACTCTCTTGTCCCTTATGTCATGGGCATGCTGGGTGCCACCCTGTGAGGCAATCACAGTGCCATAGCTCCGATTTATAAGCTGAGGGAGAGAGGCCCAGGAAGAGACGCCACTGCCCTGAAGCAGTGAGGA
Source organism: Phataginus tricuspis (assembly GCA_029783875.1). Classification (NCBI taxonomy): domain Eukaryota; kingdom Metazoa; phylum Chordata; class Mammalia; order Pholidota; family Manidae; genus Phataginus; species Phataginus tricuspis. The sequence continues at coordinate 111,167,682 of JAQQAC010002837.1, forward strand.
GAGACCTCTGAGAGCTCCCAGACAATCCCACCCTTGGGGGAGGGGTGGCCCTGCTCCGCAGAGGCACCAGCCCCGGGAAAGTTCTGACATAAACGGGCACAGGCGTGGCGGTGTGTGCTTGGGACATGGCACATGCCCGCAGAGGGGGCATGCATGGGCATGTATGCATATGGGGGTGAGCATGTGGGCCGTGGGCATGCGTGTCTCCAGCCTCTGCAGTGTTGACTTTGAAGCCCTGGAGAGTAGGACCCATCCATCTGTCCATTTAGTCATCCAGTATTTTCTATTTGTCTAAGTGGCCAGCAGAGAGCTGAGCACAGAGCAGTGCCCAGGAAAGGCTGGGAGTCTTGCTGCCACAGCTCAACCTCTGACAGCCTTGCCCGAGCAGAGCCCACGCAGGGACCCCTCTGCTCAGACCTCCTGTCCCTCCTGAAGAGCCCCTCACCTCGAGATGCCCAGAGATGGAGAGGCTCACTGTCTGCCTCCCAGAGCATCAGGCAGAGCTGGGGTAGCTGCAGTGACTGTTTAGGGCACAGCCCTGGTGTGAGCCCCAGCATCCTTCTCCAGCCAGCTCCAGGCCACAAAGGGCATGCCCCAGTGCCACATGCCCACCAGTGTGCCCGTCAGCCCACCCCAAGCTGGGTTGTCCTCACCAGAAGCACTCAGTTTCTCCAGCCGGCTCACACAGCCAGGAGGCCCCAAGGCCACCAGCCTAGACGGGCAGCCCCCCACCCAACTCCACACTCCACACCCCCAGCCAATAACCTGCAGCCGGGCCAAGCTGCTCCGTGGCCTCCTCAAGAACACCCACTCCTTCCAGGGAAGGAGGGCTGGCTTGTAATCTCTCCCACTAGTGAGGCACCAGCAAATTAGGAAATAGGAACTCTGCATTTCAAGACAAACCACAGCCTGACACGTCATCCTTGTAGCAGAGGGGACATCCTGGAGGCTGGGAACTGGCCCCTTTCACTGCCCTGTGGCCACTACAGGTCCCCTTACTTTCCCCACCCGACTCATTGACAACAGGACTTCAGGCATTTTATAATTCTAAAGGATGATAGAAGACAAATAAAAAAAAAACCCTCATATTCTCTTTACAGTAAAGAGAAGGATAAAATGTACTAGAAACCCACACGAGTTCACAACTATAACCGTGCACACATCTTCATCCTGAGCTCCCGGGGAGCCTTGGCGAAGAGGGAAACCAGGCAGGCTCTGCTGCTCTCTCACAGTGCAGAGAAGCACAGACATTCACTGAACTTTCTCCAAGACAAAATTCTTAAAGGGATTTGGCATCAGACCTTATTAGAGGGAGAGGTACAGTGTCCCGGCAATGCCTTCGACAATCATTTTGCAGAAGACACAGGAAGATTCAATGTGTCTAATATGGATGCCCCATAAAGACGGGGGACCCCCATCAGGAGTGCTGACATATCATCACCAGGCCCTTTACCTTCCTGGGGCTCCAGCTTTGTGCCACAGGAGAGAGGCACGAAGGACCGGCATGTCCCCCAACACCTCTTCTCCCACCCTGGGTGTCTCACCCCAGCCTCAGGCGAGGGCAGACGGGAACGTGGAAGAAGTGGTGATTAAACGGCGGGGTGCACGCTGGACGCTGAACACCCAGGCGGCACGGCGCAGTGGAAAGTCACAGGAAGACACAGGCTTCAGTGCATTTTTTTCATTGTGGGGAAGCCCTGTTCCCATAATCAGGGAATTATGGACAAGGCAAAGCACTTGGAACCTATGGCACCTGAGAAGAGTTTTCAACTCAGCCATGTATGAAGCCCTCCTGCCTCTCAGCTCTGTGGATATTCGGGGGTCTTTCCCATGGGGACCTAGTACTGTGAGAGACACCACTGCCATGCCGACCCACTTCACAGCCAGTTGTTGAGACCACCCCGGCCCTGGGCTCTTGGCCCGGGGGAGGGCTGTCAACCCGCGACGCCCGGCCTGCTGCGGCGCCCCCTGCTGGCTGCTCGGCCCACTCAGGGCAGGGGCCATCGCCGCAGGACGGGACAGCACAGACTGGCCTCAAGTTTGGGGTTCAGGCGCGGGACATCTTGTGGCCTCACTATCTTGTCCATAAAGCCAGAGCACACCCTCCCAAGGGCAGCAGTGCTACGTGGGGAGCTGACTCAGCCCCAGTTCCAAAGACCTGTCCATTATTCTCACACAGGGGTTTCCCAGCTTTCGTAACTCGTGAAGGGAGCTAATGGAACCAGTTCTGCAGCTCTGGATTAGGTGGCCTCGTGCCAGATCCGACCTTGCTTCATTAAGCTCTGACCGCATTCTGTCCTCCGGCTCGCCCTGGCCATTTACCTCTCCTCCTCAGAGGCCAAATTCCAGGGAGGTTGGCTCACATGATACCACTGACCCTCAGCGTGCAGACCCCTGGGTGCCAGGGCTAGCCATCTGGACCCCAGTTCCTCCTGCGCTCCCCTAACCCTGACAGAGCCAGCCTCCCCAGGAGACCTGTGGGGACACTGACTGACAGGCCACGTCACACAGCTAGGGAGCGAGAGTCAACACGGACCAGCCGGCTTCTCAGCAGTGGGGACCACGCAGACAGCGGCACGGCTCCTGTGTGTGCGCAGCTCGGCCCCCGCCCCTGGGCCTGGACGGGCTCTGCACTTGATGGTTATCACACAGGGCGGGTGTTCATGGAGCCCTCCCAGGGACCAGCCATGTTCCACCCTTCAACAACCGCACCACTGACCATCTTCTCAGCTCAGAAGACCGAGGCTCAGGGAGGTTTGTGGCTTCTCTAGGTCACAGGAGTCACACAGAGCACCTCTGAGTCCAGGAGTCCTTTGGGAACCAGGACTGAACTGTTGTGCCCAAGGAGGCCTGATCCTTCCCAATTCCTGCAAACACTGCTGGCCCAGGGGCCCAGGCCCAGAGCGGGGGCTGGAAACACTCCCTGGCACTCTGTCCTCAGGGATTTGGGGTCTGCGGGGGAGTTACTGCCAAGTAGGATGCTCGGGGAGGACAGAGGCCCTAGAGAACCGGTCCTGGCTCCTCTGCCCTTCCTTCTTTCCAGAGCCAGAGCCTGTCAGAGTGGGGATGACAGGGAGGGCCAGGCCCTCCTGGGGGAGCCCAGGGACAAGGAGGGCCCCCAAAATAGCTGTTTCTCTTCTGGGCCAAGGTCGGGCCTGGTGGCAGGAGTTCCTAATGGCAGGGGGCAGGGGCCCTTCAATCTGCTAAATGTTGGTGACCTCAGTTTGCCTGCTTCCCGCCCACCACCAACCTGGACACAGGTTGCCCAGTCTAGGGAGGAGCGGAGGGGCTAGGGCAGGGGGGCTGCTTCCAGAAAGAGGGTGAGCTGGGGGCCCCACTGGGAGGGAGAGGGATAGCAGGAACACAAGAGCCCACCGCGGCAGGCCCAGGTGCCAGGGCCCCAGGCTGGGCATGCCCCACACACCAGCAAGGGGCGGGGAGGCAGACAGAGGCCAGACGCACAGGCTGGCTGCGTGTCCTGTGGCTGGGGCGGGTCACTCCCCCTCTGCATCGCGTTGGCTTAGCCTGGGAAACAGGGACGGAGATAGTACCCATGCTCCCAGGTGGCCATGACGATGGACTAGAACACACGGAGCACCAGGCAGGCACAGTGCCAAGTGTACCCAGGTGAGAAAGGGCTCTGAGGTTTGCCTGGCTCTAGTATTCCTCTGGGTCTTGCCCTGAGGTGGCCCTGTGCCCTTTCACCCTGGTCTACAGACCTTGGGGAAACGCCAGCGCAGCCCCTGGAACCCAGGGGGGGCAGACCCCCTCCAACCCAGAAGGTCATAGGAAATGCTCTCGGATCCGAGAGGGGCAGGGTTGGATGGGGTTTTGCAAAAGCAGATGAAGTTACAGATCCTGCTTTGCTGTGAGAGGCTGGGTGAGGAGGGGACAGACCCTCCAGGTCTGGGGGTGGGACCCTCGCTGGAACCAGCCTAGCTCTGCCTTGGGCAGCCTGGAGGAGGCACACATGACCCTTACAGCCCTCCACTCCTGCAACCTTCTGAGCACTGTCCCCTCATGCAAAGTGTGTGGTGGCCATGGGCTGGGCTCCCTCCCTGAGCCCCGGCTCCCCATCCACGAAATAGGCGTGTCCTCTCCTTGCACGTGGCAATGAGGGCAGCAGGTCAGGCAGATCTGTGGCCTCCGGTACTTTCAGGCGGGGAAAGCAGCCCAGAGAGTGCTCTGACCCCCTGCCCAGGGGACACACTCCTGTCCCAGCAGGTGCCCACCCTGAGTCCTGCCCACAGACTGCCCGGGGGGAGTGGGGAGGCCGCACAGGCACCCGTGACCCCAGAGTGCACACTCAGATGGCCCAGGTCCCTTATCCTCAACTTCTTAGGGGAAAAAAGGATTTTTTCTGTCAAAACCAGGTCCATAACTGGTGAAACATTACCCTGATTCTATTTCTTCTACGACAGTATAAAAATAGGACATTTTCATAGCGAGACTGGAAAATTTTAGCAAACACAAGTGCTTGATTTTAATCTCGGAGAAAACATCCCTTCAGTGGTCCCTCCATGTGAAGAGGCCCCACCACAGCCACACAGCCTGCACCCCGCCTGGCTGCTGCGCTGTAGTGACACCCACAGCAGTGCCCGCTGCCTGGCCAGTACAGGGCCACAGCAGGCAGGGGCCACCCTCCCTGAGCAGCAGGGAACCAGGGCAGGCCGACCATGCCCGGCACACAGGGAGGGGGCCGACACCCTCCAGCTCTCAGGAGAACCACAGCTGCTGTCTCTCTCCCTGGAGGAGATGTCACAAACAAAGGAATAAGCAGTGGGGGCAGAGAGAGGGGACTGCCCCCGGGCGCAGTGCAGAGGCCCCAAGGGAGCTGACACCCACCCATTCCCCTGCCTCGCGCCTCCCAGGGCCCCCTGCGGCGCCCCACACAGGCCTGGTGGAGCACAGGCAGCCCCCGCCCACCAGGCTGCTCCCAGGGCGGGAGGGGCCTGGCTTCCAACCTCCCTGGCCCCTGCGGTCCGTCTCCTGCCCTGCTCAGCTATGCACTCCCAGGAAACCTCTGGTCCCTGAGCACGTGGAGCACAGCTGAGAGGAAGAGGAAGCCGAAGGGAGGAAGGCCCCACCCTCTGCGAGGCCAAGGTGGTGGCCTGGCAGCAGCAAGGGACACTCCTGCCCTGGGAATGGGCTGCGGGGACCTGCCCCCCTCTCAGGCCTTCCTAGGGCACAGACCTACCCTGGTACAGGCTCAGCCTGACTCAAGGATTTAGCTGGGCCCAGGGGACAGGGGACAGGGGTCTTCAAACCTGAGCCATGACCCCAGAGCCCCGCCCCGAGCAGAACACGCAGCACCGGCAGCCCTGTCACCATGGCTGGCTGTTCTCCCGGCGGCCCCACGTGCTGGTGCCCTTGGGAGAGGCACCTCGAAGCCCCCAGCCAGTTTCCAGGCTGCCCGTCTATGTGCAGAGCAGCCCCAGCAGGGCCAGGGCCCCCCCGCTGCCTGCAGCTCTGGCACTGTCCTCGGAAGACAGGAGTGCCCAGCCCTCCTCTTAGCCGGGCAGATGGGTCTGGCACACAGGGAGGGGCACTGAGAGCCACAACCCGCCCACCAGAGATGCCGGGGCACCAGCCCAGCGTGGGCGTGGCCCTGCTGTGTGACCCTGAGTAAGCCACTCTGCCTTTCTGAACCTCAGTCCCTGCATCCGTGATATGGGGGGGTAACAACCCGTTCTCACATTCTGCTGTTGGTTCAGCGTGTAGGAAGCACGCTTCACGTGGCCCTCTTATCCCCCTACCCACCCCAGTTCCCACCCTGTGTGCTGCCTGCTGGAGAGTCTGGGGAGGGCCTGCCAGTCCCCCTGCCTCGTCTTGCAAAGAGGGCTTGTTTACGTCGGGGGACATCCACAGAACAAGCTATGAGTCCTGGTGGAGGCTGAACCCTTGGAATGGGGCCAAGGTGTGGTGGGTGGAGCCCTAGGCCCTCCTGCCCCCAGAACAGCCTCTGAGCTTCACGAAGTTGGGGGGGCGGTCATCAGGGACAGGGCACGGGAGGGCAGAGAGTCAGCTGCCCTGGGGAGCCCTCCCAGCTCCCCCACAGGGCCCTCCCGCTGGCTCTGAGGCTCCAGTCAGGTCAGATGCCAGCCCCTGCCCTCCCCAGGCCCAGTCAGGGAACCCAGGGAGTCATAGTCTCACACCACTGCCCCAGGCAAAAGGCAGACCCGGCAGGGGCCCCAGCCAAAATCGACTTCCACATTCCACAGCGGGCGCTCGGGTTACAGGCCTGGCCCGAATGCCCTGACCCCACTGCTTGGGTTGCCAAGACCCCCACCACCTGACCAAGGCCGGCAGCGGGAGGGGACACTGCAAGCTGCCTGAGTCCAGCAGGCCCTCCTTCTTCCTGTCCTAGCCCCACCCAGGGGGCTGGGGAACTCTCAGGGCGACTAGGAGGGCTCCCTAGCACCCAGCCCATCTGTCCTCCATCAGCTTTAGGCCGTGGGCCCCAGGGAAGAGCTGAAAGCCTGGGGACAGATGGACAGGGGCAGGAGAGAGCCTGGCAGCAGGGGGAATGGGGCCAGAAGGGAGCGAGCAGAGGGACAGGGGAGAGCAGCCAGGGCCACCCCTCCAAGAGACTGAACTCTGCCCTCTGCGCCAGGCTGCCTGGTGCTGAGAAGGCCTCCAGGGGCTCCTTGTTCCCCAAATGACGCTCCCCACCTGGTCCCCCCCCACCTACTGCTCCCGCCTGGTCTCCCCACCTGGTGCCCCACTCCACCTGGTCTCCCCACCTGGTCCTCCTGCCTGGTCTCCACACCATTTCCCCGCAGCAGCAGGATTCTTATCACAACCACAGGCCTAACCACCTAGTTTCAAAAGGGCAACCAGCTGGGAGGAGCCCAGGACCCAGAGTTCCCTTCAGACCGCCCCTTCCACCCCACAAGGGATTGGCTTCCTTGTAGAGGGTGAGTCTGCGTGAGTTCCCATAAAGGCCAGTAATGTGCCATCAGTCATGCCCCCTGTCACCATGAGCTCCAGCCTTGGAGAGCGTCCACTGGCCTATGCTGTCTCATAGCAGTACCATGGGGACACTTACAGCCACCAAGACAGTGTCCTGCATCCAGCCCCCTGCCCAAGCCCAGGGGTCAACCGCACCACAAAGGCAATCCTTTTGCAAAGGATTCTGAAACTGCCTTTTGTCCAAGGTCACTCAGAGAGAAAGTGGCGGGAGGGTTTCAAGCCCAGAGCCCAACTCCTCCGACCCCAGCCCGCAGCCTCTCTCATGGGGCCGCACAAGATCTCGACCAGACGGGAACAAGGGCGGCAGAAGCAAAGTTCTGGGAAAACACAGGAGCCACGGGAGCCACGGTCTCGCTGCCCTGTGAGCAGTGGGCCCGGCGCGGGGAGGCCGTGGCGCGCGCTCCCGGCACAGGCACCAGGCCATGAGCACTGTGCCCACTCCGGCTGTGACGCACAGCAGCCAGTCGCCAGACTGGGGCCGACAGATGCTACAGGGCTGCAAAGCCAGGAGTCCCACTGGCCACGCCCCCCAGGGGTGTCCCATCACCATGTCCATGCCCTCTCCTTGCACATGGCAACAAGGGCAGCTAGGACTGCCCGGCTCCTGGTGGAGCCATGAAGTTGGGCAAGGCCAGCATCCTTCTGAAGGTCAAGTGTCAGAGACCCTCCCATGTGCCCACAGACCTTCACAGTGCACGGGGTGACTTAGATGCTATGACCTGGCACTTAGCTACCTAGCAAACGTCCCAGCCCTGGCCTGCACCAGCTGCACACCTTGGGCAAGTCGTTCAGCTGAACGTTGGTGTCCGAATACCAGTGCCTTCATCCAAAAGATGGGAATGACAGAAGTTAGGTGAGGTAACAAGTGTCTGCACTGGGGACAGGGCCTGCCAGACAGAATGCTCTGGAAAACTGTTAGGCTTTTATGAGAATAACAGAACCCACAAGAGCGAGGCCTGGGGCCTTGGAGAGATGGCCCCACCGGCATGGTGGCTTGAGAGCGCCCAGGTCTTTCCTCCAGGAGCAGGGCAGCCCAGGAACAGCTCAGGGCGGGGAGACTGACTCCCCACACCCTTCCCAAACGTTGACTCCGTTACAAGTGGCCCCACAGAGGCTGATCTGACTGGTCTGGGGACAGCGGGTGGGGGAGAGGCGGCTGCCAAATCAGAGAGTACCTGGCTGACCCGGCAGCCCTGCCCAGCCTCAGCCCCGCCCCAAGAACCAGGCTGGAGCCCCTGCCACCCCACTCCTGCACGGAGGGAAGAGGAAGACGTGGGGAGCCCCAGGGTCAGAGGGGAGGCCCCTAGGCCGAGCCCAGAGAGGGGCAGGAAGGACCACTCCACTTTTCCTCCCTCGTGGGAACCCCCACCCTCCCTGGGCCTTTTATCACTTTTATTATCTAACCGCCAGGCTAGTTCTGCTGCCAGGTGGGCTGGGCAGGAAGTCAGGAGGGAGGGGAGGGGACACTGGTCTCTGCCACAGTTCCCCGTCCCAATCAAGCCATGTGACTTGGGAGTTAGTGAACTCCCAAGCCCCACTTTTCATATACGTGAAGGGACTGGGAGCTAGTTGGGGAAGACGGGCAGGGCTGTGCCCCATTTGGAGTAAAGCTGGGGGGCGCCAATTACCAGGTAGGCCTGGAAGGGGACGAAGCAAGAGGTCAGTAGGAGGCAGTCCCCTGCCCCCATACCTGGCAAATAGTCCTCCAGCTCCCGCCAGGGGAGAGCAGCAAGCCCTTGGGGGGACTGGCAAGGGCGTGACGCCAGCACAGAAGCTGCCCTGGGAGGGAGGGAAGCCCACGTAACCCGCCAGTGGTCAGGGGATGAAGGAAAGGGGAAGAGGCCCTGCTCCCTGCAAGGGAGGAGCCTGCTCCTCTGGGGTCCTCCCAGAATAGCAGCAGCTACAGGGACACCGACCACAGCCCTTCATGTTCTGTCTGCTGCTGCATTCCAGGCTTCATGCTGAGCACTATCTACCAGCTAGGGCCGAGAGGACAGGCAAGGAGAGAGGCCGGGGTACTAGGCCTGGACAACAAGGAGGGCAGAGACTCTGTGCTCGGGCTTGTAACCTGTGTCTGTGAAATGCGAAGACCCTTTGCTGTATTCTAACCCCCAGGAGCCATCCCGGTCCAGGCGGCCACTGGCACAAGCTGCAATTGAGTAAAGTTCCCAGTGATGACAGACTCAAGGAATTCTGGGTGTGTGCAGGGTCCTGGGCCCAGAACAAAGTGACGTAAGACAGAACCGGGTGGCAAGATCAGCCACCCTAAGAACTCCCGGACTCCACCTGCATCAGTGAGATCTAAGCCAGGCCTCTGGGGTGCCTGGGGTGTTACGACACAGCTAGTAGCTGGCCCACCCTCTGCCCAGGCACCAGGGTGGGTCAGGCTTGGGGCAGGGCCTGCCCCTTCCACATGGGGCCCGTGACTCAGCTGGAGCCCGTCGGCAGCCTCCTGCCTGCCAGTGTGACGCGCACCAGCCTAGCCTGCCAGCCAGCCCTGGAGGCGCCCACCACTGCAGCCCAGGCAGGTGGGGGCCACAGGGGAGAGCAGCCCGCCCGAGCCTCGGTGGGGACTCAGCCTCAGGCAGAGGGGAACTTAAACCCATTCCAGTCAGGAAAGCCTCTCACGGAAGGGGCAGAACTCGAGTCAGGAGTCACTCTGTCCATGCTTCCGGGAGCAGCAGGCTCTACCCCTATGATTCCGCCCCCTGCTCCCTGGGGAAGCGAACTTAACTAGGGCAAGCCTCAGTTTCCCCATCTGTAAAGCAGGGAGGCCCAGGGGCCTGACCCCACAGGGAAGTATGAAGATGAAATGGGGTGTAAGCATAAACTTAGCAAGGGTCCTGGGCATGTCTGCACACACAGGCCTCTGCTGTTGGGCCCTCCGGGTCGCCCAAGCAGCAGTGAGAGGTCACTGACCTTGAGGGCGCACTTCCGGCCGGTGCGCCGGTGGAAGCACTCCAGCACCTTGCCGTTCACACCCAGGCCCAGCACCTGCTTGGACAACTGGTAGTCATCGGTCACGGCGTACTTCTTGGGCTCTCGCAGCCCCCAGAGGGCGGAAGCGCCGGCCGAGTCCGGCCCGCAGGGTGCACCCCCCTGCTCCTTCGCTGTCTCGCCATCCATGGCCCCTGCGGGGCGCTCAGAGGCGGCCCCAGCCTGGCACGTCCAGGGCTACCTGGGGGAGAGGGAAAGTGTGAGTTCCTCTCAAACTCCTCCAGTAACTCCAGCTTGGGCGTGCCTGAGCCAGACGGGGCCGGGCCTGGGACAGGACTGGAAGTGCAGGGCGCACCGCCCGAAGACCCACGCGCAGCAGGCGCGGTGGCCGCGCAGCCGGGCACGAGCAAGTCCGCCCGGACACTTGTCAGAGGGGAAGAGGCGGCGAGGCCCCGGGAGTGGTAGCGGGAGGGGAGGGGGCCGGCGAGGCCGTACCTGGCGAGGGCGCACCTGGCGGCAGTCCACCTGGCTGCGGCGCGGGCGAGGGGCAGGGGCGGTGGTGGCGGGAGCCGGCGGGCGCCCCGAGCGGAGTCGCGCTGCCGCCGGCCCACGTGACCGCCCCCTCCTTGGGACTTGGGGCCGGGCTCGGTCAGCCTTAAAGGGCCAAGCGGGCCCCGGCAGGGCGGGGACAACTGTGGGGGCGTGGCTTCGCGACCGGGTGGCACCTCCCAGGCTCCCGGGGCCCGGACAACCCTGGCGACCTAGTAAATGCTAGCGCAGGGCGCTTTGTTTTTCTTGGAGCTGCAGGTGGCCACTTGAGTGCCAGGGTGCGCGCGGCCAGGCCGCCCTCCAGGATGACCCTCCAGGGTGGCCTGCGACTTTCTTAGAGGTGGCCCGCCGCCAGCGCAGCTAGTCGTCATTTCTGCCAACGTGCCGGGTGAAATGGCATTTCGTTGCTTCTCTCTGGTCCCTGATGGCTCTCCTCTTCTGTGCATCTCCAGCTCACATCCAAGGCTTATTTCTTGCCTTGGGACACAGCGTCCTCAGAGCAGAACCCCTAAATTCCCATTTGGCCAGATGCATCAACTCTTCGCCTTACTTATGACCTGGGCGGGGAGGTGGGGCCTCCCGTTAGCTACGCGGTTTCCCTTCCACATTTAGGTCTCTATCCTGAGCCCATCTTAGATGCCCTTAGGTATTTACAGCCAGTTTTCTCATCACAGGCTCTGATAAACAACCCTTATTTCACAGTCGAGGAAACTGAGGCCCCTGAGAGGAAACAACTTGTCAGGAGATGCCGGGGTGTTGCTGTCGCCTGGGACAAATGTGCGCGGCTCCTGAACGTCGCCCCCAGCCCCAGTCCCCGCCCCAGCCCCCAGGCTGAGGAGCCCATCTGCGGGTTCACTGGGGACTGGGAAAGGGAGGGCGCCATGAGCCGGACGCTGAGTGGGTCTCTGCTGCCATCTACAGGCCGCTATCAGGACTTCAGGCACCGCGACCTGGGTCTCACGCAGGGTGCCTCCCAGCTGTTCTGCCTTTGGGACTGGAGCCCTGCGAGTGGCCCCACCTCCCGGCCCCAACACGCACGTGGGCGCAAATGGGGGATGATGCGGGGGAGGGGCTGAGGGTCCAGGCCCTTCGGAGCAGCACCTTGGAGGTCATGGGCACCTCTGTGTGCACCCACTAAGCCAGATGGGGGTTTGGGAGCTCTGTCGTCATGAGGCAACTTTAAGTAGCAGGGCTCACCGAACCAGATGCCCCAATGAGAGCCTCAGCTGCCCGTACCGAATCCTTAATTTGGATCAGACACTGGGTGGGTGCTCTACTTAGGCACCCCATGACGTCACTGGGAATGGAGGAAGGAGAACTGTACCTATCCCACACAGCCTACATGACAGATACACAGACAGACAAGTGACCTGGCTGAGGTCAGTAGCTATCGTGCAGAGTCCCTATCCCAACCTGCAAAGAACAACTCCAGGGCCTAGTTCTTACCCTCAAACCATGCCATCCTCTCGTGTGTCCCCCTGCTCTCTTCCCACATACAAGTGTACAAAGGTGCTCACACACGTTCACATATGCACACACCATGCACAATCACGTTTACACACGTGCACAGGTACACAGAGCTAGGCACGTGCATGCACACACACACACATTATGGCCATCTGGACCCAGAACCCCTGTCCCTGAGCCCCACCTGAGAGTCTTATCCAGGATCTCAGAGCCATGGAGGAAGCCAGGGACCCAGAAGCTTCTGTTGCTTGGAGAGTAGAGAAGGACCCCCCTCTGGACCAGAAGAATCCAGAGCAAAGTCTTGTTCTAGACAAGCAGAGTCCTAGGCAGCTGAGGGTGGAGGCTGGCTCTTTGGCACAGCCAAGGGCACTGTAGTATATGCTGTGGTTTCTGAAAGACATTTTTAATGAAGTTAGATAACAATTATTCTAAAAATGTTCTAATTATATGCATTTTAAATGATCTCTTTTTATTAAAATGTTTAATTGCATTAGTAAAGCTTTCATGTTACAAAATTCAAACCATTCAGAACCGTAAAAAGTATACTATGGTGGTGCCTCTCCCCTTGACATCTCTGGCAAACGCCAGGGCTTACCCAATCACGCATATTCCCCACATGGGCCCACCACAGACAGGCGTTTTCAACTGCTCACATAACGCAAGAGAGCAGAATGCCTGGTTTCCCTAGCTGCTCACACTCCAGCAATCGAGTGCTACCTGCACCTGCAGTTTCGTGCTGGGGATGGCTGGCTGGGCAGTGGCCCTCCCTGATCACTGTATGCCCCAGGGGATGCAGGCTGAGGCCTTTGAAGTAGCTCACAGTGACAAAGGGGTCCAATGAGTGCCTGGAAGAGGGGTGGGATGTGAATAAACCCCCCAACACATACACACTCATGTGCACTATCCTTCAGGGAAAAGCTGCACATGTGAGGGTAGAGACCAAATGGGCCAGAATTTAAGGAGAGCACTGCTGTGTCTTCTCAAAACCCATCTAGGGACTGTTCTAGGAAGGGAGGGCTAGGGTGATCCTGCAGCAACACCCATCCTTGGAGCGCAGGGGAGGGTTATCCTGGAAGGAAAGTCTACGGAGATTTGTCACGTGAAACCACGAGAGGAATTGCCACTGGGTGGCAGTGTGGGCCCAGCAGTCAGAGTATGTGTGTGGGGAATCAGCCAGAGCAGGGGAGACCAGAGCAACCGGGGGCAGGCCAGCACCTGGGGCAAGAGAAGGGTGCATCCTGTTCCCAGCACACCGATGAGGGGCATAGCACTGTCAAGTTCACAATGGGTGGTTGGAGGATAAAATCCTGGGGCCCGGTTGTTTACACACCACTGCACAACTTCTGCAGGGGTGATTCAAGGGGACACCCATAGTGCTTTAACACTGACTGGCTGGGGGCAGGGAAGCTTCACTGAGGCCCTTAAAGCTGGATCCAAAAGAATGCCTAGGAGTTGGCATGTCTTAGGTGCCTAGAGAAGTGGGGAAAGGGGGCAAGCTGGTCTCCAAGCCCCAACTCACCACCTGACGGCTGTGACATCTAGGGTACACTGTAACCTCTCTGTGCCTCAGCTCACTCACCTGCAGGAAGGGGATAATATGTACTACACGATGAAATGAGGCTGGAAATTGCTGAACGCTTATCACACTGTAAGCGTTCAGCAGTTACAGTGGGAAGGTGTAGAGTCTCAGGACTTGGCCCCAGAAAGACTCCTAGCTCTGCTGCTTGGCAGCTGTGAAGCCCTTTGTCTTTACAGTAATGGGGCAGTAAACAGTTCCTACTGGAAAGACACCACTTTACACAGGGACCCCATGCTGGGTCTCCAGGTGCCCCAGCCATCAAAGTGGATAATGAGATCTCCACACCTGTCCCCATCCCAAAAACCAGCCTCTGGCCCACTTGGGAGGGGCTGGCGGGGCTGCACTGAAGCCTGACTTCCCATTAGGGCTTTTACAGAGAAATGGGCCCCCTGAAGTCATTTCTCATCTTAACCAATTATGTTTTCCTGTTTCAGAGTTTTGCTTTCAGAGCCCCCTGTCAGAGCTCGGCCCTCCCTGCTATGGGGAGAACAGGATATGCCCTGGATACCACGCCCAAGGACTCTGGGGACTGCCAGGTGTTGTAACTGTCTGTTGTCCCTGCCAGGGGACCTGGAGCTTACCTTCTTTCCAGGGTACCTGGGGGTACACACAAGGTAGTGGGGAGGAGTGGACCCTGCCACTCCCCAATTCTCTCCCCCTCCTTCTAGCCCAAGGGCTTGGAGGAGGTGTGGACAGCACCTATGGTCTTTCAAGATGCTCCCTGGTGAGTCCAGTGAACTGGGAAAAGGTGGAGAGGGTCACGGGTCTGACTTAGTGCAGGGCTCAAACTCTGGCCCTGTTATTTACTAGCAAGGCGTTTTGTTCCCTGGGGCTCATTCTTGTCTGCATGATGGAGCAAAGCCAGAGGTTGAAAATCACATGCAGCAACGGCTCAGTATAGATGGGAGCAAGTGCCGCCTACCGCTCCACTTGCAGCTCACCTCCGGCTGTTTGTAGGAGGGGCATCAACGCAGAGACGCACACAGACCGTCCTGTGGGGACAGCTGGCGCTTGCTCCCTAAGCCGGTAGTCAGTTCCCTGTTGGGTGGCCGGCCAGAGGTGAGGTGGGCCAAGGCTGTAGAGCCCCGCCGGCTGCAAAAGGTTGGGGTGTGCCTTCTCCCCCAGCTCTTTCGGAGAAAACCCTCGCCTGGATCCTTTTGGCTATGGTGGCCGCCGCAGGCTTGACCCCGAGGACCTGCTCAGGTGTGGGCCCTCCCTCTGCAACCCCATGTCGCTCTGCAAGCCCCGCCCTGTGCCGTACACCTCCCCACCACCCCACACACAGTCTGGGGTCCACGTGCGGCCCGCAGTGGGTGTTTGCCTACCAGGCAGCTTTGGGGGAGCCACCGGCCGGGAGGCAGGCCCGTGAACGCCTCCCCCTGAGCCGCCATGGCTGGTCCTACAACCAGATAACGGGCCGGAGGGCAGTGAAGCGGGGCTCGGGGAAAGCGGGGCTCGGGGGAAAGCGGGGGCTCTGGGTAGGGTTCTGCCGAGTCTCCCCAGCTGCGCTCCAAGCCCGCCTCCGGGTCACGCTCGGTTGCGTTGGCCTCCTGTGCGCGCGCCGCGATTGGCCGCGGGGAGCAATGCCCCGCCCCCAGCGCGCGATTGGTCGGCGCCTGGGCCCCGCCCCATTTTCCTGGAAAGTTCTTGGAAATATGTCAAAGGGCTTCCTTTCGCCGCCGCGGACGTGCTGCCCGCGCCCCGCCCGTGCCCGCCGCGCAGCCGGCGGTTCTAGGAAGACGCCGCTTCCCGGAAGGGCCGGGACACCGGACAAAAGGTTGGCGCCCGCCCCGCCCGGCCGCCCGCCGGCCCGCCCCCCGCGCCCGGCAGTCGCCTCGCAGTCCCGCCCGCACCCACCAGCCCTGCAGCCGCGCCGCCCGCCGAGCCGCCCCAGAGCCGCCGCCGCCGCCGGGACATGGTCCTGTGCGTCCAGGGGTAAGCGCGCTGCCGCCCCGCGTGCGGGAGGGCCGGGAGGACTTCACGGGTCGGGGGGACCCGGCGCCGCAGGACCTCGGGGGTGACACAGGGAGCGGGGACAACGCCAGCACCCCTACTGTGGGTAGTGGGCCGTGTGGGCTGGCGACGGGAGGAACACGGAGTGGGATACGCCTGGGTTCTAGCTGCCGCGGATGGACTCACCTGCCCAGGCCGCTTCTGGGCTGGGGCACTCTCCCCTTGCCCGCTGACCCCGGCTTACTAGTGACCTTGGGCCAGCCCCTGCCCTCTGGTTCCATCATTCACTCTCCTGCCGTGGGCTAGCGATTAGGCTCTTCTTGGGAAGCCACGCTGAGATCCTTGCCTGTCCCCGGGTGGCACCTGCTGACCAGCAGCTCTTGGGAGAGCCTGGGTTTGGCCTGGTCCACCTAGGGCCCCCTACAACCACCTCGTTCCTCCTCTCAGCCCAGCTTGGGATCCCAGTGTGAGGACATTGGCTCCTGCCTCTTTCTCCCAGTTTCCCAGAGGCTTTTGGGGCTGTGGTGAGGGCTGGTAAGATGCGCCTTGGCCTCAGCAGGGCATTACTGGTGCAGTCCTCCCACCCAGAGCCCCAGCGTCCCCCTTCAGCCAGGGCTCCCAGGCACTCCAGACTGATCCGACAGGCGCTCAGAAGGGAGGTGTGAGTGGGAGCCCCAGACCCAGGGAGAGCTGGTGGCCCAGTGGCTGCTGTTACAGAACTGGTGCAGCACCAAGTGGAGGGTGGAAGGTGGGGAGGGCTGCTGTGCCCCTCGCTCTGACCAGTCCTGTTTCCGGGCAGGAGACCCGATGGGCAAGGACTCCCCTGCGGTACTTGCCCCTGATCACGCCCAGCAGCTCCCTTCCTCCTCCCTGAATTTGGGGACTCCTGAACACCCCCATACTGCCTTCATCCTCAGGACCCCCAGTTCTGGGGACCCACACTCTCTCTCACTCTAACCTCAGGGTTCCAAGGCCAGTGTTGGGTGTCAAGAGCAAGGCTGTTAAGACCTGTGTTCACACAGCCACAGAACAGCCAGGGCCCGCCTGGGGATTCCCAACTGTAGGTTTAAGCTGCCAGCTTTGCTGGGGGGCCTCCCTCAGGGACGAGTCCGCCCACTGGCGTGTGTCTCACAGGCTGGGCTCCACAGCAGGCACATACATGCACAGGCCACCCCCACCTGGAACACACCAGCCCCCACTTCTGCCATGACGATGACGCAGCCAGACACACCCCTCCTCAGATACACACTCACTCACCAGGAGCTTGTGGGAGTCAGTACAGCCATTCACACACCCAGACACGGTGTCGACCCTAGAGGGGCCCACACCCACATGTGCCCTGCTAAGCTATCTGGATACAGCCACCCTTGGAGGCTCCAGCCTGACAGGCTGGCTGCCTGCAGGGCTCCTGGAAGGCTCCTGGGTCCGAGCGGAGCTCTGGGCCCCAGCAGGCAGGCCGGCCACCAGCCAGTTTCTTGGGACTCAGCCTTCTACTCCCCAAACAGGATTCCAGAACTCCCATAGTGCAGCCAGAGTGGGTGTGGGCAAGTACTAGACAGGCTGTGCTGTGCCAGGGTCTGTGGCCCCTTCTCCTACGTGGGCATGGGGCCCTGGTGTTCTAACATTTTCTAAAGGTCACCTAGGACCTACATCGTTAGGTCTGGCTCCTCGGCTGGCTCCTGCCCACCTCTTCCTGCCTTATAAGCAGTACCTCACAAGTTTACCCAAGCTGTCTTCTCAGCCTAGAGCACCTTCCCCCTACTCTTCCCGTGGTCTGGTGGACTCAGCTCAAGAGCGGGCACACCCTGACTCCCCCATGACACCTTTCTTTTCTGACTTTGGGTTGTAAGTTCTCCTTGAGGGCAGGGCCCATGGTCTCATTATCTTGGTGTCCAGAGGCCCAGCAGGGGACCAGACCCGGAACTGAGGCCAGAGGGTGTATTTTGGGAGGAGTGAGGAAGACAGCAATTTCCTCCTTGGGAACCAGGGCCACATCCTTTGGTCTCAGGAAGCCCCAGGACCACACTGCTGGGTGGGCTTCCCCTAAAGAGAAGCTACTGCTCAGATTGGGGCTAGCCCAGTAACCCAACTCTAGCCATCTGAGGATATGGTGTGGCCGAACCCCTCTGTACCTGGACTGGTAGGACCCCTCCCTGGGGTGTGGGGAGACTAAAGCCAGTGAAGAGCAAGGTCTGGGTAAGATCACAGAGCCCAGCAGGGCTGGCCTGCCAGGGCAGGATCTGGAAGGTGTGAACACTGCCCTTTGGGGCTCATATGTGGGAAGTGGGACTTGCCAGGGCCTTTAAAGGCCACCATGTACCCCAGGCCCTTGACTGGGAAGAGCAGAGAGCAGGTGGGAATCTGACCTATCTGGGGATATTGTTCTAGCCGCTAAGCCCTGGTCAGGGTGGACCCAGGTCCCTGACAGACCCTCATACCCATGGGGAGGCGGCATGTGACCTCGGGCACCTACCATAATCTTGGCACCTCTCTGGAAGAGAGTCTCCCTCAGCCGGTAGGGCACCAGGGTGAGGCTCCTGTGCACTGGATCCTCTCTGTGTGGTGGGGATACCAACTGGCCGCTGTGAGCTCGAAATTCCTGTATGGAATGATGTGTGTTTTCAGTTGGTGCAAAATAGACTCTTTATTGTTTAGTAAATGCAGGAGGGTAGGGGTCTCTTTCAAAAGAGGGTCCACATGTAGGGGAAGCAATCAGGGGCCTTTCATGATGAGAAGTGGGAGGTGGGGTGCTGGTCTCACTGAGCCCATGGGTGGGCAGAGGGCAAACTGAGGTTCCTAGTGTCCAGAGGCCCGTGGACGTGGGGAGAACACAGGGGCTGCACTCACTGCCCACTCACACCTTCTAGACCCTGTCATTTGCTGGCTCTGGAGAGGACTGGGCAGCAGCCCCTGGGGGTCCAGTCCCTGGAGCTGCCCAAACCAGCAATGCAGCCTTTGCCTGCTGGGGCCTTCCTGGAGGAGGTGACAGAGGAGACCCCAGCCCAGCCAGCAAGTGAGCCCAAGGTGCTGGACCCCGAGGAGGATCTGCTGTGCATAGCCAAGACCTTCTCCTACCTTCGGGAATCTGGTAAGTCTGAGGAGAGAGGCAAGCCTTGTCCTGGAAGTCCGATGGGGGAAGCTTAGCTCTGCCTGTTAAGGGGCGTGGCCCTGCCCTTGCCTGGGTTGGTAATTTTTCGGCCCCACTCCACTTGCCTAGGCTGGTATTGGGGTTCCATCACGGCCAGTGAAGCCCGGCAACACCTGCAGAAGATGCCAGAGGGCACGTTCCTGGTACGCGACAGCACGCACCCCAGCTACCTGTTCACGCTGTCAGTCAAAACCACCCGTGGCCCCACCAACGTACGCATCGAGTATGCCGACTCCAGCTTCCGCCTGGACTCTAACTGCCTGTCCAGGCCACGCATCTTGGCCTTCCCTGACGTGGTCAGCCTTGTGCAGCACTACGTGGCCTCCTGCGCTGCTGACACCCGAGGTGACAGCCCTGACCCTGTGCCCAGCCCAGCCCTGCCGACCCCTAAGGAAGGGGCGCCTGGAGCCCTGGCACCACCCAGCCCCATGGCCGCTGTGCACCTGAAGCTGGTGCAGCCCTTCGTGCGCAGGGGCAGCGGCCACAGCCTACAGCACCTGTGCCGGCTCGCTATCAACCGCCTGGTGGCTGACGTGGACTGTCTGCCACTGCCCCGGCGCATGGCCGACTACCTCCGGCAGTACCCCTTCCAGCTCTGACCCAGCCGAGTGCCCGCCAAGCCCCAGCCAGCCTTCCCATGGAGGGGGCCCCGCCCAGCTGGACTCGGTTCCCGTGATCCCGCCTGCGGTCACCCTGCTGCCCGTGTGCATCTGGCAGCTGGGCCAGGAGGAGTCAGCGGGAGCAAGGCCGGGGTGAGGGGTGGGGAGGTGCCACACAGCTTGGGGGCCCCATGGTGGGAGCTGTGTGTCAGGAGGGAGGGAGTTGGGCAGGACCCCATCTCCCCCTCTGGGCTGGGCCCAGGCTCCCCACCTGCCGCAGCCTTCTCAACTCTGCAGTTGGCCGGCCCTGGTTTCTCAGTCACAGGGTGGGGCGGGCCCCCTCCTTCTAACCGGCCTCTGTGTCAGGGAGGACGGTGGCCAGAGGAACGGAGCTTGATGGTGACACTCCCCTGATGGCGGAGCAGGCAGGCGGAGGGGCTGCAGTCATACGTTATTTATTTATTTATTCTCCACGGGTTGGTCTCGGTGTGAGCCTGCCCCACCTCTCTGCTCTGCGCCCTGCATGCTCCGGAGATCCCAGCCTCTCTGGTCCGTCTGGGGGGAGAGCCCCATCCTGAGACGTGCTGCTGGACCCAAGGCGGTCCTGGCGTCTGGCGCCGACCCACTCACCCGTGACTGTATCCAGGCTCTTCTGACCACAGCCGTTTTGTGAAGGTGGGCGAACTGATAAGAAGACAGAGGCAAGGCGTCGGAGCTTCGCAGGGCAGAACGTCCGCACAGAGCTGGTCTAGCTGGGGCTCAGGCCTCGTGTGAGCGTGTGCCCTGGGCCAGCTTCCTGCCCAGGGCGGTGTCTGCACGTGAGGGGGAGGAAGACACACATCCGAGAAGATTTTATAAAATTATTATTATAACAAAAACCCCAGTTTTTTTTCTTCTACTGAGTTCTCTGTAATGACAATAAAATTGTGCCTTTGTTTATGGAGCCCTCGGTGGAGCCTCTGTTGAGTTCTGGACACAGTCTTACCACGGTCATCCGCACTTCACCCCTGGCTCAGCCAAGGCCCATGGACCTCATGTGGCTGCACAGGCCCTGCAAGGGCCCCAGGGAAGAGCAGAGACGACAGGGAGCAGATGCTCCTCATTCCCTCTTGTTCTGGTGGGCGGGAGGCAGGAGGTGAAGGCCAGCTGGACTGCCTGCAGGGCCACTGCCAGAGGAGCGCCAGATCTGAGACCCACGTGAACAGCTGCCCCCTAGAGACTGGGAGGGGGCTCCTCGGGGGGTGGGTGCCGGGGACCACGCCTGGGGCAGTGGCTTTCAAGACGAGGCGGCCAAGAGTCCCGGAAGCCAGGGCCAGCCATTGTGGGGAGAAGGTACAGGGAGGGCAAGGCCCAGGGGGCACTGGGAAGCCCAATTCCTGCGCATAGGGAGGCCAGAGAAGGGCCATTCATGCAGTGGGGCACCGACCCAGGGGCCGGCCTGAGCTGGGGGCTGGGGGTTGAGGGGGCCCCCCGCTCAGTGTCCTGCACACCAGAGCGGGGGGAGGAGCAACAAAAACGAAAACGTTCTTCTTTTGCTGGTCTGACTTTGGAACACTTCTGCATGGAATCCCTTTATGTCCTGAAACATTCACATCTCACAGGAAGGCTCTTCTGAACCTCATGCACAGGGTCCAGCCCTTACTGTGGAATTAGTTCCAACCTTACTGTGTTCTTGGCCCTTAGACAGTGAGAAGTTGCAGATTAGAAGCAGCAAATGCTGGCAGATAGAGCAGGAGGCATGCAGAGCCACATGTCCATGCCAAGGAAGAGGCAGAACGGGAGAGGAAGCAGGCACCATGGAGCGCAGGACCTTGTGGGCGAGGAGAGAGTCAGGGCACAGGACGGAGCTGACGCCGGGTGACAGGGAACTGGGGTGGGGGAGGCTGTCCGCTGGGAGCAGGGCCCAGGCCCAGGCGTCCTGCCTCACCACCTCTGTGGCGGCTGCAGGGCCCGGCAGCACACCTCCTCCAGGCCACCATGGACGCCCCGCGGCTGCGGTTCCTCACTGCTTCAGCCTGGAGCTCAACCCATTTGATTCCCAGATGCCTGCGGTGTCTGCCTCACCCCAGATCTGAGCCTCGCACAGGCAGGTAGTGAACACGGAGGGGCCGAGGCAGGCTGTCCCCCACCGGGCGCCATGGCCTGGACAGAAAGCTGCAGGAGCATGAGGATGCCCAGAAACTCCTCATTGTTCAGAGGGGACGCGGGCTCTGCACCTCACGTGGTGCCCGCGCCACACTGGGAGTGCATCCTGCCGTTACCCATACTGCACAAATGAGGAGCCCGAGGGGCAAGACTGGCTGAGGGAGGGAGGGAGGCATGGAGCAGAGTTCCCCCGGGGGCCCCAGCAACCCACCTGCGCCATGTCGGTGACAAGCGGCAGCTGGGCAGTGGACGTGGCAGCTCCTGGCAAGCTGCTGTCGGATGCTGGTTTCATCCCCGCGTCCTTGCCAGCCAAGGTCTCTGGGGACACTGGCCTGGCCAGCAGGGCCCCAGTCCCCTCACATTCGCGTCAGCTCGAGCCAAGGTCCAGCTCTTGCCTGGGGAGGGGCTGCCAGCGACTCCTGGCACCTGATATTTTTCCACTTCTTTTTTCTTTCCATGCTTCCCTGTTGGGTGTGAGTGATGCCTCCCCAGAACAGGGACAGCGGAGGGCAAGTCATCAGGCCCCAGACCAAGTCACAGACCCAGCCTAAAATCCTGGTCAGCGCACTCCCCGGGGCAGCTCCAGGCTAGTAAAGGGGTGCGCCCTGCAACACGGAGGGGGAAGAGAGGAGCCGACTGGTGGGTGCACAGGACCCTGCCCAGCATGCAGATGGTGGCTGACGATTAAGTCCTTCACCGGCACACATGCTCCTCAGTCACCAGCTGGGCCAGAGTCCACCCAGGGCACGTTTCCTGGGGACGTGGTCCCCATCCTTGGGGGCTCCTGGGCTAGTGGGTGGGAGACGCAGGAGGACAAATGGGCACTCAGGACAAGTTCTGAGAGTGAGGAAAGCAAGGGCAGGGCAGAGCATGGCTTTGGTGTGGGGACACTGCCACAGGTGACAGGGCCAGGGGAGGCTCTGGAGCTGGGCAGCACAGGGCCTGGACATCGAGCGGAACAGGAGCTGGCTATGAAGACGATTTAGGGAAAGGACATCCCGGTGAGTGGTGCAGAGGCCCGAACAAACACTATGGTGCAGATTAAGGAGTCTGAACGGCTGCCCAGGAGGGCTAAGGGGATGGGGAAGGTGAGAGAGCAGAAGGCGCGGGTTATTTTGGTGTGGGGGAGCACCTCCTCAGTGTAACAGGGAATGCTATGATCTGATGCTCATCTGTAAGGGGTGAGCCTGTCAGCTGGGCGGTGGGGGCACGAGGGCCTGGGGGCAGGAGGCCGTAGAGAGGTTGAGACATGGGATCTGGCAGGGCAGGGCATGGTGTGGAGCAGGAGGAGGAGAGGGTGAGGGGCTTGTGAGGGGCAGAACAGACTCGAGACCGAGACCGGGTGTCTGCCTCCCAGGGGGCCAGCGTGCTAAAAGCCCTGGCACGCACAGGTGCTGAGGGCATGCAGGGGGATGGGGAGAAATTCAGGAGGCTTCCTGGAGGAGGAGGCTGGGGCTGGGGGCTGGGCCCTGGAGGATTCTGCCCCCCACAGGGAGATGGGTGTGGAGATCAATCCTGCACAGTGTCCCTCCCTGACTGGACTCACATCCCTCTGAAACACAGGGACAGAGATGCTACTGGGACAGCCAGGTCTCTCCTGTCAGGGGCACGTCTCACCGGGGCGCCTCCTCGGGCCTGGCGTTCAGTCTGCCAGCTGAGCCAAGGCTGGCCCGGGTCTGAATAGGGCTAGAGGCACGGCTGCACTGGCCCCACTCTCAGCCTGGAGGGCCCACCCTCCCCCCGGCACAGCTGCCCACCGGGAAGTAGAGGGGCAAGGGGCCTGAAATAAGTCCGCACTGAGAAGGCAGGAGGATTCTGGGGACCTCAGAGAGGCCCTCTTCCTCCAGAAATGGAGCCTAGCAGGCCGGGGCAGCCCTTTCCCAGAACCTGTTAGACCGGTTTCAGTATAAAGTGGGATTGAGCTTTGCCAGAAACTCAACAGCCTCTCGCTGGTGGTGAACGCGTCCTCCCCACCCCTGGCTACGAGGAGTGGGGCTCCCTCCCCAGCTCAGGCAGGGCACACAGCCGCCCCAGGGGTCACTGCAATGGTCCCTCTGGGGCAGCAGGCTGAGCCTCACAAGAGAGGACGCCCTGGAGGCTCAATCCCCACACCCCGCGGTACCCTGACCTCCCCTCCAGCCTGGACTGTGTACTGTGCACTTGGTTCGTGCCCCTCAACCCCACTGAACTTCAGAAATGGGGAGGGTGAGCTCAGAGGAGACGCGGGGGTCTGGAGGGTTTGTGGTGTGATAAAAGCCTGAGGAAGGCCTGATGGGCTCAGCCTAGCAGCCCTGCAACTGTCACTACTTTAATCCCCTTTGAGAGACGGCTGGGCAGCTGTGATGTCCCCTGAGGTCCACATGGGCTGCAGCTCCCTGGAGCTATAAGGACCCCTTACACATTTGCTCTGAAGCTGTCCTCCACCCTCACTTGCTGACCAAGGCCTTGGATTCCAGTCCTATGAACAGACCCTTTGGTCTGGTCTCCATGTGAGCTGGGGTGGAGGCGATTCCAGCCCAACCCAACCTTCCAGCAACTTCTCTCGCAGCTCCAGTAGCAACTAGCCATCTTCTCCCCTTACCCAGACCCAGGGTGGCGCTCCCTGAGACCTATTACCTGCCCTCCGTGTCAGTGCTCTCAGAGGTGAGTTACAGAAGAGGTGACATGGGCCAGTATGTCTGGGTCTGTCCCACCGCAGAGCTGTAAGCCGGAGATACAGGCACCATAGCCTGTCCACAGTCACCCAGAAAGGAAGTGGTGGGCACATGGAGCTGGAGCCCAGGGCTTTGAATCCCAGGCCAGGGCTCATCCCCCTCACCCTAGACCTCTTGAACCGGAGTCTGATGCCTGCTGGCTGGTAACACGTGCAACCTGGTTTGCAGCACCCAGTCCAGACCTGGACCCTTTGCTGCCCCCAGACACACCTCCACTCCCCACCCATCCTGGAGACAATCCCCACCTTCACTCCCAGCTATGGTCTCCAGGTCCATCTGCCTTGCCTCTGGTCCCCCCAAACCACCCTCCTGATGCTCCCCATGGCTGCCTTGTTCAGAGCCAGCCCTACCATCGCCCACACCTGAGGGGTCTCCCACAGCCTCCTCATAGGACCACTCAGCGCCCCCACCACCTCCAGAGAGAGGTGCTTTCAGACAAAACTTGCCCTGTCTTCCCCACTCAGTGATCATCACAGGCTCCCCCCATATCTTGCCCGTGCCTGACACCAGGCTCCAGCATAGGGCTTCCCAAACTGCCAAGCCGTCTATCCCGCTTCCCTGCAAACAGCCCCCACGCTGCACCACCCATCCTGGAATGTCCCTGTCGCTCAGGCCTGCCAGGGCAAACTCTTACTCACCCTTCAAAGCCCAACTCAAATGCTCCCTTTCTGAGAAGCCGTCCCTCACTTCCCCAGCTTCATCACGCCTTGCTTTAGGCGCCCGCTGCACCCCAGAGGGTCTCCGTGGGGCCTGAGGAGGAAGAAACATACTTTCCATAAAAAATCCAAAGCAGCCACTCTTTGGCTTCCGGTGAGACTTCTCACACATGCACACACACACACACACACACGACATGCTTCCCACGGGAGCCCCCTGGGGTGTGTGTCTTTGAAGAGGCGAATCGACCACGTAAAAAGAACACAGGCAGCGTTCGGATCTCAGAAATCACCCTGGGGCCTCAGGCAAGCAGTTTGACCTCTCAGAGCCTCAGTCCCCCCTTCCCCCGGAGTGGCTGTGCCTGGCTTTGTGGGGCCACGGGATGGGTGGTGCCAATGCTCTCCGGTGAGCAGGAGATGCTGCGGGCCCACAGCAGGGGTCTCTCTGGTGTGGCCAAAGCCTTGTGCTCATTGGAAAGACAGCTGTTCCTGTGATGAAGGCCTGGTGAAAGCAGGCAGGGTTCAGAGCACAGAGGGGTCCTCTGAGCGCTGCGGGAACTTGGGACCGCCCTGGCTCCCCCATGCAGTCCTCCAGGAGCGTCTCACCACACAGTCCGCACTACTAGGGACACCCACCAGTGGTGGTGTGGCTGGAAGGAGAGAGGCGCCCAGCAAGTGATCCAGGGCCTCTCCCCACGCAGCACCCATGAGCCAGCCTGGCCCCTCTCCCCAGAGCCAGCGGCTCCTCCTCCATCAGCTGAGTTCACTCCTACCCTGCTTTGGGCCGAAGCTTTGTTCTTAAAAGAGCTCCTCAGCCCTCAGCCGCCTCCCAAGGATAATTTCACGGCTCCCCCCTTTTGGAGCAACGTCACTGTGCACACACAGAGTTGTGTGCATGCAGGTGCACGCGTGTGTGCACACGCGCTGGCCTCCCACTTGGCAGGCACTCCTTTGTTTTTCTCAGCCCCTTTGGGTGCATGGCCATGGTAGGAGCTGTTGGGTGAGCAGGTTCTCAGGAAACCTTCCCTCCAAAGCCCCAGAAATACAGGCAAAGGAAGGCTCGTGCAGGAGAGGAGAGTGGGTGTGAGTCGAGCAGGGCCTCCTGGCGGAGGGGCTGGGCCCTGGGCAGCACTGCCAGGCTGTCAGCCTGGCCTCTAGCAGGCAGCCTGAGCTTCAGCAGCCGAGCTGGGTGACACCAGGCAGGCTGGTTCTCCTTCCAAGCCACCTAAGTCTCAAAGTGGATCAAAGCCCAGGGTCTGCTGTCGGTTGGATCAGCTGGGTCTCTCCCTTCGCAGAGGGGCCAGGCTGGATCTCTGTGGCCCTTCCTCTCTTCACGCGAGCCTGGGCTGCCTGATGGGGGATGTGGGCTTTGGGGCAGTCACGCTCTCTCAGCACCTTGACACCACCCGCTTTGCCCTCTGGGTCTCAGTGGGTGCACTGGGGTGCTGCACCCCAGGATGATCCTGGGCCTTGAAGAGGGCAGAGCAGGCATGGGGTGGACTCTCCCGCCCCCACCCGGGGTGAGGTGTTTTCACTAGAATCGCAGCAGCCGCTGAAGGCCTCTTCCCAGGAAGAAAGAGCAGAGCAGAGCGCCTCTTCCAAGAACTCAGAGGAGGCCCGTGGCGGGGAAGGGGGGAGCGGGGGAGTTAATTTTAAACCAAACAGCCTTCAACGTTTCTCAGGAACTGGTTGCTCAACGTGACCTGGCAGGTCCCAGGCGGGTAGGCAGGCCTGGTGCCCGCTCAGAGGTGGCATGTGGGTGGGGGACACGCCCCAGAGGAGTAGGCCGGTGACCTTGAGGGGAGCTGGGCCCTGTCCTTGCCCACAGGGCCTGTCATGCCTGGTCCCTACATACCTGACCTGGCTTGCTGGGGGGTGGGGTGGGGTGACTGCCTTTGTCTTAACCAGATGAGGTGAAATTATAACACAACTAATAATACAGGTGTCACACCCACCAAGGCCCCCAGACTACCCCAGATCCCCTTTCCCTGCTTAGAACCAGCCACTCCTGTTCCCTGGCCTGGCCTGCTGGAGGTCATCTGACGAAGGCCTGCTGTGAGCCAGAGTAAGGCCTGTGCCATCTGCCTATAGATGGGACCCTGGGGCCCAGGCAGGTGGGGAGTGGGGGCACAGCGCAGCACGCTGGTGTACGTTCTGAGCCCAGGATGAGCCTCCGTGTGCAGGGGCTGTGAGCCAGACTCAGTGGGCCTGCCTCCCTAGCTGACGCAGTCAGGATGCCTGCACTCGCTGACCCCCTGTCCCCATGCCAGGTCACCCTCCTGAGCTGACAGCTTGAGCCCACCTCCCAGTGTCTGGTCCCCACGGAGGCTCCTCCCATGCTCCACCCACCACTACCTCCACCAGCTGCCCTGAGACCCCAGTGGCCTGGGCCCAGAGAGGCCTCTGTTCTGGGAAAAGATCCTGAGCAAGCGCTGCCAGGAGCCACAGCTCTTAGAAGCGGCACTACAGGCGCCGGGATGCTTCCTAGAACCTGCAGGCCAGTCCAGGGAGAGAGAGGCTAGGAGGACAGGCTGTGGCCTAGGGGAGCGGGAGGAGTGCTGGGGCCTTAGCTTGGGTCCTTGCCTCCAGGAAGCCCTCCCTGACTGCAGGTACCTCTCTGGACTCTATCATCCCAGCACTGGGTCTGCTGGGACCCTGAGGGTTCTGCCAGGACCGGGCCAGGTCTGGCACAGCCTCTCCAGCCTGGGGACGGGCACAGTGTGGACACAGACCAGCAGGGACAAGTGAGGATATGTGTGTCTGGGGGGTGCAGTGTGTGGGGGTGTCGGGTATGAGCATCGTGCAGGCGGTGACACCCAGATGTGAAGGGGCAGGGAGAGGGTGGAGAGCAGGAGGGTCCGCAGTGCAGGCCCTGCTCCCTGAGCCCCTTGCTGATGGGACTCCCGTGACTCCTTTGGGCCAGTCTTTCCCTCGGATCCCTGTCTCCCGGCTGCAGAACAGGCCACCTACAGCAGTCCCAGCATGATCCCAGCTGTGCAGCTGTGAGCATGCATCTGGTCTATTGGAGCCTCAGTTTCCCTACCTGGGGAATGGACAGAAGGTGCAGGGTCCCCAGGAAGGCCTGGTGTGGGACTGGGTTAGGGCCCGGCTGCACTGGAGGGAGTGACATAGTGTGCCCATCACAGGGTCTCTGGGGCAGCACCGTCGGAGCAGGGGCCTGGAAGTCGGCTGAGGGGGCATTGAGGGGAAGTAGGGCCTCCCTCTCTGGCTGGGTGGTGTTGGCGCTGCCTTTCAACTTCTCGGAGCCTGTTTGCCTCCAGAAGAATGGAGTGCCCTCCCTGACCAAGGCTGGACAGAGGTGTGGCTGGGGACTCACCTCTGCCCTCACGCCATTGGGTCGCTTCTTGGCTCTCACTGCGCACTCACCCCCACACGTGGCAGAGAAGGGGCCCCCAGCCCATCCTGTAGGGCCAGCCCTGGGGCTGAGAAGGGCTGACTCGGTGCCTGGTGGGGGCTGAGGTGCAGCCCTTTGACCCCTGCAGGATGGTGGGGCAGCCCAGGGACACAGTGCTCTGGGGCTGCCCGAGGCAGCTGGCAGTGGGCAGGAATGCTGCCGCCTCACCACTTAGAGGCCTGGAAAGTCCTGCCGAGGAGAGGTGGACCTGGGGCACACCCCACCTGAGTGGAGGCACCTAGTGGGCACCCTGCTACAGGGGCCAGAGCCAGGCAGCCTGTGTGAGTTGAGCCAGTCACACACCCTTTCTGAGTCCCTCTGTAAAGGGAGACCTACCTTATGGAATTGCAGCAAGGTGTAAATGTATACATTTGATAATTTCCTTTCTCCCTGGGATCCTCTGGTTCCTCCCTGACCACGAGCCCAGGGGCACTTCGGCTGTCACCACAGCGAGAACCTGCGGACACACCTGCTCCTCCCACCTAGGCGCAGGCCGGATGCCTCCGGTGCTCTGGGCGAGAGGATTGAGCCTGCAAACAGAATCTGTGTTTGGAGATCATAAATCAGGCCACAAACTGCTAATGAAACATGCTCTCTCCTCCTACTCAACAAACTTTCATAACAATAAAAACCTGTAAATCTGTGGCCATATTGTCTGGAAGTCATATAAAAATATCAGAAAGTCAGATATCAAAGATGATCACATTGAATCATTACTGCTCATGGCCAGGTGTTCAGGGAGGTTAGATGAGCAAGAAAATGCAGACATGCCAGGAGGCGCCACACAGTCGTCCTGTAACATTTACTGTTCTTGCTTTTAATTCAGTAAAACGGTTATGCTGTTACAATCAAGATGTTCACGTAATTACTATTCTATTGGCCATGGTGATTTGAAAGATTAAAAGATTATATCCAAAGAGCACAAAAATATGAATTAAGTGAAGTTTAAGATATTAAAAAAAGGAAAGTATTTAAAATATATCCCCAAAAGTTACTTTTAAAATAAAATGACTGAAATTGAAAGATAAAACACAAACTAGGTTGTAATGAACTAATGTCAAAATTAAAATCAAAGGGATTTAACTGGAAAATTCTATTTAACCTTTTGACGTTTAATAAAAGCTGTTAACTATTTTTATGGCAATAAACCCTCCTGATTCCTGTAGGAGCCCCCTGTGAACTCGGCAAGAGGGGCACACCCGCCACATCTCCCTGGGGCCTGGTCGTCATCACAAGGGGTGTCCGGGCTTGTCTCACACTGCACCAGAGTTGAGGGTCACAGCCCCAGTGACGGGGCCTGAGTGCTATTTATGCATTCGTGTGTGTATGTGTGTGGTGTGTGTGTGTGTGACAAATTCTAAATAACAAGCCCCAGGAAGATTATAAAACAGGGTGATGGACCAGGCACAATTTCTAATAAATGCTTTGGAATGATTTGTAAAAAAGTAAAGTCCACTGTCTACCTCACGCAAGCGACCGCCACAAATTCTAGTGGAGTAAACATTCGAACATGAGAAGTGCGACCCTGAGAGCCCTTCAGAGCCCCCGCCTGGGAGGCGCTCCAGTATCCAGCAGGTCTGCACAAAGGAGAACCACTTGGATATGCACTGATGCCCATTTGGTGTCACCCCCCTGCCTCTGGGGGTGTCGTGCAGAAGCCGGCTCGGGGTCGAGGAGCTGAATGCAAACAGGTCATTCGGCAGGTGACACCGACAGGCTCCAGTGGGGCTCTGTGGTTCTTCCCCGTTTTTGTGCTTGGCGGTAGAGGCACAGCTACCCTCGTTCCAAATAACACTTCCAAGGATGATTATTACAACGAACAGCCTTAGAAGAGAGAGGGTGTCTCCCTCCACAGGAAAAGGGAAGATTTGTCTGCTGTCCAGTACAATAGGGATAATATCTCCCCACCAGGGAAAGGTTGGGCATGTTTGCTTGTAGCCTATTAGACAAGATTTGGGTTCCCTGAGCTCAGGGTTCCTCTCCTGTAATGCAACCCACAGCTCATGCCGGCATCACCGGGCCCTTGCTGGATCCCCTGGGGGAACCGGGCTTAGGGAAGTGGTGTAAGAAAACCCTGGTCCTCTCTCTACAGCTGTTACTGGGGTAAAACACTGACCTCTGTTTTGGCCCCAGGAGCCTTGCATCTTCTGCCAGTATCCTTGGGAATATGGCAAGCTGACTTGTTAGCTCTCAAGCTGGGTGAAATCCCACAGCCTCCCCAGTTCCTGGCACAGAGAAGCAGGAGAGGGGAGTGAGACAGGGCAGGAAGGGAGCCAGAGGCCTGTCAGTGATGGGCTCCCTCTGTGGGCAACTGAGGCCAGTCCTCAGCTGAGAGATGGTGTGGTGCACACCTCAGGGCTGTCCCACCCAAGGAGAGAGGAGGCTGGGGCGAGGATCCACCCCTCACCTGCTGAGGGGCGCTGGGGGAGCTCCCTGGCATTTTGGACCGCTTACTAAGCTGGCCTCTGCAGCAGAGAAAGCTGGGGCTGAGCGCTGCAGCAGCTGTGTGGGAGCTGGGGTGGGAGGGACGTGACCCTGCAGAGCAGGGGCCCATGTGAGCAGGGCCTTGTGGGAGCACTGCCCACAATGCCAGGCAGATGGGGGTCCACGCGCGCCACATGGCCCAGGGGTAAGGGCCTGTTCACTTGCCTCTATCCTCCACTAGGCCAGGAGCTCCTGATGGCCACTATCCATGCCAGTTGGCCCTCATACCCGGGCACCCAGGGTGGGCCTGACAATCAGTAATGACAAACTCACGGGAAGTCTGCTGCCTGCATGATACAAGTAAATAAGCTTCTAAAATAAAAGACCAAAACAAAGTCAGCCAGGACAAGCCTGAGGCATCTTCAACTGGAGAAAGGTTCTAGATCTAAAGCCAGTAGCAAGTGGACAGGATGGGGACACCAGCAGTACCCCTACCCGCGTTGAGAGAGAGAACAGAAATGCTCCAGCCATCACCACTGTTCAGCACTAGATTGAAGGTCTTAGCCATGTTTTAAGAAAAATAAACAAAAGCTATAAATATTAGAAAGGAAAAGACAAGTTTGTCATTATTTCAGGAGAAAAACACCAGCATAGAAATCTGAGCAACAGATCTAGGAGAAACCCAGAAAGTAGCCAGTTCTAAGGACAACCATAGTCAGTTAAACCTGGGGAGCCCCTGTGGTCAGTCTGCAGGTGGCCTTGGTGGGAGACTCGCCGGCCTCATCTCCTGGAGGTTAAGGCAGTGCGGTCACCAGTGGGACCTCAGCCCCAGATGTCCAGCCAGAAAGTTCAGGGATGTGGACAAGGTGTCCAGGTGTGGCCCGGCCCCCCCTCAGATCTCCCCCAGCTTGCTGTGTGACTCTGGGCATGTTGTAGGCCTCCACGCCTCAGCTTTCTTTTCCATGAAATGTGGGCACAGTCCTCAATCTCCCATGGGCTCCCATGACTCAGAGACAGTGGCTGGGGCTCCAAGACAGGGTGACACCTCACATGCCACCAAGGTCCTCATCTGGGTCCCAGAGCCTAGAGCTCCCAACCCAAGGGAGGCCCCTGATCACAGGCACGGACCCACAAGCTCAAGCCCCACCCCTGCGCATAGGCATGTGCCTGTGGCACACACGCAGAGGTGCAGGTCTCTACGATATGCATGCATGATGTGGCCTGGCTTCCCCAGAGCCTAAAGCTTCCCACAGCCCCCCAACTGCTGGCCAGAACAAACCCAAGGACCCAGCCACTCACTGGGGACCAGTCAGGAGGAGTCCATGTTCAAGCCCACCAGCTCCTCAAGGACAGGCCCACCTGAACCACCCACCCCCTGGGGCTTGGCTGACAGATGATGCCCAAAGCTTGGGGGTGGGCCTGGGGACAGGACAGATAGGACCTCGGTCGTCCCTTCCCCGAGCTTGGAAGGGAGCCTCAGCCCTCAGCAGCTGGGGCCCCTCATGGAGGACGCCGGCAGGAACAGAGGACTGTCCCAGACGCTGTGTCCTCACATGACCCTGAGTTCCACCCCGTGCGGGTGGCCTCAAGGGGAGACTGAGGTGCTAGGCTCTGGCTGTGACTCAGCGGAAGGAGGCGGGGAAGGGGGTGGTGCTGGGCCCTGGGGTTTTGCTTCTCATTTCTTTCTGTCCAAACCAGAGCAAGTTCCCAGAAATGAAGGTACCCAGAATGACAGAAACCCCAGGCTTGCAGGAGCTCTGGGTTCCCCAGTCCTCCCACCACAGGCCCAGGGAAGCCCCCAGTCCCTGTCCCCTGCCTGGGGCCTTTTCCCTGCCCCACAACCAGGAACTGAGTACATGGAAGGAGCAGACTGTAGCCAGCTGGTGGTGGTGGGCTCCAGAGACTTTCCAGGAGCACAGGGCCCAGACCCACTTGCTGGGACAGATGCGGGGGACCCCCGGGATGCAGGGGTGGGGCTGTCACGGTGGGCTTCCCGGGAGAGGCAGAGGCTTCCCCCACCAAGAACCCGTGGGGAGGGCAGAGGCCCTCAGAAGGTCCTTCTCTCTCAATCCTTCCTCTTTCTTTCATCTTTTTAACTATTGAAAAAAAAAACAATTTCAAAAACCACATACAGACTCAAATGAGCACAACCCCAAATCAGGACACACCAGAACCCTCCGTGTACATCCAGAGACCAGGTTTGTGCCATCCCTGTGAATGGAAGAGACTGCAGGGTGGCCTTCAGAAACACTGGTGCCGTTTGTCACCGCCTGTCTGTGAGAATCAGGAGTCCCCTGGTCTTGTGCCACCAAAACCAAACCCTTAAAGAAACCAGACGCTGAGGCTGACCTAAGGCTGCAACCCTCCTCCAGCCCCCAGGTCACGTGTGTGTGTCCACGGCTGTTCCCAGCGGATGCACCGCTAATAACAGGTTGAGAATCTGAACTTAGAAAATACGATTTGTTTCAGATGTTGAGTTTATGCTTTTTAAAATCTATGTTTGAGTTCCCTACGAAACTCAGTTTGAAAGAATGTCCTCCTTGACTTTGGGAGCCGGGCAGGATGAAGATCAGGCGCTGTGGCTGCCCAGAGCGGGGGATGCCTCAAGGGTTTCAGGCAGGTCACCCGGCCCCTCGTCCTGGGGCCTCCTCCCGGGACCTCCAGGGCCCGGGGACCGCCTGCCGAAGCACCCAGAATCTCCCTTCACAGCAGGCGCCGTCACTGCTCCCCCACGGCCTTTCAGGCCCTCTGCCAGGTGGCTCCACCACCCGGTGAAAGTTTGGCTGCCGGGATGGAAGCTCGCCCCACACCTGGTGCTTCTGTTTGACGCACCACTTTCCCTTTCGCCCTGGAAGCCTGTGTCAGCCCTGCGGGCACCTGGGGTACCTGGGTCCCTCCGGGAAGTGAGGCCCTGGGCTGCAGTCCACCTCTGTGGCCCACTTGCCCCACTTGTAAATGGGATGGCAGAGGACTGGGTTCAGACCCCAGTGGGCGTACTACCTCCTGCCTATATGGCGTTAGGCAGGTTAAGACTCAGTCTCTCCATCTGTCTAGCAGGCCAAGGACATGCACTGACAGGCAGACACAATGCGGACACAGGGTTTGCGACAGAGTATGTGGCGCCTGGCACCAGCTTACACATGGAGATACCGGTGGGCCTCCCGATGCCACTTCAAGGGCCGCCTCTGGGCTACGCCCTATGTGGCCACCAGTTCCCAGTTCAGGGACTGCAGGCCCCCCAGGTTCCAGCTAGGGTCCTGGGCCTCACTGTGGCCCTGAGCATCCCCCCCACTCCACCCACCACTTAGCAATGGTGAGGAGCCGGTGCCGTCCCAGCACGCCCAGCATCACAGCCGTAGCCCCAGCCCCCTCCGCACCCTGGCAGCCAGAGAGGACACCTCAGCGCCTACCTGGCCCTGTAACTCACCCTGAAACTCTCCTCATATTAGGTCCCAGAGGCACCCCACCATGTGTCAGGGCCCCTCTGGGAGCACAGGCCCTACACTGCAACCAGCCTCCTGTAACTCACCTTGCGTGTGAGCGAGTTCCTGACCCTTCCTCAAGGATGGGATGTCATGAGGGCTGAGTAAGGTCAGCACAGAAGCACCCGGTCTGGGCACCCACTCAAGCTCCTTGCTTTACGGGCCCCTCTGCCTGGTGTCATCTCCCCAGGGCCTGGCGCTGAGCAGGGCTTGGGAGACTGAGGTCCTGGGGAGATGTGCACCTTTGCTGCACATAACTCAGAGAAGGGCCCATCAGGGTAGTCACGGTAGGTCTCAGGGTAGGCTTCTAGAAAGCCCTCTGAGGACAGCCCTGGCAGCCCTTGGTCCTGCTCCAGGGATCCACTGGCCCAGGTGGACCTCTGCATGGAGCTCTGCAGAGGGCAGCCCAGGACCTAGCTATGTTGACCTCAGTGTGCCTGACAGTGCCTGACAGTCAAATGGGCACCTTCCCTTCCAGTCCAGCTATGCAACCTGACCCTTTACTGCACCCTGCTGAGCCTTAGTTTCCCCATAATGGAGATGATGAAAAATCCAGTCTGGAGGGGTGTGTGGGGATTAATAAATGCACGGCGGTGCTTGGCGCCCAGTGCTCAGCAGAGCTTAGGAAAGAATGGCAAGGAGGTGCAGTGGGACGGGGGTAGGGGTGGTGGAAGGCCGGGGCGTCACTCGCCTGTGAGGCCCGAGGGCAAGGTGCAGCTGCAGCTTGGGGTCTCTCCTAGTCTATGGCTCTGCCTCACACCGACTCCCAGGAACAGCAGAAGGACTGGCTGCCTCTCCCAGTGCACAGTACTGTCCCTGGAAAGCAAGGCAGGGTGGGGGTCTGCTTCTGATGAAGGGCTAGCAGCTGAAAGTCAGAGGGGAGACCTGGGTTGGGCCCAGACCTTCCTGCCAAGCCTCTGTGCTCCCTCCTGCACAGTGATCTCGGTGGGGCCTGCAAGCCTGCTGCCCAGCTCAGCAGGGTGGGACATCTGGCCTCTCTAGTCCCCTAGGCGCACACCACAGGCCAGGGGTACAGACCCAGTGCGGTGGAACCCCTGCTCCGAGAGCACTCTCTGGGGGAGACCCGGCTCCTGGCCAGGCCTATTACAGGGCAGAGCTGCTCCGAGCCACCTCACCTTCTCCCTTCGGCCACGCCTTGGGCTCACAGGCTGAAGGGGAATCCCTGGGCGCACCCTCTGGGAACTATAAAATTGGCCTTTCCTGACCATTTTACCATTTTCCTGCAGGATGGTTGGGGTATCTTTGCAAGGGAGAAGTCTCAGAATTTGAAGCTGTTACACATCTGATTCCTGGTTATGAGGCCAAAGACGCCCAAAGGTCCTTGGGCGTACATAACCAGTTCGCTCAGAGTGGGAGGCACTTCCTCGCTCTGCAAGGCGGGAACTCTGCCCCCCTCACCACGACCCACCAGACATGCGGGTCAGGGCCCAGGCAGGTCAGGATTCCAGGCAGGGGGCTCCCACTTCCGGCCCCCCACCCAAAGCCACCTCAGCTCTCAAGGGAGAGGTGTGCCAAGAAATCCATCAGGCACTTCAACATTCTCCCAGCTTCGCCCACTTCCAGCCACTTCCGTTTCTAGGTATCTTTGAAGCATTTCACTTCAGTCAACAAAAATGTGTGTTGGTTTCATATGGCTGCTGTTAGCAAATCACCCCATAGTCTTCACTGCACGGTTCTAGAGTCAGGAATCCAAAGCCAGTTTTCCTGGCTAAAATCAAGGCGTTGGCAGGACTTTGCTCTTTCTTGAGCCCCTGGGGAGAATCCGTTGCCCACCTCCTCCAGTGCCCGGAGGCTGTCTGCACTCCTTGGCTCACGGAACCCCCAGCACACCGTGGCACTCTGACCTCTGCTTCCATCTCACACGGCCTCCTCCCTCCGACACCCCCGCCTGCCTGTTGTAGGGGCACCTGCGGCTTACCCTGAGCCCACCCGATAACCCAGGATGATCTTTCCATCTCAAGATCCTTAACCTAACCACTTCCACAACGTCCCCTTTGCCATCCATTAAGAGAACATACAGGTTCGGGGGATGAGGCCATGTCCTTGGGACCAATATTCGTCTACCCCAGGAGAGGCAGGGTTGCTCAGCCAGTCCCGAGGCCCTGCCAGAGGGCTTATCCAGGACTGAGGGGTCATGAGGGGAATCAGGCCGCTGTTCTGGCCCACACTCTGGCTGGGGGCTGGCTGGGGCTGAGCTGCAGGAAACCTGGCAACAGCCCCTTCTGCCGCCAAGGACAAGACAGCTTGTACTCCTGGCACAGCTGCCATCAGAGATCAGGTGCACTTGAGCCTATGATGCGGCCACAGCTCAACCCGAACAGCTGCCAGGCATGAGTGGGAGGCCAGGCCCTCACAGCTCCCTATCCCTGCTGACCAGAATGTGGGAGCTGCTGTCAGGTCAGATGCGAGCCATGGGGAGCACCAGCTCCATTCTGGAAAATACTCACACTGTTGGCCTATTGGTGGGTGTTTGCTGAGCTTAGGCTATGCCAGACCCACATGGGGCCCAAGAGATGAGGGAGACAGGAAGGTTTCCAAATGCACCAGGCTGGTCAGCGCTGGTGAAGTTTGGGCTGGGGGCTGCAGGAAGAACAGGGCATTTATGCTGGGGCTTGGAGGGGGCAACTTGGATGGCAGTGGCGGTCAAGGCATTCTGGCTGGACATGCTGCCCAGGCAAAGGGAGGGGGTATGTTAGGGAGTGGAAGGTTCTGGAGGTTGATGGGGAAGACATGCTGGCCTGAGAGGTTAGCACACTTCTCAGCCTGTCCACAGAGGCACCCTTTGTTCTGATGGAAGCCCGCTCAGAGCAGTGACAGGGCCTGAGGGGTCCCCAGGGGCCTTTCCCACAGCCGTCTGCCCCCACCTCCGCAGGCCTGGACTCTGCAGAACCCAGAGACCACACTCCAATCACGGAGGGCCAGCCAAGAGTTTAGGGTAGGGACTGGGAACAGTTAATGGTCCAAGTGGGAAGGGGGGACGGAAAAGGGCTTGGGGACACATTTCAATAAACCAGGCAGATGGGCCCATGGGGAAGCCACGGGCAGCTAAGAAGAGCATCCAGGTGTGAGGCGGCATTTCCCCGGCTGCCGGAGAGGGCACGGGGTGCTCTTGCACACGCACTGGAGGGACTCCACCTGCACTCGAGGCCCTGACTGAAGGGGGCCAGCAGGCAGCAGGCACCTCCCTTAACACTCCAGGGGCCTGAAGAGCCTGGAGTCCACCATCAGTTCCACATCGTCCTGCCATCCCACCTCCGGGGCTCCAAGCACACTCTAGATGGGGCAGCTCACGTCTGACTCCGGTCCCAGGGAGGAGGCAGGGCAGGTGAGCCTCGCTTTCCCCTAGCTGGGGCCACTGGAGGCTGTGGCTGGCCTCGGGGCACTCAGGCCCTGGTGAGGAGGGAGGGGGCCGAGGGGAGATGTGGGCTGCCAGCCTGCCAGCCTCCCCAGGGCTCCACCTCCACAGGACACATAGAAGTCAAGAGCCCAGAATGAAGCCCTGGCCTCCCCTCCTTTCCAGACTGCTATGCCTCCTCCTGTCTCGTGTTGGCGTCAAGCCCCAGACAGGTACGTGAGGGCCATGATGACACACAGTACCCGACGAAGGGCCACCCCACAGGGGCCTCACAGCCATCCTGTAAGATGAAGCACATGGCCCCAGTCACCAGGCTTGGAAGCCAAGGGTTGAGGGAGTGGAGTCATCTGCCCCAGGTCACATCCCGGGGAGAGGCAGGTGCCCGGTCTGCCTCCAGGCTGGTGTGGCTCCAACCCGAGCTCAGCACCCAAGGCCTAAGCAAGCCAGCGGCTGCAGGGGACTACCCGCCAGTCCCCAGGGCTTGGACCTCCTCTCCACAGGTGGTGGCAAAGGGAGTCGTCCCCAAGGACGGCTCCTGCTTGGGACCCCAGCTGCCCCTACACTGCCACTTTCCATCACTATGCTCTGGGTGCTGTACCCACATCCTTGCCAAGCCCTCTCCTCAGTAACGGGTCTGAGGCCATCAGGGATGCCAGCCCTGGCTGAGGGGTGGGCCGGGCTGTGGGACACGGGGGCAGCTGCCCCGAGACTCTGCTGCGGATGGCAAGCGCCCAGGGGCACGGGCAGGAGGGGAAGGTGATACTGGGGTGGGCACGGCAGGCAAGGGCCTCGTGCTCGCCCACCTGCCCTCCAAGCTCCCTTCTGGAGCAGCCCTCATGGGAAGTCTGTGGCTCCTCCTCAAAAGAAGCCAGGCGGCTTGGTGTACACGTAGCTGGGGCTGGGTAGGGGCAGTATTCTGGGGCCCTCTGCTAAGGCAAATGTGACCCCTAGCTGCAGCAGGGGTGCCACTCGGACCAGGCATGACCCCAGCAATGCAGACTCCCCAAAGGCGAGACTGACCTTCACGCCCACTTGCCCACTCCGGCCATGGGACCTCAGGCAGGCCATGTTCTCTGGGGCAGCCCGCAGCCAGGGAATGGCATAGCAACACGCCCCACCTGAGAGCACACTGACGCCGCCACCTCGTGCTGGCTTCTCGCAGGGAAAGGGGCTGCCCGAGGGCCCGCAGCAAGGCAGCCCTGAGGCCCAGCATCCTGGCTTCAGCAGAGGACGCTGCCCACCGGACCACATGCCTCTGGCCACCACACCACCAGGTCAGGCCCGTGAATGCCTGGGGCTGGGGTGGGGGAGTCCAGCGCAGTGAGCCAGCCTGGAGGCTTCCTGTCATGGTGGACAGAAGGCCTGGCTGGGCCGTTGGGCCTCCTGGCAGGCACGCGTCTGCACAGAGACAAGCTGGCGGGAGGCCACAGCCTGGCGCCCACTGCCTTGGCTTCTCACTCTCCCAGCCCCAGCCAGGGACAGAGGGGTTGTCCAAAACTCCGGTGAAAGCTATAGACGTATGTAAACACAGCCCTCCTCACTCCGTGCAGGCTCAAGCCTTCAGTAAAATGAATGTGGACATGTAATCCCAGAACTGTGCAGCAAGGACCTGCAGCCTGGGCCCTCCAGGAAGCAGGCAGCCACCTGAGCTGCCCTGTGCTCAAGAGCCGGGACCGGTCAGGGAAGCGTGCAGCTCGCCCAGAGCAGTGGGGGGCTCTCCCCTCTTAGGAGAGAGCTGCTCGCTGCCAGGGCCCGGAGGAGCACCCACGAGCCTCTCCGCACTGCTCTCCCATACCTCCACTGGGCGGGGCACTGCCAGCCAGCCCCCAGTACTGCCTGGGGGCACGGGGTCAGGGGACCCACACACCATGGGAACAAAACACTGGGCCACTATTTGCCAGTCTCTTGACACTTTATTGGCCGCATCTCCCACCATCCCCACAGCAGATCCGCCAGAGAGGCTGCCCAAGCTGCCCTTGGCCACTCTGACCGACGGAGTGGGACTGGGAACCTGAATGTGCCCAGCTCCTAGCGTGAGTGGGGGATGCCCCTGCTCCCCACACCAGGAAGGATGTCCCCAGCCTTCCTTCTACCCCAGCTCCCAGAAATGTACAGCACGGGGCACCACAGAGCCACGGGGAATGCCACAGCACCTGGGGTTCTGGAAGAGGCCACCCAGCTTCCTCCCAGCAGCATTCCAGGAAGAAGCATCAGCTAGGCCCTCTGGCAGGCTGGGGCCCTGGCCAGGCGTCCACAGGGCAGCCACGCTGTGGCCTGGACCTCCGGATATGCAGGAACCGGGGCCTAAGGAGACAGGGACGAGGAGCGGGTTACTGCCTGGGCCCTAGGGGGAGCACATACTTCATACAGCCAGAGCTGCAGATGCCTGAGTGGAGGGACAGCATGGTGGCGGGGCTGGGGGGTGGCACCTCACCTCCCACAGAAGTCCCGGCGTACAGCCATGAGATGGAGAGACAGGTCAGGCCGGCTCTGAAGCCAGCTGTCGACAAGCTCTGGGTGTCTTGGGTCCACTTCTAAGAAGATGCTCCTACAAGGGAGAAACAGGTTGGCTCAACCAGGTCAGGGCTGGGACCTGCACCTCTGGTTTGCCTGGGCTGGGAGGGGCAGGGGCAGGTGACTGCCAGGGCAGGCCTGGTACACATGGGGAGGGGGACAAGCTGGGGCAGAGCCCGGAGGCCTGCCCTATCCATACCCAGAGTCCTTCAGCAGCCGCGGTGCCAGGGCCAGGATGTGGGTAATGATGTCCATGCCCTCCTCCCCACCATCCAGGGCTACCGGGTCTTCATAGCTACAGGGGGAACAGCGGGAGGTGAGAGCCCGGAACAGGGGTGCCGAGAGTGCGGAAGAGCTGCGGGGAAGGTCTGAGGACCCGAGGGAAGGGGCCCCAGACGCTGGCGGCCAACCCCCTTGCCTCCCACAGCACCCCTCCAGGGAGTACTGGGCATGCCGGTGGGTCCCACTGACAGTGCCAAGGGCATGAGGCTGTTCCCATTTTTGGTCTGGGAGGCCTGGAGCTGGCCCCAGCCTCTCCTGAGAGCTCAGAGGGGGAGGAACATTCTGACCCACACTTCTGCTGCCTCATCCAGGGCTCCTGGGCTACCCCTGGGTCTCAGTCTCGGCTTCCTGTAAGTCCCCACGCGACCCTGGACAGGGCACTCTCCCTCCCTGGGCCTCACTCTTCTATAAGTGATGCACCCATCAAGCACCTATCTACTTTGGGTGGCATCTGATGTTTCGATCATCATGGCGTCCTGCCCACGGCCCTGCAAAGCCCCACCACTCCCCTCAGAGGTCAGTGCTCACCCCGTGGTCTCAGGAGGAAAGGCAGAACTGAACCCAGCATGTCTATGCTCTAGAGTGAGCCTCTTTTAACACCACTGCCTGTTCCAGTCCCCACCAGCCCCCTGGTGGCGTGCTCCCCAGGGCAGACCCATCCCCGAGGCTCCTCAGGTCTGGCCCCGTTCCACCCTGCCTCACACCTGAGGATCTCAGGGGCCAGCTTCTCCATGTCCTGGCGGAAGACGTAGGGAGGGTTGCTGACGACCAGGTCCATGGGGCCCCAGGGCAGAAGGTGCATCCAGCTCCCCTCTGTGGCCAAAGGAACATGCAGCAGAGAATGGAAGGTAAGCCATGGCAGGCCCTGTCCCCAATCCACACTCGGACCTGTCAAGTCAGACTTGCAAATTAGCGCCCAGGGTCCCCAGCCAGCAGCCTGGCCAGGAGTATGCATGCTGACACGGCGGCTCTTCACCTTTGATGTCCTTACCCTCTTCTGCCTGTCAAAACCCTCAAGAAGCAAGGCCCAGCTCTAGCACCACCTTCAGAAAGCCCGCTCTGATTGCCTAGACAAAGCGAGAGCCTCTGTCCTCTGCAGCCCCACTGGCCTTGGGCAGTCGATTCCTGGCAGCTGCAGCTCTTGGTCCCACCCTTGCCAGGTGCTATCCCAGGGCACCACACTCCACGGAGGGGACCCATGAGGCTCAAGGGCCTTGCAGGTGTGTGATGGAACCAGAACCCTGAGGCCACTCTGTAGGTATGGCCAAGCCATGTGGTACCTGGGCCAGGCCAGGGCAGGGGGGCACTAAAGCCTTTCTCGTGAGCTTCTGGTTATTTCCTAACAAGCAGGCCCAGTTAGACTCATAAGCTTGGAGAATACGGCAGGTAAGAGAGACCCTGTGGCTGGTCCCCTTGTGGGTCAGGTTAGCCCAGGAGGGGACAGGGACAGACCAGTAAGGACTGGTCTGAGACACCCCATGTGTGCATGGGGGGTGAAGGTGGGGGCTCTGAGAATGGATGTGCAAGTGTGTGTGAGTGGACGTTGGGAAGCCCTCCCTCCACCTCTGCAGGTGCCTCGTCCACCCAGCAGCACCTGTGCCCGGGAGCCCTACCCCAAGAAGGTAGGTGGGGGAAGTACCTAAGGTCACATCGAAGGGGATGATCTGAATCCTACCCTGCAGCTGGAGCCTAGAGAGACGGGAAGGAGACAGTGAGCACAGAGACAGACCCCTACCCTTGGCTGGAAGGGGGGGGGATAAAACGCTCTTGGGCAAGCAGGACCAGCAGCCCACTGTCCATTCGCAGCCCCGTGGGACCCACACCAGGCCATGCCCACTGCTTCCCCCTTCCTGGGAGTGGAAAACAGCAACGGTGGGTTTGATTTCTGGAGAGGATTGAGATCAGGCCCCAAAACCCGATTTCCCCACCCTGCCCCTCTGGCCTCCCAGGCCCCCTACCTTTGAGCGTTCTCCCAGGTCAGGCAGAGGGCAGCTTCTCCTTTATCCACGGCAATCACACGGCTCTACCCAAGAACCAACGAGGGCGCGTGGGAGGCAGGGTGCCTGAGGCCAGCGCCCCCCAGCCCTCCTTCAGAAGGGGAGGGAAGCTTGGCCTCCTCGTGGCCGGGCTCTGGGAGTCACAGGCTGTGGCCATGACAGGCCAGGGCCACCGTCCCCCGACGTCTGGTCACATGCCCTCGGGGGCTTTCCAGAGACAGGAGGACCCACTACTGCCTGTCCCCACCTCCCTGGGGTGGGGGGTGCAGGGGGCTCACCTCGGGGAGCTGGCTCAGCAGGCTGAGGGAGATGGCTCCTGACCCACAGCCCACCTCCAGGATGAGGGAGCCGCCATGGGCTCCCCTTGCACGGGGCCTCTGGGTCACCTCCTCCAGCACCCATCCCACCAGCTCCTACAAGGCAGAGGGGTCTGGGTCAGTTAGTGCCAGCCCGGCCCCTGGGGTCGCGGCACAAAGCCCAAGCATGATTAGCCCCTGTGAAAAGACAGGGGGTTGGCTGAACCTCATGTCAGCTTGGGCCGGGGGCAGGTCACTCTGTCTCCACACCCGATCCCCCAGCTGTGAACTCGAGTGTGGTGGACGACAACCCATCTCAGCAGGCAAGGGGGGAAAAGACACAACCACACTCTGAAGCACTGAGCCGTGCCCACTACCTGCCCGTACTCAGTAAGCCTGGCTAAGGCCCCTCGCATGAGCCCTGCTTTGCCACTCTCGCCACAATGGTGATGTACTCAGTGGCTGCAGGAAGCAACTCTGAGCCTCAGACCCCCAAACCCTGATGTCAACAGTCCGGCTGCAGCAGGGCAGGGGCTCTAGCTCACTCAGACCCACTTCTACATAAGCTCCTCAGTGCCGAGTCCCGAAATGCCTTTGGGTTCCCCAACCCCAGGAACAAACGTCACCTGGCCCCAGGGCGGCAAGTCAGGAAGAGCTCAGCCGGTGGGCCCAGACCCTTCCTGCTCCAGGCTCCTTCCGCACCAAACAAGCTACTGCCTGCGGGTGAGGGGCCTGGCTCGTCACAGAGGGTTCCTGCAC
This sequence comes from Phataginus tricuspis, assembly GCA_029783875.1. Taxonomy (NCBI): domain Eukaryota; kingdom Metazoa; phylum Chordata; class Mammalia; order Pholidota; family Manidae; genus Phataginus; species Phataginus tricuspis. The sequence goes on from JAQQAC010002837.1 coordinate 111,210,946, forward strand.
TGGGCCCTGCTGGGGCCACTGGGCTGCTTGCAAGAAGCCAGGCCTGCAGCACAGGAATGGGCACAGAGCGAGCCATTGAGGACCACAGTCACGAGCCATGGTCTCAGAGGCGAGGCCACATGCTGGGTGGCTGGCAGGATGGCCTAGATTGGTCAGGGGTGGTAGCCTTTCTTGGTTCACAGGCCAGACAGACCTGTTCTGGCCAGACAATGACCCTGGGCAAGACACACTGGCCAGCCTCCTCACAGAGGCACCCCCCCCCAGGTGCATGGCCACTGTGGGGGGCGGGGTGAAGCTGACAGACTCCCCACCACCAACAACAGCCCTGAGCCGCCCTTACACTCCAGACCACAGGAGGATCATCTTGGCTGTGGGACCACCTGCAGAGTAAGGGAAGACACCACCTCCATGAAGTCGACTCTTTTTTCCTCACCCAGGGAATAGCAGATGGCTCTTTGGGGGAGGCTGAAAGCCTAACTGGTCAACAGGCCCAGGGCACCTCCTCCAGGTAAACAAGGGAAGAATCCAAGAACACAGGGTGGGGCGGAGGGGCATGCAGGAAGGAGGCCAGAGCAGGCAGCTGCTGGCTCTGCTGGGAGCCACGGCCTCCACAGCCCTCAGGAGGCCGGCCCAAGGCCTGGGCAGGAGCCGAGTGCCCCAGGAGCCGGCATCCTCCGTTAGGATCCCGTCCCCGCACCCCACAGCCTCACCACGCCAGGCTGGGCAGGAAGGGCTCACACTGCTAGCCTCGGGTTTTCCACCATAAACATTGCCAGGCCAGAGGCTGAGCCACCTCCCCACCCCCAGGGAAAACCTGACTCGTAGGGCCACATGCCGCCTACAATTTCGTGTTTCAGACTTCTGCACCCATCATCAGAAACCGCCCTTCAATGGATGGAGAGGACGCAGGCACTGTGATCCCTCCCCCACACCCACTCTCCCCACACCGCCACAGGCCACGTCCTCTCAAGTTCTTGGTAAAGTACCCCATTGAAGAGAACACTGGGGCAAACCTGGCAGGTTCTCAGAAATGTCTGTACAGCGAGGCCAGGACTCGGCCTCCCAACCGCAGCACCACCGCCACCCCCTTGCAGCAGAGCTGCTCTCCTGGCCCCGATTCCACGCCCCCACACGGGAACCAGAAGTCCACACCCTACACTCAGAACCCTGGAACACAAGGCCAGTGCCAGGCCAGCTCCCAGGGGACTCAGAGGTCATCATGGCAGCTTCCTTCCTGTGCCCTGACCTGTGGCAGCCTCAGGAGATACTGACCTCCTGGCCAGAAGTCACACACTTCAGGGAGACACAGGGTGGCCTCCTCAAAGCCTGCAGGTGGCAGGCCACATTCTGCTCCAGGCCCCTGCGCTCCATCCCAGCTCATCCACCCCCAGATGGGGCAGCCACACCTGAGGTAAGGGGCCCTGGTCCGCTGGTCCGGGGGTCAGGAAGCCCAAGCCCTGCCCCATGGCTCCCCACCTTGGCAGCCCAGTGACTTCAGCAAGGTCTCAGATTCCTCACCGCCTAGCCCTGACTGGGGAGAGGTGAGGATCTGCCCCCCCTGCTGCATGATGGGAGTGAGTGGGGTCAGAGGGTTTCTGGGCTTGGGAAGAGGGGCTGGGAAAGTGAGGAGCAGGTGGATGAGGTCTGACCTTTCCCGGGAATGTCTGTGTGCCTGAGGGCCTTAGAAACACCCCTTCTCAGAGCCTGCTGCCCTCTAGCTTACCCACATGCTCCCACCCTGCCCCATCTGCCTGCTGGGCTCTCTGCTACCAAGGTTGGGGAAAAGCCCAAGGGCCGTAGAAAGTGTCTGTCCCAGGATTAAAGTGTCTCACCAAGGGACAACATGCTGGGATCACACAATCCCAGGCCCTAGGAATCTGAAGGACACAATTAACTACCTGACAGGACAGTGGATCTAAGAGGACCACCAGTCACAAATCCCCCACCCTCTCATTATTTGGGTCCAGGGTAGGCAGTGACTTGTCTAAGGTCACACAGCTGTACCAGGCCACCAGGTGCTCAGCTGGGGCCCTCTCCACTTTGCCCAAGCCTCCTAAGGAAGAGGAGGGTGTCTTTCCTCCTATGGGTTAGGTAGGCCAGCCCTGGGGGCTGGGGCAGTGGACTGAGGACAGTCAAAGAGGCCATCAGGAGACCTCTGCCCTCTTGGCTCCACGTACCTGGCCAGCCAGACCAGTAGGGAAGGACACTGCCCCTGAGGACAGCAGCCATGGGGCTCCAGCGCCCCCTGGAGGAAGTCTGGGGCAAGACAGGTGCTCTCAGCCCCACCCTCACCCAGCTCTGCCCTGTCCTGGGGCACACCTACCTCTGTTTCTGGCCTAGGGATGAACACTGGGGGTGCCATCTTCAGACTGAGCCCGTGAAAGTCCCACTCCCCAAGGATGTACTGCACGGGCATCCTGCAGAAGGGGCGGCAGGGGGATCCTCAGTGCCAGAGCCTGAACCCACAGTGCCTGCATTGAGGGATACCCCTTGTGGCCAAAGTGTCAGGTAGGGTCACATCTCCTGTACTCCAGGACTCCAAGCCAAGGCCTTCCCTCCCTCCTAAATTTTGACTTCCTGACACCCCCCGACCCCCCAGTCACTCCCTCATCCCAACACCTCTCTAGTGCTTAGACACTTTCCTCCTTCCTGACCATGAACTTGGGGCTGGGGGAAACTGGATCCTGGCTCCCACCCACAGCCCTCAGGTCTGGCCCACAGGTGCTCACCTTTGCAACCGGCGGCTACTCAGCTCCTGGATGCACTGTAGCTGCCAAGCAGTCAGGGGCTGGGTCCAAAGTACTGGCCTCAGGCTCTGGAACTGTCCCACAGAGAATGTGAGGGCTTGGCTCTCCTGATTCGGGGGCCCTGACCCAGGTGTCTCATGCAGACAATGTCTGGCTAACTAGGTCATCCCCGAATCCCCAGGGCCTGCACACTCTGTAATGGTTTGCTGGACGAATGAATAGGCGCTGCCTGAGACACTCCTTCCGGAAGAGCCCACTCCTCTCAGCTCAGCACTCCCGGAGGGATGGAAACGCCTGGGGTCTCTTCCCCAGGCTCCTCCCTCCGCCCGCCCTCTTGACAACACTGCACTTAACTGTTTTGGCTCCAAGGACATGAGCCACGATGTACTCACTGGATTCCCGGGCTTCAGGGATGCCCTTCTTCTCAAAGACGGCGGTCCAGTAGCTGACCTGCTCCCTGGCACTTGACAACCCAGCCAGAGGCAGACGGGGTTGCCATGAGCTGAGGGCTCGGCCCCAGGAGCCTGCCCTCCTCCCCATGCCAGACAGGAATGCCCACAGCATTCGGCCCCCAAGCTCCATGTCTCGGAGAAAGGCTCCCCGGAGCACTCCCAGCTCCCCAAGTTTTCCCTGTGACGTCGGCAGTGGAAGGGGGTCACTGGCCCCAGGTGAGGAGGGGAGAGCACAGTCTCTGGCTCCAGGAGGCTCTAGTCCTCAGATGTGACTGCCAGCCTGGGAGAGGGAAGAACCAGGAGAGGAGCTGAGCCTTGTGTGACCCACTCCCCCAGCCTGCCTGAGAGGCCGGGCTCTTGCTCCACCTCGCCCCTGGCTCCATTTTAGGCCCCCTATTTGGCTCTTCCTGTCTTGGCCAGGTATGCTTCCTTCATGCTTTTAGCCACAGCGGCTGAACCCGTAACTCAGTCCCTGCCTGGCGGGTCAGGGCTGAGACCTGGCGGTTGGGCAGATGTGTCTGACCCAGTGCGTGTAAGCTCAGAAGTCATCATTTATGAGTTTCGGTTTCCTCATCCATAAAATAGGTAAAGTAACACCAAATCCACGGCAAGCAGGGCATTAGCCAGCTCACCCCACAGGAGGCCTCAGCGTTCGGTGCGCCTCCCTGAACACTACGGGGGGTAGGAGGTGCCTTGGCCGGGGCTTCGCTCTCCACATTTTGCATGTGTTGCCATTGACTTGAATGCTGAAACTATCCCCTCCCAACTTAACTTACAATCCTAAACGTCGGCATAAATTGCCTGCTAAACATTGGCAATTTTTGTTAATTTTATATTTATTACAAATGAGTTTAACTGAAGGTTTAAAATCAGCCGTCCGCTTTCCTTTCACACAGACCACGGCCCACGCTAGCGGTTTAGGGGCCTCATCTTCAGAGACAGGCAGGGAGGCCCCGGAGGCCCCAGCTGAGGGCTGCCCCGGGCATGAGCCCAGGCCCTGCGGGCTCCGGGCGGCTCTGTCCCCCGAGCGCGGCCCCAAAGGAGCCCCGAAGGCAGGGCGGGCTTCCCTTCAGCTCCGCAGGCCCCGCTGAGGGCCCGGGCAAGGTAGCCGCTCCCCAAGCCTGCTTCCCCGCCTGTACACCGGGCGCTGGGGGGCCGCGGGGGGCTGCAGCCCAGGCACCCCCTCCCGACCCTCGCCCGCAAGCCCCCGCGCAGACCTGCCTGAGGGGCGACCCCAGCCTGCGGGCCCGGGGGAGCTGCCGCCAACTCGGCGCCCGGATGTGCGGGAGCTCCCGCCGAAGCTCTGCTTCCGGGGTCGGTCCGTCTGAGACAGGGCTCGTGCGGACCCCGCCGTCCCGCTCTAGAGTTCCCAGGGCCACTGGGTCCCACGCGAGAGAGTCCCGCGGGCCACGCGCGGAGAGGCGCGGGGCTGCTCCCCGCTGGCCGGCACCGCCGCAGCCCGCAGTGACTGCTCCGAACTGATGTTTGAGTCCCCGGCCGGGGCCGGGGCTCGTCAGCCCGAGGGGGGCGTGTCACCGATCCGCAGCTGGCGCACGACTGGGGCGCAGGGTCCAAGGGCGTGGCCTCTGGGCCGGGGGAGCTGCGCTGGCGCCAGCGCCGGGCCGACGGACCCCGAGGCCGCTCTGGACCCGCTCGCTCCCGATTTAGGGTTTGGGGCAGCGAGCTAAAACCGGACGTTAGAAAACTCGGTTCGCATCCTGCCGCTGTGTCCGGCTCGTCGCCAGTTGGCGAGGTGTCCAGCGGCCCGGCCTCTGTGGGCCTCAGCTGCCCCTTCTATAAACTCACGGCAGTGTCCCGCCGAGTGTTTCCCTCCAGCAGAACCTGTTCACTAAGCTACCATTAAACGCGCCGTTTTCGGGCTCCGTTTCTGACCCAGGGGCCGTGGAGAAATGCATTTGGAACAAGCTGCCCCGAGGATCCGCAGAGGCCCCTTCGAGGACTGAGGAGAGAGAATGTCCGAGGCCGGCCCCGGGGGTGGTCGGCACGGACGGAGGCTCCCCAGGTCGGGGTGACCAACACCACCACCGCCCCCGACATCTGTTCTCCGGAGCGCCGCCGCCAGCCGGGTGGGCGTCGCCCACCAGCAGCCCTCAGTAGAGGCCCTCGGAGCAGGAGCCGAGGCCAGGCCAGGGGCGCACGTTGCTCTTGGTCACAAACCAGGAGAGGGTGGACCCGGGGTTCAGCGCAGACCCACGGCCTCCCGGCCCAGTTCTCCCCGAGTCCCCGCGTCCTCCCGCGCTTCGGGGCACGAGTCCCACTCGGCTGACCTCTGCCCGGGAAGGGCCTGACCATCCATCCCCCAGCCCGTAGGGGCTTGCGGGGAGCCGCGGTCTCCAGCATCCGCGACTGGCTTCGGCTCCCGCTTGAGCGACAGGAGTGCGGGCCAATGCTGGGCGGGCTCTGGGCCTGCCAGCCAATCGCGGGCCCGGGGTGCGGAGCGGCCGGGAGAAGAGGCGCAGGGCGTCGAAATCCCAGGCTGCCCGCTGCGCTCCACCCGCGGCGGGTCGGGGCCAGGCTGGCAGACCCGGCGCTCGGGGCTTCGGGGCGCGCGGCTCGGAACCCGCAGGAAGGGCGGACTCGCTGCGGACCTCACCCCACCCGGACCTGGGGCTTCACCCTGCCCCAGCCTCCTGGCCTCTCCAGCTGAGCTCGGCGCCCCAGGGAGGATTAAGTAAGTGCTGAGGTTGCCGCTTCTGTGCAGGAATGCAGGAATCCCAGAGTCGCAGGGGCGGAGATGGGGGTTGGAGCCGGGGGACTGAGACCCATATGCCCACCCCTTTCACCTCCGTTCCTTCTCTTGCCCTCTGGACTCTGAGGCAGCCCTGGACAGTGATGAGCAGGTCCTCATCTTTCTTCTGGAATCGGGAGTAAACAGCCCCAGAGCAAGAACTAAGGGTCGGGTCCCGAGGTCATGCCTCGGGTCACCAGCTGAGCCTAGAAGGAACCTGGAGCTCCTAATGTGCCCAACAGAGCTGCAGGGAGAGGGCAGAGAGGGTTGGGCCTCTCCCATCCCCTGGCCCTCTGCCAGCCCTGTCTGTTCCTGAGGGACCATCAGTGGCCTGTACACACCTCACCCTCATACACACCCCTGCCCCTGGGCAGGGAGGCGCCCCGCATGTGCCCCAGAGCTAGCGCAGGGAGGCGTGAGTGCAGCCAAGCTGTGTCTCCCTCCTCTCCGTAGGGCTGCCCTTCTCTAGCTTGGTGGGATCCCCCTGGCCTGGGAAGCTCTAGACCACACCACAGTCTGGGCACATCTCCCACCCTCTGCGCCCAAGGGAGGGGGAAGGGGAGGAGAAGCACCTCAGGCCAGGAGTACTGTCCCTGCCTGCCTGTCCCCTCCTGCCTGGCGGCCCTAGCTCCCCTGGGGGGGGTGTTGGGTGGGGGGGAAGCGAACTTGGCAGGGACCCTAACAGCCTGCAGAGAAGCCCACAGAGGCTGACTCTAGCCTGTCTCCCATCCCCACCGGCACTCTGAGCTCAGCCTGGACCACACACTGGGCTGCTCCCAGGGCCTCTGTGGCCCCTCCTTCCCACCCGCACTGGCGGGGGGAGATCTGACATTTACTTGGGACTTAACTGTGGGCCGCTGTGCTGACATTCCAGTGACCCAATGACCCTGTGAGGGAGGCGCTCTCAAGATCCCTCTTAGACTCAGGAGAACTGAGGCAGAGAGGCGGACCGCCCCCTAGGGCCATCCAGCTGAGCGGCTGAGCTGGAATTCATAGACAGGCCTATCTGACTCTCAGGCAAGTGTTTGCCTCCAGGAAAGGAAAAAGCGGCAGCATTTTCTCCAAGCAAAAGGTTAGGGGTGTGGGGCAGGGAGTAAGGAGGTGGGGAGCATGGGGTGTTCCACAGGGGAGAGGCTTTCCCTGTCTAGGATCACTATGACCATCTCACCCGCAAAGGGGGAGGGCTTCGTTCTCAGGCCCCTCAGTGCACGTGGGCTGTGCTGTTGTCCCCTGGACTTACCCTTGCCCTCAAACTTTTATTTCCCCAACGCCCTCAGACCTTAGGGGGACTTCATCTCACCACTGAGTCCCATCCTCAGCCTCATGTTTGTTATTCTTTCCTTTCTAGCACCCAGGGAGACAGGGAGCAACCTTTATTCAAGGAAGTGGCCACCTGCACAGGTGGCAGGGGCCGCAGGTTGGGACACTTCTATGTCAGAAGTGAGTGGGCAGGTTGACTGACCACGGGCAGTCTCTCAGCATCAGCATGAACCCCAGAATCCTGTCTGCTAGGGGCTGGTTCAGCAGTCACCCACCCACCTCTGAGCCTGACCTGGAGCCTGCCACAGGTGGGCCAGCCTCTGAGACCACCACCCTCAGCCCAGAAGCCACCAGCTTTAATGACATCGGAATCCCCGACGCAGCTGGTGGCGTGGCCAGCCTGGGCACAGTGCTGCTGTCTTTGGGGATCGTCACAGTGATCGGCCTGGCTGTGGCCATGGTGAGAGCTGGGGCTCCCCAGATGGCCCTTGACTGGGGCAGGGGCTCACTGTTTAGGTTTTAGAGAATCTAATCAGAGGACAGTTGTCTGTTAGCAATAGTACAATCCTTGCTGTCCTTTGGGGCCCAGAGACCAGAGAGGCTGCCTCTGATTGGAAGAACCAGAGAAGGTTCTGAGGAATACATGGTGTTTTGAGCTGGGTCATGAAGGCCTCATAGGAACTGGGGAGGAAAGTGTTCCAGGTGGAGGGTCCTGAGGAGCAAGGTTTGGAGGCACCAGGAGGTTCTGGGAGCAGCAAGCAAGGACAGTGTGGCAGTGTGTGGGGTGCAGGGGGACACAGAGCAGAGGGTGACTGGGATAGACCGTGGGCTGGGGGGGCTGGGGGGTGTTGGGCCTGGCAGGCTGCTGGCAGTGTCCATTCGTCCACTCACTTAGCACTTATTTACTGGGCACCTGCCCTGGCCCAAGCCTCTGAGACCTCAGGACTAGGGAGACAAGGCCCCACCTGTGGTTTTTATGGGGAATGGGAGGCTGACAAACCGGGGGTGCCAAGGGAAGCCCATAGGGGCTGGGGTGGAGAATTGGGCTGGGTGGGTGGGGACAACAGAGGAGGGAACATTAGAGCTGAGACCTCAAGGTGGAAGCCTGGCCCCAGCGTCACGAGAAGGGGCAGAGCTGGGCAGACATCAGGAGAGGTAACCCGGGGTGAGGGCTGCAGGGCCCCCAACAGTGGGTGTGGTGCTTTGTCGTGGACACTCGGAATGTCACGGAGGGGCTGCTGGGGATTGTGCAGGCTGGCACCGGGAAGGCTGGGGGTGTGCCTGGCCATGGGGCCTTCAGCCCACTGCCCTTCTCAGGCTTCGCCTGCTGGCCTTAGGTTGGAAGCATGCTGCTCTGACAGTAGGTTTGTGGATGGCCCGTTCATGGCCTGGCTGGAAAGCCTTAAACCAAGGCTGCCATATGGCCCCCGCAGGCTCCAGGTCACTGCCGAGGGACAACTGTGAGCCAGCAGCAGGGCCAGGATGCAGCCCACAGAGTGGGGGGGTGGGCTGAGGCGGAATGCCAGCGTCTCCCCTCGGTGCCTCTGGCTGTTCAGACTGAGGTTCCAGAACCTCAGAAGCAAAGCGGGACCCAGAACCCAGTGACTCCTGCCTTCTTGCCAAAAGCGGAGAGGTAGGGAGGCTAGGGGCCGAGACAGTGGAGGGCGGGAAACAGCTCCTGGGCCCAGAGTCGCTCCCTGAGTGCAGCGTCCTCTTCTCCCAGGCCAGCCCTGCAGTCCCTCCTGGGTGGCCGCCCTCCTCCCTCAGGCCGCGTATGCCTTTATCTTCAAATTGGTCAGGGGCCTTCCCGGGCTCCTCTAGCGACAGGGTTCTGGAGTTTGGTCTGAGATGACGTCTGGGGGCTCAGGCCCTCCACTCCAGCCTCTGTCCGCTGAGGGCCATCGGCCTCCATTTTGCCCATACGTGGCTTTGGGCCTGGGGGCACTTGAGAGGAGAAGGCGTGCTGAAGTCTCCCCTCCCCTTCGGCCCTGAGGAGTCCGAGGCAGGTGCCGAGTGGCCAGAGCCCCAGTCAGCACTGGCAGAGATGGGGCCCTCCAGCCCCAGGCTAGGCTGACCATGTAGTCTCCCAGGGGGGCTCCCAAGGGCAGGCCTGCTCCCCACTCAGTCCAGGCACTGTCAGCATCTAACACGTCCAAGGGAGGCACAAATGCATACTGTATGTGTCCCTGGGGCGGGGTCCCTGTCCGTCATCCTCCGCGTGCCCCCACCCCGAGGGCCTGCTTGGGCAGGGGCCCCCTCTCCTGGGCCTTCCATGCTGCTCTTTCTTTTGCAGGTGTTGTACATCAGGAAGAAGAAGAGGTAATTCCCCCACTTTACCCCGAACTCCAGCCGTGGCTGGTGCTGGGCTGGGCTCCAGTGATGGCTGGGAAAGGGGGCCCCCACCAGCAGGGGCCTCCCTCTGCTAGGGAGTCGGGGCTTCTTCTGCCCACACTGGGGGGGACCTCTTTCCCCGGGAGGACTGAGCACCTTGCCCTGTGGCCCCGCCACCGACTTCCCTCCCCCATCCCAGCCCTCAGCGCTGTGCAGTGTGCAAGGCCCTGGCCTAGGCAGACCCCAGGGACCCTGTGGACGGCAGCTCCATCTGGTCCCAGGAGCCTTACCTGTGTGAGGGGCGGCGCTGGTGCCATAGGTGCAGAATGGCTTTCATGGAATCCCCGGGGGCATCTTAGGCCCAACCGCAGCTGCGTGCTGTGCCTCAGCTGGTCAGCAGGCAGGCTTGGAGGGCTTGGGGGGGAGCACCTGCCCTGCCCCCAGCAGCGTCTGCCCCCCGAGGCTGGAGACGCTGCGCCACCAGCACATGCCCACGCACAACCCCGACCCCGCGGAAGCTCAGGAGGAGCTGGACGGATGGGCCGCGGCCCCCTGCAGGCCGTGCAGGGCAAGGTAGGCACAGGCTCCCCGCCCGGCCGCACCTGCTCGTGCCCCCCCACCCACCCTCCCTCCCTCCGCTCTCCTGCAGCGTCCTGGCACCTGCCGTGTGGTCGGGGGGCAGCTGTCGGGTAGACGGTTCGTCGGGTTCATTTGAGAAACTGGTAGAATCGGTCCATGGCCACCCGCAGACTGCGCACAGCCAGGCCAGGCCCTGAGAGCCTGGTGACTTCGGAGGCCCCGGTGGCATCTCTGAGCCTCAGTTTTTTCCCCTGATGTGAGAATCGTAATTCCTGCCCCATGTGCGCCCACCGCTGGCTAGGAAGGGAGAGGGCTGATGAGAGGCGCAGCCAGGGGCTGAGATCTGGCGTCCTCTGCCTCCTGCCTGGGTTGGGGTTGGGGTCAGACCCTGGGCAGCGGTATCTCCAAGCAGGCTGCCAGGTGCCTAGTAACTGACAGACCCCAGGCAGGTGGAGACTCCAGCCAGACCACCTCCTGGGCCCACAGGGTTGGGTCCCTGTGTGGTCGCCCTGCCGGAGCCCCGGCTTCCTGGCTGCTTACTGCCACTCCCTGAAATCCCCCAGGGCCAGAGCGCCATGAGGAGGCCCGGTCTCCCCCGACCCTTGCCTCACCCCACAAGCTGCTGGGGGGTCTGGGGGTCTGGCCCTACCAGGAGCAGAATAAAGAGAGTCCAGAGTCCCCCGGTCTTGCCACCAGTTCCGCGTCACCTGGGTCAGAGCACACTTCCCCTTGGGATATTCAGGAGACGGTCTGAGACCGCCCACGTGACAGCAGTCTCCCGTGCACTCCCTGGCCGGTGCCTATGCTGGGGCTCGGGGTGCACAGTGAGCCCCCGTCTGCTGGGAGAGGGCAGTGCATGAGTAATGTCCACCCACTGGGCCCACAGGCTAAATGCCTCGGGGACTACTCCAGGGGAGGACTCATCCGAGCCAGGTGGTGTTTCTAGGCCAGCGCCTGGGAAGGGCGGTCTGGGCAGGCACCCGGAGGCAAGGGTGGAGGTGGCAGAGTGCGCGGCCTCGGTCAAGGTCCCTGACGCCCCTGACTCTCTGCAGACCTCTCTCCCTTCTCTGGGCCCGCTGCAGAGGCCCAGCCGGCTGGTGTTCACCGACATAGCCAATGTGATCCACGCGTGAGTGGCCCAGGGACAGGCCTGGACCTCTGATGAAGACACCTGCCACGTGCCCACAGAGCTGCCCATGCCAGACCCACTCTCAGACCTGCCTGCCGAGGCTCCCACTGCTCTAAGGACCCACCTGCTAACTCTTCCAGGCTCTAAGAGAGGCGCCTGGCCAGGCTGGGCATCTGGCCACTGACATCCCCTGATCTGAGGGCCCTGGTATGGAGGGCACCCCTCAGGTCAGCAAAGTGGAGAGCCACCGCCAGCTTCCTTGTGTCCTGCCCACACCCTGCACATCAGGGTCTACTCCTCTAATGTGGAGGAAATGGGGGGACATGGGATGGGAGGGGAATGTCCTCTTCTGTCAAGGGCAGACCTGTCTGGAATCTGAACCTCCTCTGGTGGGGACGCAACCACCAGCTCTTAGGGATGGTGTGACGGCACCTGGGGATGGCGCTCAAACTGCCCAGTGGGCAAGGATATCACGGGGAGGGCTGCTCAGACCCAAGGACCCTCCAGATCGCAGAGGGTCCATGAGGCCTCCCAGCCGCCCCCCCTGGCAGCCAACTGTTGGCTGGGCCCCACTCAGACAGGGTGGGCGGAGGGAGAAAGGTACAGGTGTGGAGGGATGTGGTGCCCAGGCTGCAGAGAGGGTCGTGCGTGTGCAGGAGCGGGCCCACATGCAGACGTGTGCGGTCCCAGGGCCAGGGCCAGGATGGAGACCTCTGCAGTGGCCCCGCCTCCCAGTCGGCCCACCCTGTGGTGTGCAGAGGAGCATGGGGAGGGTTCCCCTGCCCCCACATCCCTTCTCTGGGCTCTGAGAGCCAGGGAACCCGCTCCGGGTCTTGGTGTGTATTGGGGACCTGAGGGCAGGGAAGAGGCTTTGGCCTGAGGGCTATGTGGTCACAGCTGCAGGTGAGGCGGACAAGTGCTGACTGGCTGAACTGGTGGGGAAGCTCCCTGGGATACAGGCCCCTCAGGAGTTCTCTACCAGTCTGGGCCATCTGGGCAGGGCAGGGGGCCAGGCCGCAGCCCAGGAGCTGGGCATGCATGCTCATGAGCAAGCACAGAGGTGTGCCCCGTGTCCGCCTCGCCACCACTGTCCACCACTGGCGGCAATACAGATCTTGTGTCGGGCAAACACAACACGTCAGAATGTGAGGGCCTAGGAGGCCCATGGGGGGCAGGTTCTGGATGTATTCCCTCCTCTAGATGCTCTAAATACCTTAGCACCCGAACCTGCTGGAGGCTGTGGGTAATGCAGGATGCACAGAAGCTCTACTTAGCTCACAGCATTTCCATGTGAGCATTAAACATGTAATTAAGATGTTTACACAAAAAGACGGATACTTAGGGTGTGAAACCCCAGGAGGGGAGGGATGGTTGAGGGCTGTGGGTACCTGGGATAGGCTTGGGGGTCCTGGCTGTGAGGTGGCTGCCAGCTGGTTCTCCTCGATCTACCCAACGAAACGCCTCTGGCCCCGAGTTGAGTAGGCTCTGGGGCCTCATGTCTCCACTGTGGGATGGGGTCACATGCCTGCCATCCCTTTGGGTGGAGAGACCGAGTAGACAGGACCTGGTGGGGCCAGAGGAGGGAGGGAGCTTAAGCCCTAAGGGCCGTGGAACGCATGGCGCCTTAGGACCTCGGGAGCTGGGTCGGAACCCCAAAAGGGAGCAGGACCCCAAGGTGCAGGTGGGAGGGGGGCCGCCAGGGTTATGTGTGTGACACCCACAGGGCTCAAGACAGCCTGGGGGCAGAGTGACCCTAGGGAGACCACTGTCCTGATTTCTCAGGACTGCCCAGTTTTAGCACTGACAATCCCATAAGCCAGGGCGCTCAGTGACAGCCAGACCCTCCCCTAGGGAGCTGAGCCTTCAGGCTGGCATAAATGGAAACAGGGAGGAGGGGCCGAGCCCCCCTACTCCAGGGTGAAGGGCTGGACTGGAGGTGCAGGGACAGGACAGGGCCTTGGGGGGGGTGAGGGCCCAAATGCCCCACAAACCACCTACACCTGCCTGTCCCTGACGACCCTGGTCTTGCGGGGGTGGGTCGCCTTCCCTCAGCAGACTGGCAGACGGGTTCCTGAGGGCCATGGGTGAGAGGAGAAGGGGGGGTGGACTGTGCACCCCATCCTGTCAATAGACCCTTAGCCTAAGAATGTGGGAGCTGCAGGTAAGGACACAGCCTGCAGAGTAAGGCTGCCCCCAGGGCTCAGCGCTGGGTGGGGGTCCGGGAGGACCCTGTCCTCCCCACTGCCTGCCACGGGCCCCCCTCCCTGGGCGAGCTTGGCTGGGCGGTGAGCACAGGGCAGCCTCGCATGGGCAGTGGGGCCGCTGCCCATCCCTGTTCCCTCCCGCCCACCATGACCTTGTTTGCCGCTCTCTCTCCCAGCCCTGCACGGGCAGTAGGCTCCCTGAAAGTTCCCAGGTCTTTGCAAGCTCGAGGTCAATAAACAGTGGGTGAAAGGCTCTGGCTGATGTGTCCTCCTTGAGGCTCTGGGCCTGGGGTCAGGGATGGGGCAGACCAGGCTCCTCTGCGGCACTCAGCCTGGCAGACAAAGTGAAATGGAGTCCTGACATTCCTGGAACTAACCCTCAAAGGGGCCCCTCAGGAAGGGCCGCCTGCCAGACACCCACATGTCGACAAGGCAAACCCCGCCCTGGGGATGATGACCAGGGCTTAGGGCAGAGGGTGCCGTTTGCCGTGCATGGGTGGTATCGGGGGATGTGCACGGGGGCCCTCAGAGGGGCCACCTTGTTGAGCAAAGGACAGGTCACCTTCAGCCCCTGAGTACAGCCGCCCTGCTGCCCGGCAGCCGCCAGGGACGGCTTCAGAGTGCATAGGGAAGGTCTGCGGGAGTGAGCCCAGAATCACTCCGGTGGAGCAGCGTCACCTTGCCAGGGATCCCTTCCAGAAGCGTCTCGGCGCCCTGCTGCGGGCCCTGCAGATGGGAGGAGGTGCTGTCAGAAAGAAGGGGAGAGTGTGTGGGGGTGTCATGTGCGTGCACGCACCCCGTGTCTGTGTCTTTATAACTACACCTAATGCAAAGGGAGGTGTAGCAGGCCCAGCTCGGGGAGGCTGGACACCCTACCACAGCAGGCCTCAGCATGGAGGGCCTTCCAGCATATCCGGGGACTCCAGGGGCCGCTGGTCTGGCACCCCATCCCACCTGGCCTCTCCCCCAACCACCAG
>JAQQAC010002837.1:111230373-111265904 GCA_029783875.1 Phataginus tricuspis
CACCAGGAAACACACCTGCGGAGCTAGAGGAAGGGGGCAAGAAAACAGGTCAGGAACAAGTGGGGTGGTCTCCCCCAGCGCAGAGAAAACCCCAGGGCAGGGTTCCGCTTGGAAGGCGGCTCTCTAGGTACCTGGTTGGACCCACGAATGGGGCCGGCCTGGGATTCCTGTCAGGGCCGGGGGAAGAGGGGGAGGCAGGCCTTGGGCTACCTCAAGGGCCAGAATCTGGTCCTAGTGACGGTTGCCCAAGCCTGGCACGTCCTGGCACAGTCTCACCTTATCCCTGTGCCCTTCTTGAGGGCATACTGTCGCCCCTCTTACAGAGGAGGAGACCGAGGTCATCAGAGCCAGAGCGGACCCTTCGCCTCCAGCCCAGGAAGGAGTCTCAGACATGCCCCAGAACAGGAGGTTCTCATCCTGCCCGGCACGCAGGCCCGTGGGTCCCCGTGTGGCGGACGGGCTCCAGTGCCAGCCTCTGCTGCCACCTGCTGGCAGCCTGCCTGGGCCCTCTTGGGCCACCTGTCCTCCGGCCCCCTTGGGGCTGCCTTCCCTCACTCCACCTCCCCCTGGGGCGTGGAGAGTCACCCTCTCTGCAGGCCCGGACAGGAGGGCTCAACCGGCAGAGCCAGTAGTGGGTGGGGTGAGTGGGGCCCTCAGGTTCCAAGTGAGGATGCCTGCACCACCCGAGAGGGATGCCTCCCTCGGCCTGGTCCCAGCCCAGCCCTGCCGCTCAGGCCCTGGGCAGCGCAGGCGGGCAGACAGTGAGTCCCCACCTCATGGCCGCTCCACACCGGCGGGCCAAAGTCCCCAGAAGCTCCCACAGTGAGAGTGTGGGCCCCTGCCCTGACCGGAGCTTGCCCGGATGTGCATCACCCGGAGGAGGCCGAGAGCACAGATTGCAGAGACTTAAGGGCTTAGCTATGGGTCAGCAAGGTGACCCTCAGAGGCCCTGGGCGGGGGAGGAGGGCAGAGCTGCTGTAAGCCCTACAGGGTCAGACCCAGAATCTATGTGTGCCCCTCTTGCAGACAGACCCAGAGCCCATTTAATCCCCCAGCTACCCCAGAGCATGGGGAAACTGCGAAACGGAGCAGTAGGCTTGCTCAGCATGCAGCAGGGCCTGGACTGACCCCAGGTGGGTTAACGCAGAGCTCACGCCCAACTTCTGAAGAAGGAACACTGTTGACAGGGCCGTCCCTGTTTTCACCCCTCTCCATGAATCCCCAGCTCTTCCCAGGCCCTCTGTGGGACCTGGAGCTGGGGGCATGGGGCTGGGGTGGCCTTGGAAGAGGCCCACCCAGGGTGAGAGCCAGACAGCTGTGCTAAGGGCAGCAAAGCACCCCTCACGGACTGGTGAGATGCAGGGGAGGCGACAGAATCTGGGGGAGGAACCATCACCTCTGAGGACAGGGCGAGGCCTTGTGCTGGGTGCAGACACGGGTGACGGGGGGCCTCAGGCTGGGCAGGGAGCAAGGTGTGAGGGTGACAGGCTCCTCACTGCCAGGACCCTCGGGCGGAGCGCTCCCAGGCGACCCTGCAAACGCGGCTGCCCCGCACATTGCACTTGGTCCGCCCTGCTCTCTGCAGGGTGTCGCCAGGCTAATGGCGCCGCTGAATGACTCCCAGAGAGACCACCCCCACCTCCACCCCCTCCAGTGGGACCCTGGGGTGTTCCTGCTGCCGGGGGTGACCTCCCCAGGCCTGAGTCGTAGAGCTTCGCGGCTCCCTTGGACGGAGAGGCAAGGGCGCTCTGTGTGCAGCTCTTACCGCTGGGGCCACCAGGTGGCAGTGCAGGCCAAGACAGGGGCTGGGAGGCGGCTGGGGCAGGGCGCCCTGGGTGAATTTGGCCCCCAGCAGCCCTTTTTCAGGAGTCTGGGAGCCTGGGCGGCCGGTGCTCTGAAGCTGTTTGCTCGCTCCCTGCCGGGAGCAGGTCTGGAGCAGGGCTGATTCAGGGAGACAGTCCAGGCCCTGCCTGAGCACTGGGAAGGGAGCTGGTGCCTGACATGTGCTCAGGGCGCCTTACGCCTGCAGGATTGGTGAGCGGTCCTGCTTCATGGGAGTCACAGGGGTTAAGCTACAGAAAGCACGTGGAGAGGCTGCAATGAATGTGTCGTGGAGGATGGTTCTGCCCAGACAAGACCCCGGAGGCCCTCACCCATCTTCGGCTTAGGGGGTCTAAACCGTGGGCCCCGTCCTGGGATGGACACCAGGCGTCTCCATGGCGGAGTCAGCCCTCTGTTCCTGCCGGGCTGGAGCTCTGGCTGGAGCTGTGGCACAGCCTGTGGTGCTACCTACCGACCCCTCGTTCCCTGCCAACCTGGGGGGCCTGCCCGTGCCTCCATTCTGTGCTATCCCTCGTCCCAGCTGCTCTCTGCGCCCGCCAGGGCACCACGGACGGGCGACAGCGCCTCTCCCCGCCGCGGCCACGGAGGCTCATTTCTGCCGTGCGTGGGACTGACCGGCGGCTTCACACGCAGCCGGGTTTCAGCAAGGTCTAGTGGCTTGTCGGGCCACACAGAACTTGAATCCAGCTCTGTGGGCCTCCTAGGCCAGGCTCTGGACGGGTCCGGGGCGGGTTCCTGCTCCAGTCCTGGGCTCTGAGTGGCCCCTGGGTGTGTCACTGACAGGCCCCCTCCTTGTAGCCCCCACACCCCAAGTGAACGCATGAGACGGGGCACCTGCTGCCTGTGGCAACCAAGCCTGGTGACTGGGGCGGGCAGGAGCTGCCCAGTCCTCCCCAGACACCACCTCCCACAGGCGGCAAGCAGGAAGCAGGCAGCTCAGTGAGCACCCGTGACGACGAGCAGGGGGTCTGGCTCCCAGGGTCCCACACCCTCTCCCAGCTGTCTGGACGGGGTGTGTCTAATGGCGAGCCAGCTCTGCCTTTCCCTGAGAGGACCCTTGGACAGTGTGACTCACCTGAATGCGCCCAGCTGCATGGGCCAGCTGGCCTGACCCCCAGGTCTGCTGCTTTGTGGCCCCAAACAAGCCCCTGGGCCTCTCGCCTCAGCTGCCTCCTCCGTATGCGGGGCAGACCCTCCCTACATGACAGGAGAAAGCGTTCACATGCATACAGGACCTAGAACTGTGCCTGGCACCATAGCTAAATAAACAACATACTGAAGACCGAAAGAGCGGCCGGGGCTCTAGGCCCTTTGCGGGAGCAGGGCCTCTGAGTCTCAGCCTCCGGCAGCCCTGGGGTCCAGAGGCTGAGGTCCCCCTGGTTCAGGTCGCACCGCCCAGCTCAGCCTCGGGCCTTGCCCTCTGGTCCCTCCTGAGTGGTCCAAGTTCCAGAGTTGCCTCTACCCATCAATGCCTGTGGCCCCACCAAGCCCCCCCCCATGAGGCAGTGCCCAGCTCCAAACCCAGCCTGACCCAGGGCACCCTGGAAACGCAGACCAACCTCTGGGATCTGGCCTGGGAGGGATGACCAGAGCAGGAGAGAAACGCAGGGCAGGCCTGAGCTCTGGGGCCGGAGAGCCCTGTGGCCTGGGTCCTTGGGGCCCCTGGAGTACTTCTCCCCGGGAAGGATGGGGTCCCTCGGGTTCCCAACAGCCCCGCAAAGGCATGGCAGAGGCTGCAGGGCCGCCCCCCAGACACTCTGACACACGGCCAGGCGGGCTCAGGGCTCTGCCGCTGCTGGGGAGGGACTGGCCCCTTGCCCCATCTCATTCGCCATCTGGCCCAAGGATGCCAGCCACCTTCCCAGCCCCCAGGCCAGAGAGCAGGCCTCCCGCAGCCTGCAGACGGAGAGGCCGCCACCTCCCTCCCGCTCCCGCACAGCCCGCCTGGCTGTCATTCCTGGGCCTCCCAAGACACCTCAGAGGGGCTCCTGCCATGCCCCACGTGCCCCTGCCCCCACGGCCCCTCTGTCCTCCAGTGACAGCTCTGCGAGACTTCCACTGGACTCTGGAACCCCTGGTCTGGCCTCCAAGGCCTTTGGTCTGCTGGCCCCCATTCTGCCCAGGCCATCTGCCCTGACTGCGGCGTCTCCCTCTCACCCCACCCTGCCCCTGGCTGAGCCTTGCCCCTGGTGGGCAGCAGCCCCCACCCCGCCCTCCTCCCGGCTCTCTGGCAATTACCAGAGTGATTAAGGTGGTGATTAATGTGGTGATGAATGAATCATGCTCCGACTGCTCTCAAAGCTCCTCTTCTGCTGGCCTGGCTGGAAGGTAGATCTGCTGGCCTCCACTTCTCCTGGGAAGGGAGGCTGAGCCCTGGAGGCAGGAGGGATGGCGTCCACTCGGAGTCCATTGCCTGCCCTCCCCCAACCCTGCTAGGCACGTGGGGGCTGCCTGTAAAGTGTCAGGATGAGATTTAGCTGAGAGAGAGTTGAGCTCCGTTTCTCAGCCTCTCTCCAACCACAGGGAACTCACCACCCCCCAGCTGTCCGTTTCCCAGCTCAACCTTCACTCAGCCTCCTGGTAACCCCTCCCAGCTCCCAGCCATGCTCGGTGAGGGGTGCTGGGGTACCGTGTGCTGGGCAGTGGTCCTCAGTGAGGCCCCAGCCTCTCCACACCTCCAGACAGACCAAGGCCCCCAAATGGTTGGAGAAACAGAGCAGCCTCCTGGCAGAGGCATGTTTCCAATGGGCTTAAAGAATGTGGTGGGCCAGGGGAAACTGAGTCCTGGTGCCTAGAGGGGTTGGGGCAGGTGCAGCCCAGGTGGCCCGGACTTTGCTGGGGTTCCTGCGGGGCTGGTCACCAGACGTGTGGCCTGGCAGGTGCAGCTACCCAGGGCACTGCGGGATGGAGTCCCTGTGGAGTCAGCCCTGTGGCATTGATGGAAATGCCCCCGCGCCCCCACCCCCACCAATTAGGATTTTTTTAAGATATGTATAATGATCCCTAATTGGCACCCTCATTAGGTGCCAATTAAACACTTAAGCATTTCTTACAAGTTTAACACATTAATAAGGCAGCTCATTACATGTTAACGAGATTTATTTCTCATATTTATTATATTGTTTCACCATGGCTGACAGCAGAGTTATTTTGAGAAACATGGCTTCGTACTGATTGCACATGGCCCTTCCTGCCCTGCCTAGGCCGACAGCCTGTCCTAGCAGGGCTCTCCCCTGCGCCGCGGCTCCAGGCCCCGGGGGTCCTCCCGGCCCCGTTTGGCCCGGCCTCCCATAGGTGAGTCAAGCAAGGCACCTTCCTTCCAAAGTCTGAAAGGACCAGAGCTGGGCCCTGCGACAGAATCCGGACTCCAAAGGGTCTCAGAGGCCAAGAGCCTTGCGGAACCTCTGTGCAGCCAGCCCGGCTGCATCCCGGGAGCCCTGGTGGGGTGCAGGAAGAGGAAACTATGCTGAGACCAGGACCTGGGAGAGGTTTGGAAGTGGAGAGGATGGGCAGCCGGCAGAGCCTCAAAAGCCGTGTTGGGGCCTCATGGTCCAAGGTGGGGATGTGGCTTCTGTCCACAGAGCAGTGGGGAGCGCTAAGTGTCTAGGACAGGGAGGGAGTTGACCAGATCTCTGTTTGGGAGAAGAGGATGGACTGGGAGGGGCCACAGGAACGAACAGAACATCCCTCCCGCCCGCTGAATTGCCGGTGGCCAGACCCAAGACCAGAGGATAGAGCCAGATGGGGCCCCCAGGCAGCCCACCTGGGTGGGACGGGGCAGGGGACACGGGGGCCGAGCGGTCTAGAGGGCACTGGCAGGGCTCCAGGGTGCCTGCTCTGCTCAACAAACCTGAGGCTGGCACCCTGTGCAGGCGCCCCCCTTATGTCGGCCTCCCTGCACCGGCGCTGCCCCACCTCACCCCCTCAGCAGCCGCATCATAGCCCTTTAGATGCCCCATTTTTACTCAGCAACGCTCCTCAGGTACAATGCTTCCCGTCAATCACGCTAGGAAAACATCACACAGTGCGCCACCCCGGGGCATGATTTCCCGTGAGTGTAAGTTCATCCGTAGGATAAATTCCTAGAAGTGGGTAGTGCTAGGTGCAAGGATTTGGGCATTTTTAATTTTGATAAACGTTGCCAAATTGCTTTCACGAGTTTACGCAAGCCTCACTGACAGGCAAGTGCCTGCCGCTGCGCGCTCATGTAAAGGCGCATCCGCCTTTCACGGCTTGGCCCACCTGACGTGCGTCTCCCCGAGAGGAATGAGGTCGGTGGCTGAGGCCTCTGGACTCCCATTCGCGTGAGCCGCGTGCTCATCGGCTTCTCCCGCTTTCAGTGGGATCGCTGGTCTTTTCCTTTTAGATGTTAGGGGCCCTTTAAATATAAAATACATAATTTTTTTTTCTGTTGGCTTGTTGCTTGTCTTTAAACTTTTTTTCCATGTAGAAATGTTTGATTTTTGTGTAGTCAGATACATCCCTTTTTTTTTTTTTGGTTTTGGTTTTTCTGTTTTGTGTGTGTGTGTGTGTGTGTGTGTGATACTTAGAAAAGTTCATATCAAATTAAGCCTATACAAAAACCCTCTGTTTTTTTTTCTAGGCATGTGTCTTTCATTCATTAGTCCCTCTAACTTGGATCCGGTTAGAACTGGTGTTTGTTCTAAGGTGTGAGGTGGGGACCCAAGTCGGTCCCCCAGATGGTCATACAGTGATTTCCACACCATCTTTTCTTAGACAATCTTCTTCACGAAATTACTGAGACTTGGGAAGTGTATCCCTGGGGACGGAGGGCTCCCGGGCTCCCGTCCTCCCGTCCGCCCCCTCTTCTCTTCCACCGAGAGCCGTTGGCTATGACCCCGGATGTCATTCAGGCCCCTGGTCCTCCCCTAACACAGCTGGGGGCTGGACAGGCTATCTCTAGTGCCAGGTCTGCTTTGAAGGCATTCTGGAAGGTTCTGGTGGACACGTCTGATGGCACCCGGGACGGCTCTGAGCCAAGGCAGGTGGAGGCCCAGGTTCCAGGCCAGGACGCTAGTGGGCAGGGTGGGGGTGCAGTGCGCATCCCATTGCCTGGGCCTCTCCTGGACCCTGAGGACGGTCCTTCCCTCTGCTTCCTTCTGGAAATGGGAAGAGCAGGTATTTTGCCTCTTTCAGCCACCAGGTGGCAGCAGTTGAAAGCCACCGTGGGCATCTCTCCCTCCTCTATGGAGCATCCTTTGTGTGACCTCCACAGAGCCCTGAGGTTATCTGGTGGCCCTGGACCACCAAGGAGCTGGGGAAAGATGACACCACATCTTCTCCAAGGCACGGAACCCCTCCCATCTCAGGAATGAGGGGCCTGTGGCCTTGAGTCCTCCCTCAGCACCACCCCTGCAGGGGCTGTGGGCAGGAGCTGGGGGAGGAACAGAGGCTGGGGGCTGCCCAGGATGCCCACAGCATATCCCCAGAGGCCCGCTGATTCCCAGCCCGTACCCAGGGAGGGAGGCCCCAGATCCCGGGAGGGTAGAGGGAGAAAACAGGGGCTGGGGGCTGGGAGGGAGAGAAGGGGCCACCGGGGCACGTCCCCCTGCCCTCCCCGGATGCAGCGCTGCTGGCGCGAAAGGCTCTGTCACTGGTCCCCCACGGGCTGTGGCTTAACTGGGCCCCCACAGCTACGTCCCGCCCCATGCCCCCCCCCCATGAGCACGCCTCCTCCCCCCCACAGAGTGCAGGTCCTGGAAAGCTTAGGGACTGGCCCAGCATCTCCTCGCCGGCTGCTGTCCCCCAGCCCTGCCTCACGCAAGCTGCATCAGCCTCCTTATAAGCCTCTGCAGTTCCTGGTGCCTCCTGCACCACGGTGGGGGCAGAGGTGCAGGCTTGATGCCAGCCTCCCTATGCACCCTGTCTGGGTTCCAGCCACAGGACCTAGCTCAGGCGGGGCCTGGGGAACCTGCTTTCCGGGTGGGCAGGGTCTCTGGGGTCCTGGCCATTTGGGCCCCTCTGACAGGCTGGATCCAGGGCCTTAAGCCTGTATGTGCCCTCAGAAATGGGCACTCGTTGCCCCGGCAACTGTCTTGTCTATGAACAGGGCTGCCTCGCACTGACCCGCATGGCCCTGGGGACCTGGCACTCATGGGCGGTGGGGAAAGCATCTGGGACCTGGGCTCCTCGGGAGGGCTTGGTGAGCTGGTGTCCACTCCGGGTCCCCAGTGCCTGGGGAGACAGGTGATGAACAGATGGACCAACAAGCAAGGTGTTTTTAGGCTCTGAATGAGACAAACCAGGCCTGTATGGAAGTAAAAAATAGAGGTGGAGGGCTTCTGGTGGTTGTTCAGATGGGAAGGCCCCGAAGTGCTGGGCTGACACCTGAATGCAGGGTTGCTAGTCAGGCGGGCGCCAGAGGCATCCGTGGGGACAAATGCAGGAACCTGGGAACCACCAAGCTTCCCACCAATGAGTGAGGCCTGGGGCTGGGCCTTCTGACAGCCCAGCCCTTGGCCTGAGGTCTCTGTCCCCACTTGACAGATATGCCCAGGAAAACCTACCAGGTCCTGCCTGGTGGCATGGGGCACGGCCCAGTGGGCAGTTAGGGCCCAGGGGGCCTCCGCTTCCAGCCCTGTGACTGGGTGAGGCCAGTCCACCCCATACTCTCAGCCCTGTGGAGGTGGCCTGGGCAGGCTGGGGACAGCCAGGTCCCTGCTACCCAGGAAGATCTGCGGCAGGAATCCTCCCCGACTTCCTGGCCCAGGGCCGAGTCACCCAGCCCTGACCCTCACCCCGGCCAGGGACCATTTATCTCCATCAGCTGCTCCCAGCAGCAGGCTCAGGGCCAATCGGCCCTTTCTCCACTCCACAGGGCTGACAGCGCACAGCCCCTCCTTCCCCTCCCCCATCAGCTGGGCTCCCCCACGGGCAAGGCGCCTCTCGCAGGGCCCTACGCAGTTCTGCAGGCACCTGGAGAAGGAGCCTTCCCACCAAGCCCAGGGAGACCCAGCCTCTGAGGGCTCAGATTCATCCGCCCCAGGCGTGTGTGAGTGCCCAGGACCTGCCCACACACGTTGGGCATGGGCACAGCACAGGGAGCAAGACCCGGGTCCCACCCCCACCGAGCTGCGCTCTCCCAGCCAGGAGGGACTGGGCTCCAGGCTCAGCCCCATGGCCTGTGCAAGCTCAGGGAGCCCACAGCCTCGGCAGGGACTGTCCCAACCTGCTCAGGGGGTAGAGGAGGGTCCTTGGACTCTGGCCCTGAGAGTGACAGCGAGCCACACAAGGCCCTTCCCTCATCTGGCACTGGGCCCCGGGCCGGCTGGCATGGGCATGTGTTCACCTGCCTGGGTGAGAGGCCACAGGCACCAAGCAGAGTGTGGCATGCAGAGACCGTGTGCAGCCACAAGTGTGTGAGGATGGTGGCACGAGACACGTGTGGGCCGGGTGGCTCTGCAGCTGACACCGTGCCTGCCGGGGTGAGGGCCGGCGGGCCGGCATGCAGGCACGGGCTCTAGCCACGGCCTGCCTTCTTTGATGGAGGTGATGGGGTTCAGGACAGGTTGCCCCCAAATACTGCACTTTGGCATATTGATTATTTCGAAATAAAGTTACTTAAGGAGCAGCAGGTGCAGGAAGGACACTTTGACCTCCTCTGACACCCTGAAGAGGGAAATAAACCTCACATGAGAGGTGCCCTCTCTGTGCCAGAAGGCAGGGAGGCGCCCTGACAGCAGAGGCAGGGAGCTGGACAGCCCTGCTACTTCTTTACCAATTTATTCCCCAAGCCCGTACTTCTTTGTCTTGTCCACTCTTCATGAATTTATTGTTTCTTTGTCTAAAAGGTAGAAAAGCTTACTTGCTGTGGTCACTTCTTTGAGGCTTATATTTTTATGAGCTTCCATACATATGAAATTTAACTTGATTTTCTCCTGTCAATCCGTCTTCTGTCAGTTTATTCAGCCACCTGACGCCAAGGAGGGCAAAAGGGGGTGTCCCTGCCCTACAGGGCCTTGGCAGGGCCCTGCGGTGCCCTCCTGGGCATGTGCACTCACTGGGCAGCACCGGCCCCTCTCATCGCTCTCCATGGGCCCAGCGGTGCCGTGAAGTGGGCCCTCTCTCCTCTCTCCTCCCTCCCTTCTGAGTTTCTGTGCACAGGCCCAGGGCAGGTGCTTGAGCCCCTAATCCTCACGCTCCCATCAGCCTCCCTTTGGCTGTTCCCTCCCCAGCCTTATCTGCCTGCAGCGGCCAGCGCCCCCACCCCAGCCCCTCTGCAGGTCGGGTGGGTGTGTGCCCTTCCCTTCCCTCTGTCCTTGCATCTCCCGGCGCCATCCCGGCTCCTTGCCTCTCCTCCCCCCACCTCCCTCCTCTTTGCTTTCCCCGCCATGCCCCCACCATGGCCAGCGGCCACTGTACCCACTCCTCCACTGTCAGCCTCAAAGGCTACTGGACAAAGACCCCTTTGGCCTCTTTCCTCCAAACAGGAGGAACAGCTCATGCAGACCTCACAAAGAGAGGCCCCGGGGGCTGTTTCCTCAGAGATAAGAGGGCCTGGGCACGGGTGCAAATATGAGCCTGGCCTGCAAGGGTCTGCAGCCCACCCTAGCAGCCTAAACACTCTCCCTGCGATCTGGAGCCCAGCCCTCGGAGCTCCTCAGGAGGAAGCTTTGTCCTCCAGGTCTGGAAAGACTGCCGGGCAGCGGGTGTGGGATGTGCCGCAGAGCCTAGAGCCGGGCCGCGGGAGTCCCCCTTTCTTCTCTTAGGGCTTCAATCCCCCCCTCCCTCAAAGGCACTGAAGGTGTCCAGTGTCAGCCAGCAGATGGTGACCTGACCCAGGGTGCTTCCTGCCCCAGCCACGCACGCCTACCCAGAGGCTCCCTAGCAAGGGAGACCTCCAGATCTCACTCTCCCATCTGGAAAACGGGGTCCTGAGGTGCACCTCTGCCTCAGGGCCCCTGAGGCCCACAGGAGGTGGCCGGCATTAGGACATGGCCCACAGGAGGCAGAGCCAGAGAACTTCACCGTGACATGGCGGACGAGCCCCGGGTAGCAGGGCAGAAAGGACAACAAGACCCACCCCTACCCTCCAGCCTGGTCCGGAGAAAGGATGCTTCTGGGAGTTATCCCGGACCTTGTAGGCACAGCCAGGGAGCCCGGGACAGGGTCCCGCAGGCTGGCTGCGCCACGGGAAGGATGCTCCTGGGGGCCCCTGGGGTGCCTGGGACGGTGGTGAGGACCGAAATGTCAGAGGTGGTGGGGGGCCAGGGCCTCAGAGGGAGCCGAGGGGCCTTTGGGGTTGAGGAAGTGGAGGGCAGCGTGTAGACGCCACGGGAGGAATTCAGGACCACGGAGTAGACGGGCAGACAGAGCTGGAGGCCACACACAGGTGCGGGGGCTGGACATGGGGGCGGAGAGAGGAGGGCTGAGGAAGGGGCCGGTGGAGGACAGCGGGAGACGATGTGAGGAGCGGATCATAGGGCACCTTGGCGTGAACACAGACGTGCGATCTTGGCCTAGCCCCTGCCTCAGTTTCCCCATCTGTAACATGAGGAGCTCCCCTCACCCACTGGCACTGGGGACTAAGACAGCAGTGGGCTCACAGCCTAGAGGGGACTAGACAGGAAGAGAATCACCCCTCAAGGAATTCATCAAGGAAGGGGAATGGCCTTACCTTAATTAACTCCTTAGATAATTAAGGCCTTGTGCAGACTCTGCAGTGGCTGGGCTACCACTCAGGGGCTCACCCCCAGTTGTCCCTGGGGGACCCCTGATCCTGTCATTCTCTCTCTAGGGCTTGGGGACAGCAGTGCTCTCCCCCTATCTGCCTGCCCTGGCACAGGCCTGGCCAATTAGCCTCTTCCATTTCCGGGACCACAGTGATTTTCTGGGATGGCATGTGACAAACTCGGTGCTGAGGCTTCTGCTGGTGGGGACAGGGAACAGGTTTGCCGAGGGGGCAGGACATGGGAGAGCCTGCGGGGCCTGAAGTTCACACTCGGGGAAATAGAAGGAAGAGAGGCTGTGTTCTGGCAATAATGTTTGAGTACCTGTATCCAGCCATGCCTGAAGCCCATAGATCGGCACTTCCCAGTTATTTGTGCCAAAAAATTCCATTTTGCAGCTACATAACATGAGTTGTGGTTTCTGCCTCCTAATTCATGACCTGAAGGGCGAAAGTACCATCTGGGCTCAGTCAGGCCAAGGGAAGGGGAAAAGTCTCTCAGCAGAGGGACGCCTGAACGAGGCCCACAGAGCGAAGATCAGGCAGCGAGGACTTCCTTCTGGGACTCAGGAGGGAGTCTGGGGGGTCCTAGGAACACTGGAGCCTCGGAAAGGCCAACCTCAGAGACAACGAGGGAGTACGGGAGCAGGCCCAGGATGCGGTCCCTACAGCAGCCAGGCGCAGGGCAGGGGAGGGCAGCGGGGCCTGGACGGCAGGCCTCCTCATCCAGTGCCATCTGAACAGGGGAGGGGGCGGCCCCGGGGACCTTGTGGGAGGCCAGAGCTGTCCAGGGGAAGGGGGCGCTCCAACTCAGCTGGAGGAGCCGAGGAACAGGAGGCTGAGTGGCAGCCTCATGGCAGGACTCAGGCGCCAGAGGCCAGGCAGGATTCAGCAGGAACCTCAGCCGCCTTCTCTCTCCTCTGAGACGGGGGAGCCGGCCCTGGAGGGGGGCAGGAGACCGCCTGCTGCCCTCAGAGCTCTCCCAGGCCCCACCCCTTCCCACCCCACCCCAACCGGGTGGCTAAAAATAAAAGCCACGATAATTTCCCTAAATGAAACCTCCACTTAAACACTTAAAAAGCAATAAAAACTCAATTTTCTTTCTCTCAATTATTTTACTTATTCCATTTTCCAAAAGGTTCACCCTGTTATGAAGATGTATTTTCCCCCATCAGCGGTGGCGCTCTCAGCCATTACTCAAACTGACTCAGCCGCCCTGGGCCAGGAGCGTCACGGGGTCTCCGTGGCAACGGTCTGCCTGGAGGACTGAGACTTCCCTGCCCGCTGCCTCGCTGTATCTGCCCCTCTGGCTAGGGCCTCAGTTTCCCAGGTACTGGTCTCTGCCCCCAGCGCTGCCCCAGGCCCCGGGCCTGCAGTCCCCCAAGCCTCCCCTCCAGCCGCCTCCTCGGCCCGGCCCGGCATCCATCACACGGCTGACACTGTGGAAATTAGGTTTCCGACGTCATTAGTGCTTTGTGACCGACTCCATTTGTACCGTGCCCGCCCCGTTCCTGTCTCTGCTAATCGTTGTACACGCTTCTTCCATTTCTAAACACTGCTGTCTTGTTGCTTTTAAGTTTTAATTATTACCACCTCCCCTTCCTTCCTAATTGGCCCAGGCCCGCGGCTGCATCTGGCTCCCTCAGAGCGCCCTGTGCAGTGGAGGTGTGCGACCCAGCTCCGTCCCCCACATGCTGGGCACTGATGGCCCGGCGGAGGGTCAGTGATCCTCGGAGGAGAAGGCGGACCAGGCCCCCCTGAGAACTGCCTGTCACCTGTTCCGTGGGAGGCTGCCTGCAGGCGGGGCCACGGCCCTGCTTCCTCGTGGCCTCACCAGCCTCCTCCCGCAGCCGCCCAGCCTGAGGCGATACCCTTCTCTCAGCACTGCCAGATCCCGCTTGGTGCTCGCCGTCTGTCCACTGCTCTGTCCATCTGTCCATCATCCCCCCACCCGCCAGTGCGTCTCTCAGTCTGTCCACCTGCTGCAGCCTGCTGCTGGTGTCCCAACCTGACTTCTGTCCCGCAGGCTGCTGGCGCCCAGGCCTCCTGTTTTCCCTTCTCTGCAAAACACTCTCTGTGGCGTCCTCACCTGCATTTTGCTTGGTCAGGAACAAGGAAACAAGACAGAGCAAGCGCCTGGGAAGTTTCAGAAGTGCATCTGCCCTCCGTTCCCCAGCCTGTGTCCCACGGGATCCTGCATCGGGCCTTTGCTCCCAGCAGGCATCCCTGCTGGAGGTGGCCTCCCTTTCCCTCGCCCCACACAATGAGCACAGACACCCCAGCCTAGAGCTGGCAGGCCTCGACCTCTTCTGGGCCTGCCTGTCATTGCTGTGTGGCTTGGGCAAGGTCCCTTTCTTCTCTGAGCTCCCACTTTTCTCATCTATAACATGGGAGCAAATCAGTGTTTCTGTGCGGCCCCTCGCAGGGCTATGGCGAGGCTCACTGGGGTTCTGGATGGATGTGAGCCCCATAACCAGTAGGCCGAGAGGCCAGGCCCCTGGTGTCCACCCCACGTTGGGGTCGCTGCCCGAACCCCTCCCCCTGCACCAGTACAGCCTCTACCAGGGCTCAGGAACTGGGCACTCGATTCCCAGCACCACCTTGAGAAGTGGGGGCCGTGGGCAGCCCCGGGGAGAGAAGGATTCCCCCGGGGAGAGCACAGTCTGCACTCCCGGCTGTGACAGCTCCTCCTGGGGGGCTCAGTGGTGCTGGTGAACCTGGGTGCCCCTGAGGGCTGGGATGGTAGGCACCAGCCCTGGCCAGCAGTCTCGGCTCACAGGGCCACAGGACCCCCAGTCCAGATGGAAGCCCGAGGCTGGAGAGGGAAGATACTTGCCAAGGTCCCATGTGAATCCAGGGGCTCCGTGGCAATGTGGTGGCAGGGAGAGGGCCCACCCTGAAAGGTCTGGGGAGTGTGAGTCGGGGTGGGGAGTCGCAGGTGGCTGGGACCCTCTCCTACTCCACCCTTCCCAGGTCTGTTTACTTTTTCACTTGGGGGAGGGGAAGCAGAGCTGGGATGGGAAGGAACTTGAGTGGAGCACCACATGGTGTCCCGTTCTTACTCCCTGAGGCCGCCCTGTGCAGGAGAAGCCATGAGAACGCTGTGTGCGGACGGCAGCCTGGGGGGCAGCGAGGGGCAGGGACCCACCCGGGGCTCTGGGGGTCTGGTGCTCCTCCCAGCCCACCCGGAGGGCCCCGTTGAGGGTGGTGTGCGCTCCATCCCTTGTGCGAAGGAAGCAGGGGAGGGCCAGTGGGCGGAGCCCTGGAAGCAGAGCATCCCTGTCTGGTTCACTCTCCTGCGCCCAGCCCGCAGCACAGAGCCTGGCTGGCAAGCGCTCTGACACAAATGCCTGAAGCAAAGAAGGCGTGAATGTGCAGCCCCACCTGGCCACTACTGAGCACAGCCCCAGGCGCTGAGAAGCCCTGCATCCAGGGGCGCAGGGACTTCAAAGGAGGCTAAGGGGGCTGCAAGGCAGGCTCCCTGGTGCCCGTCCAGGCGCCCACGGCAGCCTGGCCTACATGCGCTCCCCACCTCACCCGGCGTCCCCGACGCCGTCGTCCTGCGGTCACTGGGCAGCCTAGGACAGCGCCCCCGGGTGGAGGCACAGGTGGGAGCAGCGCTGGGCCCCCAGAGCCTGCACCGCGCCTCAGACACGTGGGGAAAGCAAACAAAGACGTATTGGTTTCTGCTCTATTAGAGGCGCAGGAGGGGGGAAATCAATGTTTAGTAAATGGGAAAAGAGAAAATCGTTCAGGAAAGACAGTCTGTCTCCAAGCCGTAGAGGGGTTGGTAAACAGCACGGGCCGGTGCCAAGGAAGCTGTGCGCCAGAACCGGCCCCAGCACAGGAGTGCCTGCCTCCCGGCTCCCCTCCCGGCTCAGGGCTCGAAGGGCCTGGCATCGCCTCTGAAAGCTGCCCCGGCGCTTCATGTTGGTCCTGTTCCCCTGAGTCCTCTGCGGCTCCCCACTGCCTGGGTTGCGTTGAGCCTGCAGGGACCTGCGTGCTGGACGGGTCCTCTGGTCTCTCCTACCGTGTCCCACCCCGGGGCTCTAGCCACCCTGACCGCCTGGGCCTGGCTGTTCCCAGGAAGGGCAGGGCTGGCTACCTGGAGGAATGGATTTGAACTGGGCTCTGACTCCCCTGGAGGAGATCTCCAGGTCGGGGTACGGGAAGTGGCCACAGACTCCAAGGGGTGGCATCCCCACAGGAAGCTTGGGGCGGCGGGGAGGAGGAGAGGGTGGGGTGGGGAGTGAGGTGGGAGTTGGCAGCCAGGAGCTGGAGGGGCCGCCACCCACCATGTGCTCAGGCTTAATAGGCCTCGAAAGGCCCAAAAAATATACAACAGGGGGACTGTCTGACCCCCAGGAGGCTGCCGAGGGGAAACTGGAGTCAGAACAGTTCCTGCTCGGCCCCACTGGGGCAGCTAGACTGTCGGAACCCGCCTCTCGGGGTGGCTGGGTTGCTGTCCCCCCCTCTGTCTCCACTGGGCCCTCTGGCTGGCGTCCAGCTGTTCCGCAGAGCCGGGGGCGTGGGATGGCACCTCGTGCCCTCCATTCATCAGGGCCCGGCAGGCTGTGCTGAGGCGTATTGAATTTTAGCTTAAGATGGGT
Source organism: Phataginus tricuspis (assembly GCA_029783875.1). Taxonomy (NCBI): domain Eukaryota; kingdom Metazoa; phylum Chordata; class Mammalia; order Pholidota; family Manidae; genus Phataginus; species Phataginus tricuspis. The sequence goes on from JAQQAC010002837.1 coordinate 111,246,514, forward strand.
GGCAGTCTCCCTCACAAATGAATTATATTCTGTTCACCATTTGTGCATGATTGTGAGCATGTGTGAGCACCAGATGGGGGTGACTCGGGCACACTCCCGCGGCAGGCACAGGGGTGTGGGGCTGTGTGCCCCGAGAGCAGGGGCCGGCCAGGGTGCAGACAGTTTTTGCAAGAAGTTTGACAGAAATGAAAAAATCCTGGCGGGTGGGGGCAGCGAGGGCGTGCAGGGATGGCGGCGGCTGTCTTACAGCCCTGCTGGGACGGCTTTGTCGTGCGGGACCCTGTTCCCTGCACTAGGTCCCTTCCGGGAGTCTTCCAGCTCCACCGGATCATGTGAGGCTGTGAAGTCAGCTGCTATCAACCCATGTGCGGAGGAAATGGAGACCCTGAGAGACGAAGTGGTCGGCCTGAGGTCACACAGCACTGTCCTGGAGCTGGGACTCCTGACGGGAGGTGGCTCTGAGACAAAGCTGGGAAGAGAGAAGGTGCCCAGGGGGTGGCGCGGCGGGGAGGCCTGTCCTCAGAGCCGTGGGGGATGCTAGCTGGACCCCCCCTTCTCCCCTGCTTCCACCTGCATCAGGCTGTCTGGGCTGAGTGAGGGGAGGAGGGCCTCTGGGCTTCTCTGGGCTCTGTGTTAGGCATATGGGTACAAGGTTTTGTGGGGGAGTGTGTGGGTGCCCAGAGGGGAGCACAGGTGTAGAATGGGGGTCCAAGGAATGTGGGTGCCCACTTGTGTGGGTCCCTGCCCAGGGGACTGGGGGAAGCGGGCATGCCGAGGGTCTGCTAGGTCCGCAGAGCCCAGGATGAGATGGGTGGGTAAGTGTGGGCATGAGTAGCAAAGCTGGGTAGGCCAGGCCTGTGCCTGGGTCTGGGGGTACGGTGGGGGGTCCGCGAGGGTGCCGGCAGAGGGGGCAGAGGTGGCCCTGGGCTCTCAAGACTTGGGTTTCCAGCCACTCTAGCCCATTTCCACCTCCGCACCCACTCTGGCCCCACTACTCAGGGCAGACACAGAGAAACCTCTTTTGCTCCAGCGAGGCCAAGTGAACAGCAGATGAAGACTGTGATAAGGGAGCTTCAAGGTGACATCAGCCAAGTGGCCCCTGGGCTCAAAGGGAGGGCAGTTGAGGAAGGAGGGTTGAGGGGAAAGGCTGCCCAGGAGGCCGAGATGCAGGGAGAGGAAGACAGGCTTGTAGATACCAGAGGTGCTGAGGAGGGGCTCTGCTGCCTGTCCCTGTGGGGGCCCTGCAGGAGTCCCCCACCCCTGCACCTCGGAGCCCTGGAGCTGTCTTCCAGTGGGGGCACCCAGGGAGCCGACCATGGGCGGCAGGGTAAGAGGAGCCCAGGAGGTGTCCCCAGACCAGGGCCCGCTTGCTGATGCGGGGCAGGTGCCAAACAGCCAGGGCCCCACCGCCCTGCCCAGTTCCCACTCCAGGGTCCAGGTGGGCTGGGCAGTAGGCCTGGGAAGTGAGAGCTGCCAGCTGGGTGGGGCAGGTGTGCAGACCGGGAGCCTCAGCCCAGGAGCTCCAGCCCCTCCCGGCCGGAGCCGGCTCAGACCTTGTCCGGCTGCCCAGCCCTTGCCTTCCGGTTCATCTGTCCCATGGCCAGCCGGCAGGCACCCCACAGCTGCCCCTGCGGTGACCTCTCTGCAGGGCAGACCGGAGCCCCCTGCTGCCTCGGCTGGGGCGGGCCACTAACGGGCCCAGGAGTTGGGTGCACTCTCGGTGCATTTTGCTCACTGAAGAAACAAGTGGGTCCCCCCAGCCTGAGGTTCAAGAGTCTCTAGAAAGCTGCAGCGTCAGGATTGTCCCAGAGCCCGGGGTGGGGGCTCCAGGCAGTCTGTGCTGGGGGGCCCTTCCTGCCGCTCCAGCCTGTCAGCCAACCTTCCAGGGACCCCTGGGTGTCTCCTTGGGCCTGGCACCCCATGCTGAGGCCTCCCTGCCCAGCCCAGCCCCACGGGCCCAGAGGGAGCACCTGACTTTGGCTGTGGGCCTGGGATCCGGATCAGACCCCAGCGGGAAGTGCCACGTGGGCAGAGATGCCGCCACGGACATGGCCGCCCTGCAGCAAGCCAGGGCCTCTGTCCGCCCCTCAGTCTCCCTGTCGTCTCTGCTCTCACTAGGCGGCCTCTCCTACTTCCTTACTTCCCTCCCTCTCTCGGTGGGAAAGGAGACGAAGAGAGGAGTCCCTGGCGTGCGGCTCCCGCCAGCCCCCAGGCCAGGCAGAGAGGGCAGCGCAGCCCTCCCTCCGGGTGGGTGGGCCTCAGAGCCCCAGAGGGCACTCTCCTTGGGAGCCGGGGCCTGGGGCCCTCCTGGTGAGCCCCACGGGCCGTCGTCTCCCCAGTGAGTGGGGACCATGCCTGTGCCGCCCCCCACGCTGGCCTGGACCGGCCAGGGTCTCAGGAGCAGCATGTACATTGACCGACTGAACGGTGGTCCCAGGCTGCCTCGCCCACACCCCAGGCGCTCTCCAGTCCTGGGGACCAGCTTCCCACACTCTCCTCCCTTTCAAAGTTTTAATTTAACCAAGCCGTCCTTTCTTCTCCCTGAAGAATCAATATTTTCTCTGTCTTTTGACACTTATTTTATTTTATTTTTACATGCGGCCTCCCAAAGGCTGTAATTTACGGCTAATACCGTGCAATCAGGGACAATGGCTGGGCGCCTGTGAGCAGGCTCCCTGCCAGGTGCCCCCAGCACCCCCTGCCCCCACCCACTCACAGGGGTGCCCACGCCTGGGAGCCTCTGGGTGCAAGTCCATGGGTGTGGGGGTGCCCGGGAGAGGCACAAGCCATGACCTCAGCCATTATCTGGAGGGCACAGAGGGTGGGTCCTCAGCTGGGAGGGCTGTGGGTCTTCTGTGGGAGGCTGGTCTAAGTGGAGGGGCAGCCTGGGTGCTCGGGGGTCCCCTGGCTGCAGAGAGCGCCCTGCTGAAGAGCCAGGGCGGGGCCTCTGGGCCTTTCCTTCTTACTTCTCCCACCAGCTGCCTCTGCGGTGCTGGGCTGTGCCCACGTGGATCCCGCGTTGTGATCTACGGCACTGTTACTGTGTGTCGATGATTTAAATCCTCGGATGGGGCTGGTGACAGCTTAAATGGCTGCCATCCACTCCCCATGCCCTCCAGATCCTGACGAGGCTCCATAGTGGGAAGGGAGGTCTGCTGAGGTGGGATTCAGACAGTATCCCCCAAGCCTGAGGGTGGCCAGGCTGCGGTTCCTCACGCCTCTGGAGAGCAGGGAACCAACGGTGTCCCTCCCCCTCGCTGGTGATCAAGGAGGGAAGATAAAACCCTCCATAAATTCCTGGGAAATGGAGTGTCTGCAGCACGCTCAATTCCACCTGCCCGCAGGTGACAGGCGCATCAAGGGGGGCAGGGTGCCCAGCTTGTGGCTTGTGGCCAGGACAAGAGGGAGCAGGACAGGCCTGGGCCCCACCCCTGTGCCGCAGGCCCAGCCCCCAGCCTCACCCATCACCCCCAACTGTGTGGACGCGCAGCCCAGCCCCGCTCCCGGGTCTCTCCTCTCCCGAGGCCTTCCCCTCCATCCAGATGCTGACTCCCAGGCCATCTCTTTCAACTAACGGGGTGTGGACATGTCATGCATATGGGGGAAACTGAGGCACACGGGGGCAGGCCAGCCAAGGAGTCAGTGGCAGTGCAGGTCCCAGCGCCTGCCTCATGTGGGTCTCTTGTTGGGTGGCTGGCTTCCCTCCCTGGAGGCAAATCCAGAGCAGAGCACTGGGGTGGGGTAGGTGACAGCATCCAGTGGTCTTCCTGCAGGGCAGGGTCTCTCAGTGCCAGACCAAGGGAGGCTTGAGGGCCCAGCACCATCTGATTCTCTGGCTCTGGGGCCCTGGGCCCTCCCAACACAGCTCCAGAAAGAATGGCCAGTCTGGCCCAGCAAGGCCCCAGGCTGGGTTGGGGTGTGCCTCCCTGGGAGGCCATGGGGTCTTGGGTCTCCTGGTGGGAGTCAGGGACGCGACTTGGCCCTTCTGGGGCCCACGCCCCGTGGGGGCAGAGGAGGTCGTGGTCTGGGGCTGTGATAAGAGGAGCACCCCAGGGGCCCTGGGAACACTCAGAAGCCCTAAGATTTGGGAAAGGCCATTAAAGCGAAGGCCTGAAGGAAGGGTGGGTAGAATTCTCTAGATTATGGCTGTGGCTGTGCACCCCAGTACCCAGGGAGGGGTAGGGATTCTAGTCAATGGAAACAACGTGGGTGAAGTAGCCCCTGAGGGAGGAGCTCGACTTGGCCTTGACGGCAGAGGGACAGAGGGTGACATAACTGAGCTCCAGACCAGGAGGGACAGACACAGGCTTGTGAGGACCCAGGAGTGGCACCCCTTTCTCCATGAGCGGGAACTGGGGAGCCGCCGGGGTGCCTCACCCAAGGCCAGCAGTGTGTGCGGTCAAGCTGCGGTGGGAGCCCTGGGCCTGCAAGTCCCCCTGGGACTCGGACATGTCACAGGATTGATCAGATGGTGAGCGAGCAGGTCTGGCCCCACCCGGCGTCCTCCCAAACGGCCCCATGTTCCCAGCTGGGGGCTCTGAGGCCTGAGCTGGGAGGAGGAGCCTGTCTCGGGCCCCTGTGTGGGGCCCCTGGGAAGTGGGCTCAGGGCTCACTGGGGCACATTGTCCCCAGAGGGACACTTTACCACCACTGCTCTGTCCTGGCATGACGTCAGCAGGGGCCGATGGGCCGGCTGGGGAGGCACCGGGTGGGCTGCTGGGTGGGGCAGGGCTGACGTCTCAGGGCCCCAGTTCACCTTGACCAAGACCTTTGGATGGAGCCGGGCTTATGAATGAGACAGAACTGGGGTCTCTTCCTGCTTGCAGGGCCTCCTGGGCCTACCCCCCCCCAGATCTACAGCCCTGACTCAGCGCTTAGCCCAGCTCCCCACAGCTCCCACCCCAAACACTGTAATGACTTTTTAATAAACTGAAAAATTGTTTCAGTACCAAATGCGATCCTGGGACATTGTTCGTGACTGTATTGAGCTTAAGTCAAACGCTTTGCATCCCCAAATCCTACTGATTAATAATTACAAGGAGCAAGTCTGTCTTTACTGTAATGTGTTTAGGAAAACTGATGGATTTAATTTTTTTATCGGCCAAAGTAAGAAAATGTAATCTTTCTGAAAGTATCTAATACAACAATGCAGCATAATTAGTTTCTCTGGAAACAGGCATAATGAAATAGAATAATAAATCACTTCTCCTTTCGTCCCTTCCCTCTGATATGGGGCTGGGAATAGGCAGGGAGCAGAGCTGGGGGGATCCAGGTGGCCGTGGCTGCGCACCCCAGTCCCCATCGGCTGACACAGTGCCCTGGGGGCCCACCCTCCACCCAGCCTGGAAGTGGGGGGCCTCTGCAAGCTGGGACCCAGGTTCCAGAGTGGTGGTCACTCCCACTTGCCCCCGCCTGCAGCCAGACCCAAGCCCACTGCTTGGACAGTCCAGGGACCTTGATGGCAGATTATTCTGGCTGAGTGTTGGGGGGGCACCCTGAGATGTGGGAGGTGGGCAGGTGGGCAGAGAAGGGGTCTTAACCTGTGCTGGGACTGCTCACAGTTCCTACCCTCCCCAAGCTTAGGCAGAGAGAGACCCCGGAGGGAGGGGAGGGGTGGGAGGGTGGGGCCGCCAGCCTCTGGAGCTGCCTCCCCCCAGTGGCCCAGCCCAGCCAGGACCCGCCTCACTCCAGCCCCTGCAGATGGAGCTACCCCGCCCCCTCCCCAGGCCTCCTCCCCTGCATCCGTCTGGGACCAAACCCCAGGGGTGGGCGGTCCTCATGAGAAGCCCTCCCAGACCCCAAGTGCCCTCACTTAGCTGCTACCCCCACTCCAGGTTCACAGTCAGGAGTGACGGGCTAACTGTTTTGTTGATCACGGGCAGCCTTCTGCAGCCCAGTGATGGATGATGTGGGAAGAACCACACTTGCCCTGGCAGATGCCCAGCACCAGGAGAGTTAGACGTGGCGTCGCTGGCTGCAGACTCTCTGTGTCCTGCCGCCCGGCTGCCTGGCTCTGGCCCTGGCCCATGAACAGAATGAGCACTAAACTGGCATCTGGAGGCGTGGGGTGCACCCCTGAATTCCACACCCAGCACCCAGAGTTTCCACCCCCAATCTCCAGCCTTGGATTTCCTCCCACAGCCCAGCCCCTCCCAGGCCAGGCTGCAGTTGGAGTTTCGGGGGATCAGCGTGTTGCTGGGGGGCCCCAGATGGTGCCTTATAAAATGCCTGCACAGACCGTGAGGCTCACAGCCCAGGCCGGGCCGGAGGCCTCTCTGGCCACGCCGTTCATCATTCTCCCCTGCCTTGGCCCCACTGAAGCTCCCGCCCTCGGCTGCCCAGGGCTCTGCCTTTCTGGATCCTCACGGGGCTCTGGTGGCTGGGGCTGCCAGGCCTCTCGCCCCTCACCACACTGCTGGCCAGAGTCAAAGCCTGAAGCCTAGCTCAGACCCTCCCTCTCCACTGGGCTCTGCGCAACCCCAGGGGGACTGAGGAAGCCCCACCCCACCCCTTGAGGCCTTGCTGGCCAGGGGCTGGCGAGTGTGGGGCCTGGTCCCGGGAGCTGGAGGCAGGGATCGCGGGATCCTGCAGCCGCTGTCGGCAGCTGCCAAACGCCTCTCTGCCCATTGCCAGGCTCGCGGCTGATGGCCTCTCCCCTCCTCCTGGCGGCCCTGGGGGGCTACATGTCTGGTTCTGGCCCAGGAGGGGCGAGAGGCCTTGCGGGCCCTCTCTCCTCCTGCCAGGAGGCCTTTCCAGTCTTCAGCTCTCTGGCCAGCCTGCTCTCAGCCTCAGGATGGCCTGAGCAGAGCCACCACCGACCTACGAAGGACTTGCAGCAGCAGGAAGAAGAAAGCCTTCATTCTGGGAAGCCGCTAGGCCTTCAGAGCCGTGCTTGCTGCAGCTGAGGGAGCCGGCCTGGCGTGGGGGGCAGGTAGGCGTGGTGAGCCCAGGTGGGGGGCGCTGGCAGCTGTGCGAGGCTCTAGGCCGAGGAGCCAGGTTCTCGCCTGGGCTTAGCCACCGCGGCCCTTCCCTCCTCTGTGCCTCAGTCTCCCCCGCAGCGGGCCACCTGTGTATCCCTCGGGTCTGGGGAGAATCAAATGGGGGACAACGTGGAGTGTCTGAAATCGGGAAGAGGATGCAGGGGTGCGTGGCACGGACAGCGACAGTGAGTCCTGGCCAAGTGCGGCTGCCTGGAGGTCACGGCCGCACTGAGCCACGGGGGCCGCGAACGCTGGCCGGGGATGCTGAGGCAGCCGGGCCCTGACTTCCACAGGGCACAGGCACAACGGTGGTCACAGCGGACCCAGAGGAAGGCTCTGGACGTTGATTAATTACCTCCGCTGGGGCTGGCTAATTGTCCACGGATCTCTGCTTGTCAAAGGCCCTGCCTGCCTGACCCGCGGAGCAGTACCGAGCAGTGTCAGGGCAGAGCTCCCCAGATATGCCAGCCCCGAAGCCTCTTCATCTGCCTTCGCTGAGCACTCCACCATGGGCTCGGGGGAGGCTCCTGGGGACCTGGGCGCCAGCCGAGCAGCTGTACAGAGCATCAGATGGTGTTTTCCTGATTCTTGACGAGCACAATATGGAGCTGCCATGTGTCGGTGATAAGCACAGGGCGCAAGGTGCAGGGCTGGGACTCCTAGGGACTTGGCTGGCCGGGACTTCCCTGGTCCCTCTTGTAGATGGCAGGGAGGTAGCCTGGGCTCCATCCCCAAAAGTGTGTCCCTTCCATGCAGGGCCCGTCCTGGCCACTGGGGGCGCCACGGACCCAGCGATGACTCTGCCCGGGCTTGCACTCTGGGAGGCCCAGTCTGATGGGGAGGACAGCCCTGCGCCCAGAGGCACCCAGCAGGACGAGGTTGACATGGACCCTGGGTCAGGGCCAGGGCAGAGCAGCTATGTGACGGTAAGGACCTCGCCTCCCGCCCGGCGTCCTCTGGTCCCCACGGGCGTACCGAGGTCCAGAAGGGGTGAGGTAGGTCCTGGCCACCCAGGGATGTTCTGGGCCACTCTCGTTCCAGGCCGGGGCTCCCCACACCACCCGCCAGATCCTCATTCTGAGCTCTGTTTTTGCTAAAAGGCACAGATGAAGATTAGAAAAAAAAAAATCCCTCCGTTTTGTTTTTGCTGAGCCGGCACTTCTGTCATCCCAATCTGAGGGGCTTGGTTTGTCTGCCACGAGGGGGGAAATGCCTCCATTTAAAAGCAGAACTCAAAGGAAAACATCCACGGGCCCCATTTCACTGCGGCAAACACGATGAGCAAACCATGGTCGTTAACATGATAAAAGTCACTCTGTCTGGGTGTAAGATTCATTTTTCCCCATTTAGCACATGGCGCATTTGCATCGGGCTGCCGTCTCCTCCAGGGAGGCCCTGAAATCGTTCCCATTCCCCAGCCAGGGTCCTGAGACCTGGGACGCACTGGGAGGGCACATTTTGGGTATTCCCCTGGCCAAGGAGCTGCCCCTCTCGGCAGCCTCCAGGGACCCTGAGGCCCCACACTCCCTGGCCAGCCAGAGGGGGCTTGGTGGGGTGAGCAGCCTGAGGAGCCCCGTTGGCCCAGTCCTCACCCTGGCTCGGCCACACAGTGCCCGCGGACGTCCGCCCCGCCCCGCAGCACTGGAGGCTCCTGACCCAGAGGGGAGGGACCTGCCGGTGCTTACCTGACTGACTGTCCCACCGCACCAGGGCCCAGGGTTCAAATCCCATCGCCCGTGCCAGGGCCCACAGGGGTCAAGCGCGGGAGCTGAAGCAGCCAGCCTGGGCCCTGCCTCCCGTCCCATCTCAGAATGGAGCCTCAGCTCTCTCGCCCCTGGACTCAGTTTCCCCCGCCATACAACGACAGGCTCCATGAGCCAGACCTGAGTCCCTGCCGAGGCTGCCCTTCCCTGAAGGGTGTCAAACAGTGTCTGCTGCTCAGCCTGAGTCTTGAGGGGGGCCCAGTGCCATGGGGCATCACCGCTGTGGGCTGAGGGTCAAGTGGACCCCGGGGCGGGACGGCAGAGCCCTGTGCCCCCGCCCAGCAGGCCAAAGAAGACCCACAGCCTCCCTAGAGCCCCTGCCTCCAGTCCCTCCCCATGGAGGCCTGAGTGGGCATCGATGCTTCGGATAAGACCCAGCCCCAGAGCTCTGGGGGCAGGAGCCTAGAGCCCCTTTGTGCAGAGCTCCGTCACCAGGCCTGGGAAGAGGGAGAGAGGACAGGATCCCCAGAACTCTGTCCTCAGTCTGGGGCTTACACACAGTTACTGTTAAGGCTGCCAGCTGCAGTGGGCAAGGAAACAGAAGAAAGGCAGTGGGGTCTGAGCGGGAGTGGAAGAGGCTCCAAAGAGGTGCTGGCAACTGGCCTCAAGGAGGAAGGTGGAGTCCCTAAGTGGGACACTCCCTGGCTGTGCAGCCAGCCTGGAAAATGGATTACCCGGTAACCCTGCCCTGCCGCCCTGATTGGAGACAGGCTGGGAAGGCCCGAGCCAGGGACGGAGCAGGGTCCTGTCTCAGTGGGGGCATGTCTGGTCCCAGGCCACAGGGGGGCTGGCGGCCCCGCAGAGATGAACAATGGGGTGCCCACACAGGCTTTCCTGGGAAAGGCGGGGCCTGCATGAAGGCCAGGGTCCAACTGTGGGGAGGCCCCTCGCTACCCCCACCTCCAGCCCAGGGTGGGGAGCACCGTGCCCTGCACCCCGCAGCTTAGATGCTGCCGGAAGCGGGGTCCTGCGTGCTGGCCAAAGCAGGGACCCTGGGACTCCTGGCGGGGGGGGGCAGAGAGGCTTGCCGAGCGACAGGGAGCGGGAGGCGCAGTGCGCATGGCGGGCGGGGCCCAGCAACAGCTGTTCGCTCACTGAAGCTATTTTATAATATTGCTGGAGCTTTTAAAATAATCCCATTTCTGCAGAATATTCCCAGCTAATTGGAGCTGTCTCTTTCTTATTAAACAGAAAGGTTATAAAAATGTGTGTTGCGGGTGTAAGAGCACCACCTCTCTGCTGCTCTGATTGTTGTGACAGGGCCAACGCCCTGCACGCCCAGCCCGGCAAGCCCAGGGGAAGCAGGCTCGGGGGCTGGGCCCGGCCGGGGCAGCGCCCTGGTGCCGGGCGCTGGGGTTGGGGGGCCTGGACTGTGCACCGGCTCTCCCCGTGGCGCCTTGCACAGCACAGGTGTGAGGAATGGCAGCTTTCCTCCAAACAATTGCTCTCTAAACACTTAGGCTGCTGTGACAGGCCTGTCCATCAGCCTGGCCCCTGACCGGGAGCTCGCATAATTTATTGAGAGGCAGAGGAAAAGGGGGGATGCGATTCCAATTAGCTGAGCCAGGAAGCTGAGCCAGGTGGCAGATGAGTTCACCAAGACCTCTGCGCTTGGGAAGGAAGAAGTGATACACGCTCCATGATGGGGGTGGCCCAGGAGGGGGCCAGCTCTGGCCCTGCTCTGGCAACTGTGAGCAAGGTAACCAGTGGTACCCATTCTGCAGAGAAGACCCACGGCTGTTCAAGGCCTCTCCCAAAGTCACGCGAGGGGGCTTGAAAGGGGTCCAGACCCTGTTTGGGCCTGAGGCCTATGCCCAGTGCCTGTCCCCCTGAGCCCCACACCTCCTGTGGGGTGTGTCCCCTAATTGTTCTGGGAGCCTCTGGACAGGCCTCCGCCATCCTCCATCAGAGCAGCCCTCTTCAGTCTGTCATGCGTGGGGCATCTGCATCCAATCCAGTTCACGATTAATTCCATGTTGGACATCCAGTGTCCCGAAGGGGCTGCCAGGACGCTGTGGACCCCTCCCCGCGGGCGCTGCACACATCTGACTGATTTAGCAGACAAGTCTGTTTAGTCTGCGGGACCCTTCCTGGACCTCTCTGACAGAAGATGGGCTTCTGGGACTGGGGCCACCTGCCTCCTGTCCCCATCTGTCACCTGCCTCCTGCCCCCATCTGTCACCGTTCTCCACTGGCCACCCTGTTCTCCGTGTGCACCTCAGCTTCCTACCTCCCGACTGGCCGCTCTGAAACATGCGGAGTCCCCGTCCAGCCCCTGGTTTGGGGCTTGGTTCCAAGCTGCCTGGGGCAGTGTGGATGTGTGTGGTGTGCCTGGGTGGCTCACCACCTCACCTGGGGGGTGCATGCAGAGGCGGGGGCAGCCCTCTGCCCCCCTCCCCACTGTGGACCTGGGGGGCACCACGGTGCGACCCTTCCCCTCATGCTCATGACCCAGCGATGGATCAAGCCCCCAGTGGCTTCCTGGCAGCTCTGGGAGGAAGATGAGGGGCTCAAGTGAACCCATTCTACCTTCCAGGAGACTGAGGTGTGGTGCTGTTAGGTAATGCGCTCTGGTCACCTGGGCCCAGTGGCGGCCTGCTGCCTCCCCAGCCATGAATCAGGCCAAGGCACTGGATGACTGTCCTTTCCACCCTGTGCTCATAGGACATGTCTCCCATGATTTGCGGCCACAGCTTGTGCCCAGCCGTGCCTCCCTCCTGCGGCCTCCTGGCTGGCCTGCTCCCGTGCAGAGAGCTCTTTCATCACGAGCTCCTCCTGGCGACAGAACAGACCTTACATGCCTCACCGGCTTGCCCCAGAGCAGATCCCACCTTCACACTTTTTACGGTTCGCCAATGTTCCTGTTCCTGGGAGCGCCGGCCCTTCTGCCTCCGGAGAGCTTCCCAGACCCATTCCTGAAGCTGGTTGCTGCTAACTTGCAAGGCACCCTTCCCACCATGCTGGGTGTGCAGCAAGGAGGAGGGGCCGGAGGGGAGGACCCATAAGCGGCTGTGATTCTCATTCACTTTCAGGAGGAAACAACACGAATTCTTACTTGGAGAGCCCAGGAAAGCCACAGTGACCTGCACAAGCCCTTTTCCCCCGTGAGTGGGCATGAGGCTCTGTCCCCAGGGACACGGCTGGCAGGAACTGTGGGAGGGGGCATATGGACTTCTGAGGGCGGGGCCCCTCTCACTCCCAGGATCTGACCTGCAGGCCTGACCCCAGACCCCAGCATGATGGAGGGGATGGGCTATTACAGCCACTGCGTCACTCACGAACCCTTGATGGTGTCCTGCCCTCCTGGGGGCCTGAGCGTGGCTGGCAGCCCACGGCCCCCTCCCGCCCAGGCCTGGCTCGCCACCAGGCTTTCCTGTTCACGGCCTCTCCCTGGCACCCGGCAGATGGCAGCTGGCTGTGATCTTCAGGCAGGACCCGAGTGGCTTGTGGCAAACTGCTGAGTCCACGCTCTGAGCCGCCCCAAGGTCCCTCCGTCTCTCTCAGCCTATCTCTCCACCCGCCTCTGCCTCTCCCAAGCTCCTCCTCACTCATTTAGAAATTAAGACCTCAGCAAGATGGTGCTCTGCGGCTGCCAGACTGGGCTCAGGGGGCCGGGGCACCCTGCCAGCCGGGGGACATGAGCAACTAGAAGCCTCCCCACCCTCCCCCTGACTCTCGCTGGACTACCGGGGTCAGCTTCCAAAGCAGCCGGTCCTCCAGCCTGCAGCCCAGGGCAGCGCCCTGACATCCTCACCCTGCAGCGAGAGGGCTTGGCTCCACCTTGGCGTTTCCCAGACCTCCGGGTCTGTCTCCAAGCCGCCGAGGGGCCGCGGGCTGTCTGCGTTTGTCCCCACACCTGCCTTGCTCGGCTGGCCCAGTGCTGGCTGCTCACCAGCAAGGGGAATGCAGACACCCAAGACGGGGGCTTGGGCCGCCTCCGACCACGAGACAGTGTATGGATGGGCCCAAGGGGCACTCGGTTCTGCTCACAGAGGTGCCACTGTTCACTTGGTGCCTCCAGGCCCAGCCCTGAGCACTTCTGAGCCTAGATCTGCACGTTTATGGCATAGAGTGGAGTCCATAGAGGTTTTGCTGTGCTTTGAAAGAGATTCTGGGGCTCCGTCACCTGCAGAATGGCCAGACTGTTTACCCCCTGTTTAGACCCCGGGCCCAGTAGGGAAGAGATCCAGAACCCCTGCAGTCCATGGTCAGTGGGGGCAGCGGTGGCATCCCCCAGCCGGCCCCCCGGGGTACAGTGGTTTCAGGCCAGCCCCCCCTCTGCCTCTGCTCCCAGCTCCCACCCCCACCACACTCCTGGCTGTGCCTTCATTAAGGACCACATGCCCCCTTCATTTGCCCAACCCCAGTATGCCGTCAGGGGAGAGAGCCGGGGAGGGGGCACCCAGGTCTGCTTCGCCCCGCTGTGTGGCCTGAGGAGCCGGGGCTCCTGGCCCTGCTGGCTGCCCAGCTTGGGCACATTTGTCTTGTGTCTCCCCCTTCATCCACTGAAGAAGTCACAGGCCGCTGGGCTAGAAATGCCCTCGTCCTCCAAGGGGCCTGGGCCTTTGCTGAATCACACGTGTACTCGGACTCTGTTTGAGGCTAATAGCCTGGCTTCTGGGACACCGACCCGATGAACCTGGCCCCATCTGGGATCTACATCCCCAAGCCATTCCGACCAGCAGGGCGGAGTCCATGCCTCCTTCCTCACTGCCCCCTCTCCACCGCCTCAGGCCTGGGGGCAGGCAGAGGTCTGGAAGGCCCTTGCCAGCGGGAGGGTGGGAGGGGGTGGGTAGGGAGGGGCAGGGGCTGCAGAAGACGCAGTGTTTTCTGGGTGTGGAGAGAACCGCAGAGCTACTGGGAAAGCACCTGGTTCTTGGCATGGAGGACCCTCTCTGCCCTTCTCCACCCTTTCCTTCTCTGGGGTCCAAGGAGCTCAGGGGGGTCCTGAGGGTCGGGAGAGGGGCCTCCAGTATCTCACCACAACAGCTCCCCCCCCCCACTGCCACCTCCCACAGCGTCAACTCTTCCAGTAGTGGGAGGTCACCCACCTCATCCATCCTCAGCCTCCACAAATGAAGCGTCACCTGCCCCTCACAGGAACGGCAGCTGTCAGTTAAGTTACATGATGGTTGAGCCAGGTACTGGCCTCCCCTAACCTCCCGGCAGAGGCTAGGCCCCCAGCAGGCAAAAGCCAAGGGGCGACTCCGCAGAAGAAGTGCAAGGTTGGAGGACTTTCCAAGGGAGCTTCCAGCCATGGCTCGGGGAGATGGTTCCTGGGGTCTGGCCTCGGTGATACGAACCAAATCACGCAGGTGCCTCAGGTTCTGCAAAAGAGGGGTGGTATCAGCTGCGGCCCCGCCTCTTCACCCCTCGGGTGGCTCAGGCACAGCTGGCGGTGGGTGTCCCCCACCAAGGCACTGGAGCCCTCTGTGCCTCAGTCTCCCCCTCTGCACGAGTTAGGGGCAGGCTGTTCCCAGAATGACAGACAGCAGTGGGCAGGGATGTGACCTGCCCGGGAAGCCCTTCCTCAGCCGTTGGTGGGGACGCCGCTCCGCTCCCGTCTTCTCTCGCGGCCCGGAGGGCGGCTATCAGAGGAGGCAGTTGGCCGCGGCTGGCCGTTCTGCGGATGGGGCGTTAGGCGGTGATGGACGGCGGCGCCGCAGAGCCTGACTTAGCCCCCTGCTGACACTCTTCCCTCCACCTGGCGGTGGAAAAACACGTCTCGTGGAGAGTTAGAGCCTCTGTCAACGCTGGCCGGGGGCTCTGAGGAGACTTATTTATTTGGAAGCTGCTCAGACACCTAATGCTCTTTGGAAGAGAGAATTTCTCTCTTTTATTTGTCCTCATTTCCTCTTGCCACAACGGGATGAAGGCCTACGGGGGGCCGGGGACAAACCCAGCTTCTGGGTCCTTGTGCCACACACACCCCGGCATGTGGGACACAGGGATGGCGCCCTGAGGCGGATGTCAGGTCAGGGGCCCCCCAGAGAGAAGCCTCGGTGGCTGGGAGGGGCACAGAGGACAGAACCTAGCCCGGAACCTGAAGTCTGAGGCCCTTTGCTCACCGTAACCTTGAGACAAGCCCTGCCTCCCTGCTTCCATTCCCTCATCTGTAAGGGGAGCAGGTGGGAGCAGAGCTCTCTGAGGAAAACTGCAGGCTGTGCAGTGGGGACGGGGGCCCCCAGGATGGGCCCCAGTGGGAGGCTTTCTGGATGGGTGCTCCTGCCCAGGGGGTGTAAGGGCAGCAGAGGCAGTGAAGTGTCACTGTGCCACTCACAAGCCAAGGACCTTCTGCAAGTGAGGCCCCGGGCCCTGGAATCCTGGTGCAGGGCGCAGAGGCTGTCCTGAGGTCCTGGCTCATCAGCACCTCTGAGCTGTGCCTTGCCCCACGCTGCCCGTGAGGCCATGCCATCCATCCCCCTGCCTCTGCAGGTGGACCCCAAGTGACGAGGTCCAGTGAGGAAGAGGCTGGGGCCTGGGCAGACAGTCTCCTCGCTGTTACCCGCACAAAGCTGGCAGGGTCCTTCCTCAGGCCTTTGCTCAGACTGCCTGCCTGAGACACACTTTTCCCCACCTCCAGCCCATGTCCATCCAAGCCCCACCCCCACCTGTCCTCTGTGCTAGGTGCAAGGCCCCTTCCTCTAGCAAGCCTTCCCTGCCTACCCAAGCCTTGCGGCGCTGAGCGGCTGCATGCTCTGTCTCACCCACAGGAAGCAGATATGCATGGTTTGAGGTACCCGCGGGCTCCTTCCTCCTCTGTCAGAGTCGTCCCCCTAAATGGAGACCTTGCAGGGGCCAAGGGTCAAGCCTCCTATACTTGCCAGAAACTGCCTGATTAACCAGCGTCCTCTCTCAGCCAAATGATCTGAATCCAGTGGCCCTCACGGGTCCTCCCTCCTCTGGTTCCCCCGGGAGCCCTGAGCTGGCTTTGTGGTTTCTCTGATGTTGGAGGCCAGGACTGGGACAACAAGCGCAGGGGCTGGGAGCTCTAACTCACCTTGCTCCTGGTCATAGGGAGACAGATCTGGGACAACAGGCCAGGTCTCCAGACTCCAAGCTGCACGTCCTGATCTGAATGGCTTTGTGCAAGTCTCCATCCCTTTTGGTGCCTCAGTTTCCCCTTCTGTCTAAAGGAGGGTTTACAGCCTCCAACAGTCTGCAGCCTTGGACTTGGCCCAACTTTGCTGTGCAGGTGGTGAGGGCTTATACTGCCTGAAGAGGTTAAACTCCAGCCCCCTCCATTTAGTACAATAAATGGTGCTAAACCGACTGGACCCAATATTGTGTGAAGGGTCTTGGAAGGGCTCTTGCTGCCGTTGGAGGTGCAGCGGCTGTCTGACCACACCTAGAGGCCTGGCTACATCTGCACTGCGTTCAGGCAAGGACGTTGTGGGGCCACTGTACCCCCAGGGGACTAGTTAGTGAACCAAAGTAGCCCCTGGCAGGGGCAAACGCTGGCAGTCAGCCTGCACATGGAGTGTGTCCTGGCTCGGGCCCTGGGGACCACTGAGTCCTGCCCAGTAGGGGCAGGGAACAGGCAAGCCAAAGGGGCGGGCTGAGGTGGGGACAGCCTCCTGTTACAGAAGGACACCTGCCAAGGCTAGGGCCAGCGGCTCAGGTCATGCTCGTCCCCAAGGAATCTCCCTTCCTTCCATCCCTAATATGCTCACCGTCTCTTGCTCCCCTTGCAAGCCCAGGCTGGAACCCTTCCTCCTTTCCCAGGAAGCCTTCCTTGCCTGCCAGCATGTGGGACCCACCCTTCCTGGGGATGCCTGGGTCTCTCTGTGGCTTCCCTTCGTCCAGTCCTTGCTGAGTGCCAAGTCCTGCTCTTGAGTTGTCACATGGTTTAGGTCTTCAGGTGGGTACCTGCCAGTGGGCACCATGTCCCCTATTCCATGGCAGGAGAGAAAGAGGATCAGAGAGGGACAGCGGCTTGCCTGCATAACCTGTGATCTCTGACACCATAGCTCTGACTTCTCATACCCAGACCAGACCACTCTTCCTGGGCACACCCCCAGGCTCCTGGGGGTGCCACTCAAAAGCCCTTATGTCAACACTTCCTGGGCCCTCCCAATGACCAGGCTCTGTGTGGGGTCCCAAAGAGGTGACAGGGACAAAGGAAACCCAGGCCCCAGCCTGACGAGAGTGCAGGGAACAGGCATTTTCCTGAGCCCAAGCCAGAGGCTCCTAAGGTGTGTGGCAGCGGGGAGGGGGCAGGGAGCGGGATCAGGGGCGGGAAGGGCTGCCTCACTGAGGGGTCCAGAGAGCCTTCCTGGGATAAGCGGTATTTGTGGGTCCATAAATATCCTGGGTTCAAGTGGTAGAGGTGAGGCAGAAGGAGCCGCAGGAGTAAAGCCCTAAAAAGCCCTAATAAAGCCCTGTCTAGCCCCTGGCTTCTGGAGCAAAGGGTGATGGGAGGGAAGCTGGAGGTGGGCAGGCTGGAGTGGGGCTCTGGCTCCTCGGGTGCCCTGGATGGACAGCCCTGCTGGGTTTCCTCCTCCCTTAACGGCATCACTGAGCCCCGGCCTTGCTGGGCACATAGATTTAGCATAAAGACCCCTTAGTCTCTTCTCACCTGCTGAGCTGGCCTCCCCTTAGCCCACATGCAGAAAGGGCACCTGCCCAGCCCCCTGCATGACCAGGCCCCTCTCTGTTGGCTGCAGCTGTGTCCCACGTCTTCCAGCACAGGGACCCGTGGCCAGGCGGATTGCCCCAAGCCTTTGCTACCGACTCTGTCAATGTGCCTTCCCCCTATTTCCTGGGGAGGCCCGATTCTTCCTCCATATCTTACTCTGTGGCTGGAGCCAGCTGCCAGGAGACTGAGGATATTGCAAGCCTCGGAAGTTGGAATGTGTCAACTCTTACTATGCTTTTACTCTTAATTAGCTCCCCTCCTTATTTGTCTTCCTTTAACAGCCTGCCAGCCAAAATCTCCCGCCTCACTCTCGGTGCCTGCAGCCTCAGTCAGGTGCACATGTGTGCAGGCTGGAACTACCAGTGCCCGCTGGCCGCACGCAGCCTGGACACAGGTGCCCGACGGCCGGACGCCTTCAGGAGCAGCACTGCCATTCTGGTGTTCAAGGGCAGGGAGGGCAGGCGGCTCCCCCTGCCACACACAGCCTGCCTTAGGAAGGTGTCCGCCTAACCCCAGAGGGCATCCAGTGCTCTCTTTGTGTCCTTCGTGCTGGTCCTCTGGGGCCATGCACATTTGTCCCCCAGCACAGGCCAGCCCTCCCCCAGCGTGGAAGGGACAAGTGCCAGCCTGCAGGGACTCTGCCCAGCCTGGAGAGACCACCCTGCCCAAAGGTGTGGGGTTGGGAATGCAGCCGGCACAATCAGGCATCAGGTTCAGTGAGGGCCCGGCTCGCTCGTCTCCCAAAGGGCTGGCCTCCCAGAGTCACCAGGCCCCTCCTGGTCACCAGGCCCCAGGCCTGTCAAGGGTGGGGGCACAGGGCACTGCTTTCCTCTGATAATGTGTTTGGGGTCTCATAGTTTGGGGCCTGCTGGCAAACCTCAGTTTGGTCTCTGAAGACTCACTCAGCTCAGGGGAGAAGGATGCTTTAAAACCGTCCCCTTGTCAAGCCCTGGAAGGGGTGGGACAGCTCAGGCAGGCCTGGGGGACAACTATAGGCTTGTCCTGAGCCTTATTTCCAGCCCCCAACCTCTGCTGTCCTTGGCCCAGGGGCCACCACTCTTCCCTCCCCAACTGCAACCCTTTGCAGGCTGGCTTGTGGATGGGTGACGAGAGGCTCGCCCAGATGGCCTGAGGCGGGGGGGGGTCTCGCCTGGGTGGGTACTGTCCCTCACTCCTCAGGTTAAGCAGAGCCTGTGGGTGGTTACTGCTAAGGGGGTCTCGTCCCAGGCCGGGCTGGCAGGGGCCATCTCCCACCCCACCTTCACCAGGGCCAGATCAGGGGCACAGGGAAACTCAGGGGCGTTGTCACCCAGCCATGAGTGCCACGCTTTAGCCAGCAAGTCACTGCCACCCTCACTTCCTTCCGGGAGTGGGGTGGCACCCACACGAGCATTCACAAGGGAGGAGAATGAGGCTCTGAGAGGCCCACAAGCCTCCGAGTCAGAAGTGGTACCAGACCTAGTGTGCTCCTTGCAGCAGGGAGCCGGGGCCTCCAGGCAGAAATGATTGGCATGCGCAGGGGTGAGCTTCCCGGCACTGGAGGAGTCTGAGTAGAGGCTGTGCAAGCTGTGGGGGCTGGGGCTTGGGGCTGGTCTGCCCGCAATGCCCGCTGAAGGGGTAGCGAGGTGGGTGGCTGCAGGGGGCTGCACCCTGCCATTCTCAGGCCCTCACAACTGTGCCCCCGGGCCTGGACTCCCGCGCAGGCAGCCAGGAGGCTCAGGCCCTTTCTTTCTGTCCGCGGGGGGGGATCCGAGTGCGTGAGCGAGGACTCTTGAAGGTGGCTGGAGCCACGGGGGCGTAAGCCCAGCTCCGCAGCCCCCTTCTGCGGTCTGCCTGAGTCTGCCAGGCCACCAGCAGCCCTGCGACTCCAGGCCTTAAGCCTGTTGAAGGTCGAGCCCCAAGGAGGGTCACACGTGCGCCAGCCCGGGCCGCGGCGCGGCGGAGAGGAGCCTGGGGTCGGAGGCGTGCGCACCGGGAGCCCGCGCCCGGCTCCGCTCGCTCGGCGGCGCG